>JADHKN010000045.1:0-202483 GCA_019925475.1 Ophiostoma ips | reverse complement strand
CAGTGCTGATATTGTTTGTCTTGCACTTGCTCGAGCCTTATTTCAAGAACATAAACCTCCCCCAGCCTGATCAACTGGCAGAGACACCTTCCGAGAAGTGCCTTTGTAACAACCCTGTTTATACCCTGTTTAACCTTTTTATACTATATATTTAGCTTTACATTATTTAGTACTTTTTATTTATTTACTTTAAATAAACAGGGTTAGGGATTAATATAGATTAATTATTAATCTAATTAATTAGCATTAATTTTATTTTATTAACCCTAGTGTAATAGGCTATAGCCCAGTAATAGCGTACGACTATACCGTACGCCAGTCCCATCACTCCACGTGACCCTACCACGTGACCCTACCACGTGACGGGTAGGTAGGAGGCGCGTATAGAGAGGCGGGTAGATGGTTTATTAATACCCGCGGGCGTCGAGGAGGCAGGGAAGGGGATTACGTACGCTAGCGGGGAGAGAGGGGTTAGAAAAGGGTATACGGGTAAGAGGAAACTATTTAGTTATAAATTGTACTTTTTTTTCCTTTTTTAAATTTAGTTATTTTTATAATATAAAAGTTACTTATAAACCCTCGCTATTTCAACCTTTATATTTAACTAATCTTCGTTTTAGTAGGCCGATCGGCCATTTAAAAGAGCCTAGGTACGACCGGAGCCGGGATAATAGATTTTTTAACGAGTAAATTTAAATAACCGGCTAGTATTACGAAACGAATAAATAACGATTATAATAAAAACGGTATACGGACGCCCCTTGGCGCCCCGGTAATAAAAAAACCGGAGGAGACCCTCGCCCGTTTTTAAATATAAATAATAAAGATATAAAAAAATTAGAAGGTTAAAGACTAACGAATAAAAGCGATACTCCGCGACTTCGTTATAAAAGGCGGTTAAGTAGCCCCGGAAGGCCGAGCGACACCGGGTTTTAAGTAAACGTTTAACGTCGCCCCGACCCGCCGGCCTCGGCCGGTATTAAACGCGGTAACGTTGTTCTTGGGAGTCCGGCGTAATTATACCGTTTAACGTACGTTAATATAAAATAAGTTACGGGTAAACGCGGAGTTAATTAACGGGGATAACGTTTAAATACTTTATATTTATTATAGTTTAAACCCGTGAGTTTAGATAATAACGTACGTTTATTATATATAATAATAATAATAAAACGGTATAACGCCGGCCGTTTTTTAAATATTTCGACTTAATTTTTAATAATCTTGATAAATAATTTTATACGTCCGACCGGGTAATATAAACCCGTTAAAAATCTTAAAAGTTTATAATAACTTTTTTTTAAAGTTTAAAACCGACTTATATAAGTCGGGTATAAACGTTAATAGCTATATATTTATTTAATTACTTCGTTATACTATTAACGAGTTAATAAACAAGGCGATAATAACGTTTCAATTTTATAAAAAGTACGTTATATATAAAAACTAGCTCTTAATAGTACACTTAAATATAAACGGCGCCCGTTAAATTAACGGTACTCGTTAATAAGTTATAAACGCGGCCGGCCGTTATTAAAAAACCTTTATAAACGATATAATAAATTTATACACGAAACGCGGCGTTATAATAATAAGCTCGGCTTAAACGGCGGTCGTATAAACGACCTTATAAATAAACGCGGGAGCGCGGGGATATAACGGCCGCGAGTACTTTAATTATAATAAACCGGGTTATATTCAGGGTTAGAAAAAAGTCCGGTATATAAATAATATAAACTTTCGGTATTTTATTAATAGGAAAAAGGTTAAATATATAAATAATTAACTTTAAAGTTTTATTATATTATTTTACGACATTATATAATATTTTACCTAAAAAAATGAAAACGAAAACATAGTAAATATTAAACTAATTTAAACCTCTTCCTCTATATTATTTAAGTCCTGAATATCCCGAACGTTCCACAACTTTAATAATATAATCTAGCGTACCGTCTCCGGTAGTAGGCGATTTCTAGATTTCGTAATAATATTACTACTAACCGAAAAAGACCTCTCGATACTAGCTGAAGTAGCCGGAGTACCTAAATATCCTCTGGCTTAAAAAGCTAAAACAGGGTATTTCGTACGATTCACCTTCCAGAATTCCAGTGGATCGACCTAGTAAAAATTAGATTAAAATATAACACATAAAGTTAAAATTAAACGTACCTCTTTTAATCCGTAATCGTCGGACAAATAACTTAGATACTCCTCCTTCTTTTTAGAAGAGGTAATAAAAAAGTCGTCGTTATTATCTTCACTCGACGAATTATTTATACGCCTAGAGGTGCTAGATAATTCGTCGAGTAAAGAAGAAAAACTACCTGGTAGTTGATTTTCTTCTTCGTTGATTTGCCTATATATTAACTAGTTAGTAAAAAGAGTGAATAAAAAAGTTATAAAATAAAAACGTACCCTTCGTATTCTTCTTTTAGCATTTTAACCGTATCCGAAGAAATCGTTAGATAATGGTGTAAAATCCCGTCAGGTGTAAAGTGACGGCCTTTTAGTCGGGGATCTAGAAGAATGGCTAGAATATAAGGACGTAAATCGTTCAAATACCGTGCCCTTATTCGTCGAGAGAAGTATTTCGTAAGCTTTAAAATACCGGATTCAATCCCAGTAATAAAAGCATCTAAATACTCCGCCTTTTAATTAGTAGAATAGTTTAGTATAACAAAAAGGAAAAAAAAAACTTACCAAGTCTGGCTTTGAAACCTTTAAACGGTTAAAATCCGTTATAAGGTCTTCGAGCTTTTTATATATCGAATAGATATATAATAAAGCAGTCGGTAAAGTCGTATAAACCTGTCCTTGGAGCTCAATCGACGGCTTTAAAAAGACTTGGAAAATACGAATTAAATGTTTAATAACCTTCCACTTAATATCCGTTATAAAAAGCCTTTTAAATTCCGTATTTTCCGTAAGGTAAAACACGTAACGTAAAGGCTCTTTAAACGTATAAAGAGTAGAGAGTATATTATAGGTAGAGTTTTACCGCGTGACGTTATCTAAAATTAGTATAAAATTAAATATAATGAAAAGTTAAAATAAACGTACAGAAAGGTATAACCCTTGTTTTGAAATCCGGTGGTAGATTTCCGTCTTGAATAGAGTTCGTAATCCCTCTTTCGAAATGATTTTTCACTTCCCGTGTATACCGGGTTAATGTTATTAATCGTCGAATTCGACTAATAAAATCTAAAAAGAGACGGTTAATTAAGTATAGTATAAAATAAATAGAAATAAAATAAAATAAACTTACTAAAACTCCCGGTTTCGTCGTTTTTGTTATTTTCGTCGTTTTCGTCGGTAGTAACATTATTCAGATACGTCGATAAAATATCCCTCGTTATAAGATTTATAACATGGGCGGCGTATCGAATATCGTTTTCAAACTCCATGTTTTGTCGCTGGTAGAAGTTCGTTTTGAATACCGATAAAAACTTGTTATTATTCGAGGCGTTATCTCGAGTAATACTATAAAATTAGAATAAATATAGTTAATTATAAAAGGGAAAAAAGAAAAAACTTACCTAAAAACGTTCGAAAAGGTGTTTAACGAAGGGTATGTCTGTAGAATTGCCTCGACTTCGTGGAAAATTTGCTCGCCGGAGTGAATATTTGTTAATTCGTTAAAACCTATAAATTACTAATAAACGATAATATAAAAACCTTAACGAAATCAAAGAAATTGAATATAACGTACCAATTAACAGATATTTTAGCTCAAACTCAGGGTTTATATAGATAATAATAAGCCCTAAGTACGACGTTGATGCGGAAGACGTCCAGATGTCGAGGGTAAGCGAAAATACACCATGATTGTCGATATGCTTCGTAAAATCAGATTCGATTTGCCTTTGTCGGGTATAAAAAGTCTCTGTTAAAAGACTTTTTATTTTATGCTGATTCACCGTGGGAGTAATCCTAATAATAAAACGTTAGTAGATAAAAAATAATAACGCCGATATAAGTAAAATAACGCACGGATTCAAGGAAGTAAGTAAGTCGGTAAACGAATTCGAGTCCAAAATACTAAACGAGAGGTTATTATCGATAATAAACCAGAGAATCTTGTTTCAAATCTCGTCTTCGTTAATTATATCGGAATTCGTATTCGCTCGGACGCGTTTTCTTGAAGCCGATCCGAAAAAGCTCTCTCTAGCGGGAACTACCTCGTCGACTATAATAAATTAGTAAAGAAAAAAGTATTAGTATAATTTATACGTACGTCGTTGTCTTGATTTTTCGGATTCTTTATTATAAGCGGTATTCGGGTGTTTTCGTTTATAATAACGGGCGTAATTCGACGCCAAAAAACTATTTAAAGTCGTAATAGCTTTAAATAAACATTTAAAAATAAAGTAGTAAACGTTAGTTATAATTATCCCAAACCATATAATTTAACTAAGTAGTTAGCAAATTACGTCGTTCGTTCGTTCGTTCGGTCGGTCGGTCGGTCGGATAGGGCGCGGGGAGAATTATATAAAGTAGTGATTCGGTCGATAAAATAAAAGATTAATTACTTCTAATAAATATAAAAAGTAATTAATTAATCTTTTATTCCTAAAACTATAAGTCGGTAAAATATCGGTCGTTCGTTCGTTCGTTCGTTCGTTCGGGCGATATCTCCGTTATAATAACGGAGATATCGATAATCCAGGATAAAAATAACTAACGTTTACTTACTATATACAATCCACTCGAATTCGTCGTTCTTCGCCTTCTTCAAACGGTAAAAGGGTCCTAGTCATTAAACCGGCAGAGATAATATAGATAGGGGAGTCTTTGTCGTCGAGGGTTAGGTTTTCTGGGTTTTTTTCGATTTCTTTTTCTTTTCCTTTCGTTTTTTTCGTATTAATTGTTAAAGGGGACGTGAGCACCGTGTATACTTCTAACGATGCCGTTGGGGCATATGCTTCGTCGTTAAAGTCTATATTAAATGAACTCTGACGACGAAGACGGAAAAATAAAAAAATAAAAACAAGAATAAAAAGAAAAAAAGGTAAAAAGGGAGATATTAAAATAATAGGGAATATGTGAAGATGTGTAAGGAACTAGTAAATAAAGAAAAAAAACGGTTGTAGATAAGGAGGAAGAAGGATATATATAGACGTTTTTGATCGAATTTGAATTAATATTATACGATTTATTTTCAATATTATTTTATTTCGGCTATTATTTTTTAAATATAGATAAAGACGCCGGTTTTTTTTCTTAAAAGGAGGATATCTTTTACAAATCCTAGACCCTTATGTACGATCGAAAATTAAGAAATTAAAAGAGTGTTATATTTTGGGTATAAATAACTTGATTTGGTAATATTTTCCTGTATAAAGTGCCCCTTTATAAATAATCAGGGTTGGGAAAAAATTAATAATTATTTAATTAATTACGTACTAGGTAATTAATAATTAATTAATAGCCCATTAATTAATTTTAATTAATTTTTGGCCGCCGAAAATTAAATTAATCAATTACAGATTATTTTATTTTTGACCAAAATTAATTAATTAATTAATGAAATTAATTTAACTTTCATGAAATAAAAAATAATAATTCTTTATAATAAAATGAATCTATAAAAATCAAAATTAATTTATATCAATTACTAAAAACAAAAACACATATATATATAATATATACGTTACTTAAATTAAATCAAACTATCAAAAGTACGTATGGCTAGTTAAAATAACTAACGCCGTCGAGGGTAGGTAGCGCTATAAAGGGTAAACAGCGCTATAAAGGGTAAGCAGCGCTGTCGAGGGTAAATAACGGCGTCGAGGGCAGTTAGCGTTATAAAGAGTAATTATATAAAAAAAGTGTATAACTTATAGTTAAAGTAGATAAATAAAAAATATTAAAAAACGTATAACTAAACAGATAATATAAAAAGGGTGAATAAACTAATATATTAATATTATTAAACTTATAAAACGAAAAACAAAAACTACGTATATATATAATACGTACGAAAAAAAAAGAATCATCGCGAATCCCATCACGACAATTAAAAATTATCAATTCGACATCGGCATTAAATTCACAAGACCCGATTCCATAACCTACGGCCAGCGCGGTAATACGCACCCGCCGCGCGGTCGTAGCGGTAGCGCTACGCGGAGGACGCGGTTATGACGCGATAATAACTCTAGTTAACTATTATTAAATCCGATACCGAAATCACCTTTTATATTAATTAATACTAGTAATAACGACGAATCGAACCCGTTACTACGTACTAAAGTTTTTTTAATAGTCTCCCGTTTTTATTAAGTTAAAAATAAAAATACCGATTATATCGGCGTTATTACGGAGCTCTTACTTTTTATCGCTAACTATACTACGAACCACGCTACGAACTCTTTACTCGACTAAATCGTATAAAAAGTAACGGATAACCTTATACTTATTATTATTATTATCCCTTCCCCTCCTCCTCCTCCCCCTCTTATTTAACCCTTTATTACTCACTCCTTTACTAAAATCCTCGTTATTACGCCCCGAGCGGTGCCGTATCAAAAACGCGACCGTTACGAAGTTATAGTTAATTATTATAAACTACTTAACGGAATTAAAAAACGTAAACACGACGAAATTATATAATTAACTAAGAATACTCTCCCGAACCCCGACGACTTTGTTAATATTAAGTAACTCCTTAACGGCGACGTCGTTACGTATTTTACTAGCTTAGTAAAAGACTTTTTCGCGGACGATAGTTAAGTAACCCGCGCCTTCGGCGTAAACGCTACCTAGTATTATAAAACGTATACTATTATCGTAAAAAAGATCTTTATAAACTTAACCCGCGACTTTAATAATACGAGGTTAAATAATATTTATACGAAAATTCCGTCCTTTTTAGAAACGAAAGTACGAAAAACGTATAATAAAAACGAAGCGTAATTAATCTTTTAAGTATATAACGTTAACGACGTGAATTTCCTTTACGGGACGGGCTTTACTTAAAAAACTAAATACTTTAATTACGAGTTATATAACCCCGTTATTTGAGTTACTTAATATTATAACTACTAGGCTTACGGCTATATTATTAAATATTACGATAAGTCCCCGCGGTATAATAACTACGCCTTTATAGGTTATATTAATAAGGTATATACTATTAAAAACGACGTTATAACTTATAAATATATAAGTTATAACGGTAAATATTAAACGTAAAACCCGTTTTATCCGATAGTTAACGCGGCCCGTAAAAGCGATACGGTTATATATTATATACGCTTAACCCGTTTAATTTTACCCGAAGAATATATTTTATAATATATAATTACTATTAGTATTAGCTTAGCCCGGTATTAACTAGTAATTTAACGATTTTTCGTAAACCTTTTTACCCGCCGCCCCTACCGTTTAGTCGATCGAGCCGTGTACTACGCTTAATACTATAACGGCCGCTAGCCCCGTTACGACGTCCTTTAAGCCCCTACGGACCGCCTCGGCCACCGACCCCGTCGTTTAATCGGTCGAGCTACGAGCTACCTTTAATATTACGGCGGTAGTTAGTCTTACTAGGATATTTTTTAAAATTTAGACCGTTTTTAACGGCCGATAGATTTATAGTAAAATAATATTATTACGTTTATAATTATTATTATATAATAAAATATATAAAAAAGTAGAGATAATATAACGACGGCGTTAAATAACCGCTTCGAGCCCGACGTTATAATTATTTAAAAGCCTAGTTAGTTTTAATACGGCCTCCTTTAAAACGAGTCCCGACTTAAATACTACGTAGTTACGTACGGCGGTAACGTTACGCTTTATATATATAGACGTTAAAATATTATATCGTAGTTTTATAAGGGGGGCGTTAATTAGTACTACGTTACGTTTAAGATTAGTCGTAATAATAAGCTTACGGTATAATTTATTTATATCCTTAACCCTTACTTTTAATAATAAACCTACCCCTTTAGCGATATTATTACGGCGTAGTAAGCTAGGTATACGAATAATTTATTAATCGACTTTAATTTTTACTATTTAGCTTAGGATAAATATTAACGGATTTTATTATAAGTAAATACTTTACTATAGTTTATAACGATACTCTGTTTTACTTTTACTACGCCGTACGGGATTCCGACGCGGTAACGCTACGACTACTGCGACTTTATAATTAATTTTTATTAATACTCGTAATAAGCCCGATTAAAATTCGCCGGCTATTATAAGTAGTCCGGAATTAACTATAACGCCCTTTAGTACTAACTATACGATAACCGCCCTTTAGTACCGTCCCCGCCCGGGTAGTAGTAGTATATTACGGATACTAATATAGCCGCGATACTAGGATAATAAACGCCGTAACTCTTACGCGGTACCGAAGTAACGCTTAATATTTTTAATTAATACGTCGATTAACTTACCTTTGTTTTATAAACTTTATTAATAAAGTAACGGCGTATAAACGTCCGACTAAAGGGTATACCTCCTTTTAATAAATACTCAACGTCGCCGCGGCGTCGACGGATAACCGCCGAGTATTTAGAAAGTAGTAGGTTTCGAGGATAAAGTACAATTATAAAGCGTCTAAAGAAGTATGTAAGGTTAGGAATAAAACCGTTTATTAGTGTAGTACCGTTATAAAGTCGTTATATAATAATACTTTACTTTAAAAGCTTAAAAAGTAGGCGCGCCTTTATAGTTATAAACTACCCGAAAATATTAAGCTATTACTATTACGAAGTAACTAAAGCGACGCTATAATTACGGAGTATAACGATAATGTAGATATTTTAGTAACTAAGTTTTACCCCGCCCCCCCGGCGGACCTAGCTAATATCTCGCCCGCTTAACTTTATAAAAAGGAAGTTATAATAAACCGACGCGTCGCCGTTAACGAAGTCGCTAGCGTACTCGTATCGTTACTATTATAAAAGGCGCCCAATAATAATTATATCCCCGCCGGGTTTTTAAAAATACTCGGCCCGATTATAATCCTCGCCTTTTATAACGTCGCGTAAACTAACCTTAACCTCGTTTATTACCCGCGAAACTTTTAGTACGCTTTAGTAGTAGTTTTACTTAAACCGGGTAAGTCCTTTTAATAAAAGTAAAAGACCGGCGTTTACCGGTTAATCTCTTTATTTCGTATTATAAAAAAAGTAGTCGAAACGTTAGTTAGTAGGCGGGTTACTACGGCCGTAAAGCGGTATAGTATAGTCCCCGACGGGTAAATAGGTAACTAGGTATATAGGTTAACAAAGTTTATAGGCGTCGTGTTCCGTAGTATAGTCGAAATTACTTTCGAATATTAAGCCATAGCGTTATTACTTTAACTCGATATTAACGGCGTATTCGATACTATTAATTATTAGCGCCTTTTATTTATTTTATATAATTTATACTTTCCGGCCTAGCTTATAAACTAGGTCCGTAGCTTCCTCGTTAAGAGGACGGCCCGCTTTTATTGTAATAGTAAAGAATCCCGTTAAATTTTAATTACGGCGGGAGTACTTTAAGGGTCGTTTTTATTACTTATTTTATTTATACTTTATATTACTACGTTATACTACGAACTCGTTACGTACTCGAATATTACTACTATCGGGTTCGCGGATAATACTAACCTGATTACTATTAGTAAGAACGTTAAAAGGAATTATATAAACTTTAAAAGCGTTTAGTTAACGTACGACGCGTGGGCGAAGCGGTATAGGATATAATTTACCCTAGTAAAAAGCGAACTTATTTACTTTACTTATAAGTATTACGTAGAGACTACGCTACTTACTTTAAACGGTAATACCGTTACTTTTATAGAGTTTATAAAGTTTTTTAGTTTTTAGTTTAATAAAAAGTTATTATAGAAAAAGTACGTTTATAGATTATAAACGCGGGCTACTACGTAAATATTTATACTTACTAGACTCGTAGTGTTAACGTAGGGATACTATATAACTATTATAAAAAGGTTATACTTTACGTATATCCGTACTACGATTAGTTATAAAGCTCCGGTTTAAAACGACCTTACTAAGAGACCGTTAACGAGGATAACGACGCCGGTCGTAAATTTATAACGGACTATATTACGGGTCGTCGTAAGTAGTTATAAGACTACGCCGTTACTTTTTTTAAGCTCGAAACGGGCGTCTTACTAGTTTAGATTTATTTAGCTCGTTATATTACTAGGTTTTATAAATAAAACGTACGGTATTAGGTTTACTTTAAGAGGTTTTAATAAGTAACGCTCGACCGTATTTAATAAATACGGCCGTTATAGGCCCGGGCCCGGGTATATAACGTCCTTATAATTACGGTACAATTTTAATAAGTTTAATAATAATATTTATACGATAATTTTAAAGTGGTAAAAGTAGCCGAATAAGTAGCCGCGTTCGCGGTTAATACGACTGGGTACCGCGGCGCTTTAATTTACTTTAAAAAACCCGGATTATGAGTTACTATTTAATAAATATACGGGTTTCGTTTTCAGTAAGAGTAGTACTCTTACTTAGCTCCGTAGTAGCTATAATACATTACGCGGTTATTTATTTACCCGCCGCGTCCTTATAACGATTACGCCGCAGTACGATTATAAAGTATAAACGGACGTTACTTATATTATAACTATATACTTACTTAATATTACTTTACGTTAAAAACTTTACGATATTTTAAAACGTTAGTTATGAGACTAATACGACCTCGTCGTTATCTCGTAGTACGCCTAGGATATACGTTATATAGTTAAGTAGTTATTATAAACAAATTAAGTTTTTTTTAATTAACCTCGTAGAGAAACTCCGCGAACTAAATATATATTATTAATTATAAACTCGAACACGTAAATATAACTTATTACCGTCGTAATACCGTCGTTACGGCCCCGACTATTATATTTATTATACTTATTTTTTTATACTACCTTTATTATTTATTATTACTATTAGTTACCGTATTATTAAAGTTATTACTATCATTACCGTCTTTATTTTTATTACTATCCCCGCCGTTATTATTTTTTATATTTTTATTATTATTACTATTAAAAAAGTCGTTATTACTAACGGTACTATCGCTGTCACCGTCGCCGTCGCCGCTAAAAGTACCTAGTATTACCGTACTACCGTTCGTAACGTAATTAGTAGTAGTACGGTAACGCTGGGTACTTTTAACGGCGACGGCGACGGTAACGGCGATAATATTATTAGCGTTAACGACTTTTTTAATAATAATAATAATAAAGATATAAGTAATAATAACGGTAGGGACGGTAATAAGGATAAAAACGGCGACGGTAATAGTAGTTTTAATAATACGGTGGTTAGTAACGATAATAAATAATAAGGGTAATATAAAAAAGAATAAATATAATAAGTATAATAGTCGGGGCTATAATAACGGTACTACGACGATAATAAATTATACTTACGTATTTAAATTTATAATTAATAATATATATTTAACTCGCGAAGTTCCTCCGCGAAGTTAAATTAAAGAACTTATTTTTTTATAGTAACTACTTAATTATATAACGTATATCCCGGGCGTACTACGAAGTAACGGCGAGGTCGTATTAGTCCCGTAATTAACGTTTTAAAATATTATAAAATCTTTAGCGTGAAGTAGTATTAAATAAGTATACGGTTATAATATAAGTAGTATCCTTTTATACTCCGTAATTATACTATAGCGTAATCGTTATAAAAACGCGGCGACTAAATAAATAACCGCGTAATCTATTATAGCCGGTATAGAGCTAAGTAAGGGTATTACTCTTATACTTAATAAAACCCGTATATATATTTAGTAATAATTTATAGTCCGGGTCTTTAAAGTAAATTAAAACGCCGCGGTGTTTAGTCGTATTAACCGCGAGCGCGGCTACTTATTCGGCTACTTTTACTACTTTAAGGCTATCGTATAAGTATTATTATTAAGCTTATTAAAATCGTATAATAATTATAAGGGCGCCGCGTACCCGAGCCCGGGCCCGCGGTGGCCGTATTTATCGGATACGGTCGAGCGTTACTTATTAAAACTTCTCGAAGTAGGCTTAATACCGTACGTTTTATTTATAAAATCTAGTAATACGACGGGTTAGGTAAATCTAGACTAGTAAAATGCCCGTCTCAAGTTTAAAGAAAGGTAACGGCGTGGTCTTATAACCGCTTACAACGACCCGTAGTACGGTCCGTTATAGGTTTACGACCGGCGTCGTTATCCTCGTTAGCGGTCTCTCGGTAGGGTCGTTTTAGACCGGAGCTCCGTAGCTAATCGTGGTGCGGATATACGTAAGGTATAGCCTTTCTACGGTAGTTATACGGTATCCCTACGCTAACGTTACGAGTAAAAAAGGAAGTTATAAGTAACCGTTTACCGTACCGGAAGAGACTATAAAAAAGGAGGTAGTAAAAGAGATAAAAACTACTAAAAGTAAGAAGTTAGGGTTATAAAGATACTATTACGGGTTAAAAAGGAGGAGGTAAAGGAAAAGGGAGAGGTACGAAAAAAAAGACGTTATAAGTTTAATAGTTAGGAAAATATAAAGGAGAGTTTATAAGTAAAAATAAAAGGCGAGGACGCGTTTTTATACTACCCGTAATACCGGTCGCTCTTTCCCTATTTACGAGGGTTATACCTTCCGTATCCAGCGATCCTTTATCGATAAACACGTAAACTAATAAGCGACAAACACTCGGCTAAACCTCCTAATAACCGTAGCGACGACGTAGCTTCACGCTACGTCGGTTACTATACTATTTTAATAAGTGAAAAAGATAGATTAACTTAGTTAGCCTACAACTTACGGATATTTACTATTTAGTATACACGCTGTTACCGCCCTGAGAGGCTGTAGGGAGTAGAGTTTTTTATCCGGCGAGCGTTAGTTTTACGGTTTTTTACTACTTTTAATGTACCTTATATTGTAGCTAGTATAGTATATAGGCGTATAAATAAATAAATAAATAAATAAATAAAACGATAATTTTTAAGTTTTAATTAACTTTTTACTAAACTAAAACCTTAAATAATAAGAAAACGTTTATAAAACGAATAAAAAAAACTAAGAAAAAAGAAAACAACTATCTATCCTCGTTTTCGACCTCCCTTGCCTCCCTATCTAACGAATCGTTTAAACCCGAATATTAGAAAACCTTTATAATTTTAAAAGTATAACCTTTCGTACCGTATCTAGTAAAAGCTTATTCTAAACTTACTAACCACGTTACTGTTTATCGAAAAAACACGCTCCACCGCTATAGACGTGGCTACAATAACTAAATACTACCTAATAAACAGTGCTAAGTACGGGTATTTACCTTCCCTTTTATGCTAATAGTCTAGGGGATCGACCTTTTTTTATTTTAAATTATTAGGAAATAAACAAAATATAAGAAAAAAAAATAAAAACCTACCGATTTAGACTCGTAATCTTCGTTAAAGTACGAAGTGAATTAGTCGGATATAAAAATAAACCTTAAGATACCGTTTTTTACTATCGGCCTTTAATGTTATACTTTAATAATAGCGTTGGAATATTCTATATTTTACCAGCTATTAGTAGGTATAATTTTTATATAACGGTAAAACGTATACGTTGTAGTTTTGGAGAGAGAAAAATTAATTGTTAGAATTAAATTAAATCGAAAAAATTAAATACGTAATTAAATTAATTTTTGGGGTCTTAGCATTTATTTATTTTAATTAATTTTTCGAGGGCTAAAAATTAATCTAATTAATTAAATTAATTTTCTATTAATCAATTATTAATTAATTTTAATTAATTTTTAGAAGGTTAAAAATTGATTTAATTTTACCAAAAATTAATTGTAATACTAAATTAATAATTAATTAATTTTTTCCCAACCCCGCCGGTTACCTATTTACCCGTTAAGGATTATACTATACTACTCCGCGGCCGTAATAACCCGCCTATTAACTAGCGTTTCGACTACCTTTTTATAATACGAAGTAAAAAGATTACCCGGTAAATACCGGCCTCTTATTTTTATTAGGGGGACCTACCCGGTTTAAGTAAGACTATTATTAAAACGTACTAAAGGCTTCGCGGGTAATAAATAAAGTCGAGGTTAGTTTACGCGACGTCGTAAAAGGTAAAAATTATAATCGGGCTAAGTATTTTTAAAAATCCGGCGGGGATATAATCGTTACTAGGCGCCTTCTATAATAGTAACGTTACGAGTACGCTAACGACTTCGCTAACGGCGACGCGTTAGTTTATTACGACTTCCTCTTTATAAGGTTAAACGGGCGGAATATCGGCTAGGTCCGCCGGGGGGGCGGGGAAAAACTTAACTACTAAAAACATCTACCTTACTACTATACTCCGTAACTATAACGTCGCTTTAACTACTTCGTAACGGCGGTAGTCTAACGTCCTCGGGTAGTTTATAACTACGGAGGCGCGCCTACTTTTTAAACTTTTAAAATAAAGTATCGTCGTACGACGACTTTATATTAATACTACGTTAATAAGCCGTCTTCGTATAATAGACGGCCTTATTCCTAGCTTTACGGGCTTTTTTTAACGCTTTATAATCGTACTCTATCTTTAAAACCTACTACCTTTTAAATACTCGGCGGTTATCCGTCGACGCCGCGGCGACGTTGAGTATTTATTAAAAGGAGGTATACCCTTTAATCGGACGCTTATACACCGTTACTTTATCGGTAGAGTCGGTAAAAAAAAAATTAAGTTAATCGACGTATTAGTCGAAGATATTAAACGTTACTTTAGTATTACGTAAAAATCGCGACGTTTATTATTTTAATATTACGGCTATATCGACGTCCGTAATATATTACCGCTACCCGGGCGGGGACGGTATTAAAGGGCGGTTATTATATAATTGATACTAAAAGGCGTTATAATTAAATCCGGATTACTTATAATAACCGGCGAATTCTAGTCGGGCTTACTACGAGTACTAATAAAAGTTAATCGTAAAGTCGCGGTAGTTATAACGTTACTACGTTAGGATCCCGTACGGCGTAGTAAGAGTAAGGCGGAGTATTATTATAAACTATAGTAAGATATTTACTTGTAATTTATTTATTTATTTAATACTCTTATATACTATTTCTAACTATAGTGTTAGGTACTTCTTCGGTTAAACGGTAAAAAACCGTAGAGTATTCGTACTCTTCGGGTGAAAAACTTCGTTTTCTTTTACCTCGTATTATTATTCGTGGATAGTATTTTTAGGCGGTCTCGGTGGTGGTGTTTTTTGTTAATATTTATAAAGGCAGGTAACTATTATAAATATATGAATATAGGGAGGCGAGGACGATACCCACGGTGTATTATTAACTTAAACTTTAAAGCCTTATATTAATAATATCCCCTTTTATTAACTAATATATTATTCGTTCTACTAATTTTTTTATTTTCGTATTTTCCGTTATTAATAAGGAAGTAGTTTTATTTATTTATTTATAGGATAAGTCCCGTTTAATACTATTTTAACGGCTAGCTATACCGATACAATTATTTATCTTGGGATTTATATAATTTTCCGTAGGAGGAGCCCGGTAAGATTCGAACCTACAACTTTAGTACCTAAACTACGGCCCGTAATAGCTCGACCAAACTACTACGCGAGGTGTTTACTCGTAATAAAATCCGTTAATAGTTATCCTAAACTAAGTAGTAAAAGTTAAAGTCGTTTAATAAAATATTCGTATACCTAACTTACCACGCTATAGCGATATCGTTAGAAGGGTAAACTTATTATTCAAAGTAAAAGTTAAAAATATAAATAAACTATACCGTAAGTTTATTATTACGGCTAGTCTTAAACGTAACGTAATACTAATTAACGCCCCTTTTATAAAACTACGATATAATATTTTAACGCTTATATATATAGAGCGTAACGTTCCCGCCGTATATAACTACGTAATATTTAAATCGGGACTCGTTTAAAAGGAGGCCGTATAAAAACTAACTAGGTTTTTAAATAGTTATAACGTCGGGCTCGAAGCCGTTATTTAACACCGTCGTTATATTACTTTTATTATTTTTATCTATTTTATTATATAATAATAATTATAAGCATAATAATATTATTTTATTATAAGTTAATAAGCCGTTAAAATCGGTCCCGGGTTTAAGGGATATTATAATAAGGCTAACTACCGCCGCGGTATTAAGTATAATTCACGGCTCGACCGATTAAACGACGGGGTTAACGGCCGAGGTAGTTTATAAAAACTCGGGGGACGTTATAGCGGGGCTAGCGGCCGTTATCATATCGGGCGTAGTTCGCGGCTCGACCGACTAAACGACGGGGGTAGTGGGCGGAGCGGTCCGCGAGGGATCGTTTAATTACTAACTAATACCGGGTTAAGCTAGTATTAAAAGTAGTTATATATTATAAAATATATATTTTTTTAATAAACTTAAAGCGGGTTAAACGTATATAATATATAACTATAACACGCTTACGGGCCGTTTTAATTATCGGGTAAATCGGGGTTTATATTTAATATTTACCGTTATAATTTATATATTTATAAGTTATAACGTCGTTTTTAATAATATAGTTTTTTATTAATATAATTTACGGAGGCGTAACTACCGTATTACGGGGATTTATCGTAATATTTACTAATATAACTATTAATTTAATAATTATAATATCGAGTAACTCGGACGGCGGGGTTATATAACTTATAATTAAAATATTTAGTTTTTTAAATAAAACCTATCCCGTAAAACAAGTTCGCGTCGTCGACGTTACGTACTCGAAGGATTAATTACGCTTCGCTTTCGCTACGCGTCTTTCGTACCTTCGTTTCTAAAAAGGACGGGATTTTTATATAAAAATCTTTCGACTTTATATCGTCGGAGTCGCGGGTTAAATTTATAAAAATCTTCTTTACGATAATAGTATACGTTTTATAATATTAAATAACGTCCGCGCCGAAGGCGCGGGTTACCGAACTATCGTCCGTTAAAAGGTTTTTTACCGGGCTAGTAAAGTACGTAACGACGTCGCCGCTAAAAAGCTACCTAATACTAGTAAGGTCGTCGGGGTTCGGGAGAGTATTCTTAATTAATTATATAATCTCGTCGTATTTACGTTTTTTAATTCCGTTAAATAGTTTACGGTAATTAATTATAACTTCGTAACGGTCGCGTTCCCGATACGGTACCGCTCGGGGCGTAGTAACGAGGATTTCGATAAAGGAGGGAGTAATAAAGGATTAGATAAAAGGGGGAGGAAGAGGAGGGGGAGGTATAATAATAATAATTAATATAAAGTTATCCGTTACTTTTTATACGATTTAATCGAGTAAAGAGTTTATAATATAATCGGCGATAAAGAGTAAAAGCTCCGTAATAACGCCGATACGGTCGGTATCCTTATTTTAACTTAAAAAAGACGGGAGACTATCGAAGAAACTTTAATACGTAGTAACGGGTTTAATCCGTCGTTATTACTAATATTAATTAAAATAAGAAATAATTTTAATATCGGATTTAGTAATAATTAACTAGCGTTATTATTAAGTTATAACCACGTATTCCGCATAACACTACCGCTATAACCGCGCGGCGGGTACGTATTACCGCGCTAGCCGTAAGTTATAGAATCAGGTTTTACGAATTTAATACCGATATCGAATTAATAATTTTTATTTATCGCGATAGGATTAGCGATAATTTTTACGTCGTCCCCGGACTATTTATAATAACTAGCGAATTTTAGTTAGGCTTATTACGAGTACTAGTAGAGGTTAATTATAAAGTTACGGTAGTCGTGGCGTTACCGCGTCGGGGTCCCGTATAGCGTAATAAAAGTAAGGCGGAGTATCGTTATAAACTATAGTAGGGTATTTACTCGTAGTAAAATCCGTTAATATTTATTTTAGGTTAGGTAATATTACTATTATTTATTTATTTATTTATTTATTTATTTATTTAGTACTCCTATATACTATTTCTAACTATAGTATCAGGTACTTCTACGGTTAAGCGGTAAAAAACCGTAAAGTACCGTACTCTTCGGGTGAAAAACTCCGCTTTCTTCTACCTCGTACTATTATTCGTAAATAGTATTTTTAACCGGTCTCGGTGGTAGTGTTCTTTACTAATATTTATAAAGGCGGGTAACTATTATAGATATATAAATACAGTGAGGCGAGGACGATACCTACGGTGTATTATCAACTCAAGCCTTAAAACCCTGTATTAATAATATCCCCCTTTACTAACTAATATATTATTCGTTCTACTAGTTTTTATTTTTCGTATTTTTCGTTATTAATAAGGAGGTGTCTTATTTATTTATTTACGGGATAAGTCCCGTTTTAATACTGTTTTTAACGGCTAGTTATACCGATATAATTATTTATCTTAAGATTTGTATAATCTTCCGCAGGAGGAGCCCGGTAGGATTCGAACCTACGACCTTAGTGCCTAAGCCACGGCCCGTGACAGCTCGACTAAACTGTCACGCGGGGTAACGTTACGCTTTATATATATAAGAGTCTGCCTATTTACACTGTGAATTTTTACTATTTGTACTGTAAAATGTATGCTAAGAATAAGGATTTTGCGCTAGTTTTAAATGGGAAATTAGTTAAATGCGAAAGTGTAAGAAATCTACGTCTCTTCCCTCTTCCACATCTGCTACCTCCGTACCTGCACGAGATGATACAAAAATAACATCGTTATCAGAATTATTAGAAAGCCCTTGATTTAGCGTATTATCTAGTTTAATTACCAAGATCCCCGGCCGAGTAGTCGTTATACTGTTATTATTTAAAGTTTCGTCGTTAGAAAATAGAGAAATTACTATATTAGTTATTATAAGTGGCGGCCTAGGGAAAATAACGGATATCGTCGTCCAAAAAGGCGTCGTCTCGGTTTTCATCGAGCTCACAACTAACCTGTTAGTAAATATAACCAGAAGAAGTGTAATTTATTAGAGAATAGGTTGCCGGTATAACTAGTCATTTTAGAGGAGTGTTGCGCGTAGAGTTAATGGTTTTCTTTAGATTGTCGATGGGCGATGTGCGATGTGTATGGCGATGCGTAGGAGCGTATCTAGATGTGGCTAAAAAAGTATGAATTAGTAGATTAGTTAGTGGCTTAGTTAGTAGACTCAGCTGTTTTCTTTCCTATTTAGGACTAGCGTAGCCGGCTAGTTAGAGATATTAGGTGTAAAAAAAATCTAGCTAATTATATTACGAGAAATCGCCCCACTCTACGTATTTATAGTGTATATAGTAAAAAGTTATAGTGTAAATAGGCAGACTTATATATAAACGTTAGAATATCGTATCGTAGTTTTATAAAAGGGGCGTAAAGGGGCGTTAATTAGTACTACGTTACGTTTAAAACTAGCCGTAATAATAAGCTTATAGTAGAGTCTATTTATATCCCCGACTTTTACCTTCATTAATAGGCTTGCCCCCTCGGCGATATCGTTATAGTATAGTAACTTAAGTATACGAATATTTTATTAAACGACTTTAATTTATATTACTTAGTTTAAAATAAATACTAACGGATTTTATTACGAGTAAATACTTTACTATAGTTTATAACGATACTCCGTTTTACTTTTATTACGCCGTACGGGATCCCGACGCGGTAACGTTATAACTACCGCGACTTTACGATTAATTTTTACTAGTATTTATAATAAACCCGACTAAAATTCGTCGGTTATTATAAGTAGTCCGGATTTAACTATAACGCCCTTTAGTACCGACTATATAATAACCGCCCCCTAGTACCGTCCCCGCCCGGGTGGCGGTAGTATATTACGGATATTAATATAACCGTAATATTAAAATAATAAACGCCGCGACTCTTACGTAATACCGAAGTAACGTTTAATATTTTTAACTAGTATATCGACTAACTTACCTCCTTTTTTACCAACTCCGCCGATAAAGTGGCGGCGTATAAACGTCCGACTAAAAGGTATACCTCTTTTTAGTAGATACTTAACGTCGCCGCGGCGTCGACGGATAACCGCCGAGTATTTAAAAGGTAGTAGGTTTCGAGGATAAAGTACGATTACGAGGCGTTTAAAAAAGTACGTAAGGCTAGGAATAAAGCCGTTTACCGAGCGAAGACGACTTACTAACGTAATACCGTCGTAAGGTCGTCGTACGATAATATTTTACTTTAAAAACTTAAAAAGTAAGCGCGCCTTTATAATTATAAATTACCTAAGGACGTTAAGCTACCACCGTTACGAAGTAGTTAAGGCGACGTTATAGTTATAAAGTATAACGATAAAGTAAATATCCTAGTAACTAAATTTTTCCCCGCTCCCCCGGCGGACCTAACCGATATCCCGCCCGCTTAACTTTATAAAAAGGAAGTTATAATAAACCGACGCGTTGTTATTAACAAAGTTATTAATATACTCGTATCGTTACCGTTATAAAAGGCGCCTAGGAACGACTATATCCCCGCCGGATTTTTAAAAATACTCGGCCCGACTACAATCCTCGCCCTTTATAACGTCGCGTAAACTAACCTCGACCTCGTTTATTACCCGTAAAGCCTTTAATACGTTTTAATAATAGTTTTACTTAAACCGGGTAAATCTTTTTAATAAAAATAGAAAGCTAGCGTTTACCGGTTAATCTCTTTATTTCGTACTAAAAAAAAGTAGTCGAAACGCTAGTTAGTAGACGGGTTACTACGGCCGCGGAGTAATATAATATAATTTTTAAAGGGTAAATAAATAACCGGGTATATAGGTTAATAAAACTTATAAGCGTTATACTCCGTAATATAATCGAAACTACCTTTAAATACTAAGCGATAACGTCGTTATTTTAACTCGTTATTAATAACGTATTTAATACCGTTAACTATTAACGCCTCTTATTTATTTTATATAATTTATATTTTCCGGCTTAGTTTATAAATTAAGTTTAAAATTTCCTCGTTAAAAGGACGGCCCGCCTTTATTTCGACGGCGAGGAATCCCGTTAAATCCCGATTACGGCGGGAGAACTTTGAAGGTCGTCCTTATTACTTATCCTATTCGTGCTTTATATTATTACGTTATACCGCGAACTCGCTACGTACTTAAATATTATTATTATCGGGTTTACGGATAATACTAACTTAATTACTATTAGTAAAAATACTAAAAGAAACTATATAAACCTTAAAAGCGCCTAATTAACGTATAATACGTGGGCGAAGTAGTATAAAATATAATTTACCCCGGTAAAAAACGAACTTACTTATTTTACTTATAAGTATTACGTAAAGATTACGCTACTTACTCTAGGCGGTAATACCGTTACCTTTACGGAGTCCGTAAGATTTCTCGGTTTTTAGCTTAATAAAAAGTTATTATAAAAAGAGTACGCCCGTAGATTATAAGTACGGGCTATTATATAAATATTCGTACTTACTAAACTCGTAGCGTTAGCGTAGGGATACCGTATAATTACCATAAAAAGGTTACACTTTACGTATATCCGTACTACGATTAGTTACGGAGCTCCGGTTTAAAACGACCTTACTAAAAGACTATTAACGAGGATAACGACGCCGGTCGTAAACCTATAACGGACCGTACTACGGGTCGTTATAGGCGGTTATAAAATTACGCCGTTACCTCTTATACGATAGCCCTAAAGTAGTAAAAATAACCGAATAAGTAGCCGCGTTCGCGGTTAATACGACTAGGTACCGCGGCGTTTTAATTTACTTTAAAACCCCGGACTATAAGTTAGTACTTAATAAATATACGGGTCTCGTTAAGTATAAAAGTAGTACCCTTACTTAGCTTTATATTAATTATAATAAATTACGCGGTTATTTATTTACCCGCCGCGTTTTTACGGTAATCACGCCGCGGTACGACTACGGAGTATAAAAGGATATTACTTATATTATAATTATATACTTATTCAATACTACTTGACGTTAAATACTTTATAATACTTTAAAACGTTAGTTACGGGACCGATATAACCTCGCCGTCACCTCGTAGCACGCCCGGGATATACGTTATATAGTTAAATAGTTATTATAAAAATATTAGGTTTTTTAATTTAACTTTACGGAGGAACTCCGCGAGCCGGATATATATTATTAATTATAAACTCGAACACGTAAGTATAACTTATTACCGTCGTAATACCGTCGTTACGGCCCCGATTATTATATTTATTATACTTATTTTTCATTATACTACCCTTACTATTTATTATCGCTATTAACTATTATATTATTAAAACTACTATTACCGTCGCCGTTTTTATCCTTATTACTATCCTTACTATTATTATTTTTTATATCCTTATTATTATTACTACTAAAAAAGTCGTTAATATTAATAATACTATCGCCGTTATCGTCGCTATCGCCGTTAAAAATACCTAACGTTATTATACTACCGTTCGTAATGTAGTTAGTAATACTTTTAATAACGGAAGTTAAACGCGTAATAAGGCTAACTAGTTAAGTTATAACGTCGGTTAGCCGTATAACTTTAGCGTATTAACAACGGCGGAGTTTTACCGACTTTTTTTAAAGGCCCAGTGGTACGCCGTACGAAGCCGGCGCGGCCATAACGGGGGCCGGAGCGTAAAAGGACTAAAGAACGTTATACTAAACTTTAAGAACGGAGGGACGATCGAGGTTACTAACTACCTATTTATAGTAACTTACGATAAAAATCTCGACTTTATTTTAAGAATAAAGAAGTAGTTATACGAGTTAGTTATATATAAAGAAAACGTTACTTTTTAATATTAACTTACGTTATAATATTTATACTTAACCGAGGTATATTTAATATATTTAAAGCCCCGGCTTTTAATTTTAAAGTAATTAAAGGCGTTATAACGCCGTTACGTCCCGTTAATAATAGCCTTAATATAAACCTTTATAACCTTTACGTAACGGGGGTAATAAAACGAGGCTACGTATAAAAGGTTAAAAATAACGTATACGCTTATACTTATAACCCGGCCGGATTACGTACATAACTTAATCGATACGAGGCCGACGGGGGGAGTATTACCGCCGTCGTTACTACTAACGTTATCGCTAACCCCGGAGCCGTCTACGGTAAAAGGAGGCGTAACGACGGTAGTGTTTATAACCATACTTATGGTTATATTAAAACCTTTAATAGTAAAAGTACTCGATATTCTAGTAATTAAAGAAGTTACGTCGGAGTAAGAGAGGAAGTTACGTATAAGCGTTTATTATACCGGAAGAGTTTATAAAAAAAGAGGTAAGAAAAGAGATAAGAACTATTAAAAGTAAAAAGTTAGGGCCGTAAAGAGGCCGTTACGGGTTAAAAAAAAGGTAAAAAAAAGGAGAGGTACGAAAAAGGAGGCGTTATAAGTTTAATAATTAAACAAATACGGGGGAAAGTTTATAAATAAAAGTAAAAAGCGAGGACGCGCCTTTATACTACCCGTAATACCGGTCGCTCTTTCTTTATTTATAAAGGTCGTGCCTTTCGTATCCGGCGATCCTTTATTTATAAATACGTAAATTGATAAACGATAAACACTCGGCTAAACCTCCCAACAACCGTAACGACGACGCAGCTTCACGTTACGTCGGTTACTACACTACTTTAATAAGTAAAAGAGATAGATTAACTTAGTCAGCCTATAACCTATAGACATCTACTATCTAGCACATACGCTGCTACCGCCCTAAGAGGCCGTAGAGAGTAGATTTTTTTATCCGGCGAGCGCTAGCTCCACGGTTTTTTTCTACTCTTAATCGTTAAAGTACTTTATACTGTAGTTAGTATAATTTATAGGTGTATAAATAAATAAATAAATAAAGAACTAAATTAATACGTTATTAAATCTAGAAAATTATTTCCGGATATATAATAAGTTATTTATAGTTATACTATTTTATTAAAAAGGATAATAAAAACATTTATAAATTAATATTTTACTTTAATTTTAATTAATATTTCAGATTCTAAAAAAAATTAAGTTTGAATTGAATTAATCTCATTAATTTAATTCAATTTAATTTTTAACGCGAACAAATTAATTTAATCTTAATTAGTATTTAAGATTTAAAAAAATTAAAATTAAAACTAAATTAATCGCATTGATTTAATTTAATTTAGTTTTTAATCCGGACAAATTAATTTAATTTTAATTAATATTTCGGACTTCGAAAAAATTAAAATTAAAAGTAAAAAGAATTAGTAAGATTAATTTAATTTAGTTTTAGTTTTAGTTTTGGCAAAAAGTAAAAAAAACTAATTTAGTAATTAATTTATACTAATTCCCAACCCTGATTAGTAGTAACGTGGTTACAAAATCTAGAAATAAACCTCTTCCCGAAACGGTTCGGAAGATTATGCTCCTTAAGTCGTGGAGGGTAACCGATATAAAGGCTTTGAATAGGTCTTTAAATCAGGACGAAGACGGCGACGGTACGAGGGGTAATTAGGCTTTTGGTGCTTTTTGCTTTTGCTGTTTTTGCTGTTTTTGCTGTTTTTACTGTTTTTATTGTTTTCATTATTTTCGTTGTTTTCGTTATTTTCGTTATTTCCGATGTTTTCGTTATTTTTATTATTTTCTTCCTTTGTTATTTTTACTGTTTTTGTTATTTTTATTGTTTTTATTCTTTTCTTCCTTCGTTGTTTTCGTTGTTTTCGTTGTTTTCTTCCTTCGTTAATTTATTCAACTTAGCTGATTTACATGTTTTAGTTGATTTCGTTGCTTTCGTTAATTTCGTAAATTATATGATTTTATAATAGCATATATAGAGTGGTTTCGTTGATTTTACTAATTTTGCTGATTTCATATCTTGTTCATTTTGTTGATTTTGTTAATTTTGTGAATATCGTGAATATCGTGAATATCGTGAATATCGTGAATATCGTGAATATCGTGAATTTCGTAAATTTCGTAAATTTCGTAAATTTCGTAAATTTCGTACTTTTCGTAAATTATGATAAATTATAATATAATATAGAAAGTAATTTCGTGGTTTTCGTCGATTTCTCAAGTTTTATTATTCTATAGTAATACTTATAGGGTGATTTTGTTGATTTCACTGATTTCGTTTATTTTGGAAATTATATTATTTTATAACATAATACATAAGGTAATCTCGTTGTTTTCGTTAATGTCGTTAATTTTATTAATTTCGTTGATTTATGAAACTATATACATAGTAAGTTAATAGATTTGAATAGTTTTGGTAAGTTAATAATTTCACATATTACGTTGCTTCTTTAATAATATAAATCTATCTTCTTTCTTAATTTTGTCCTTTTATTTGTATAAAACTAGTACGCACTTTAACCTTATTCCTAACTTTTATTAAAACTAGAGATATAAAACGTATACTATATAATATATACGATAAATTATTAGTTATAGTTAATATTTATATGATATACACGTCTTATTATTGTAAATTACTTTCTATACTGATATTATATGTAATTTGGGTTATTAGTTTTTACTGGATAGAAATTAATTCTTTAGTATAAAATTAAATTAAATTAAATTACATTACTATTTTGAAGTTAAATACTAATTAAAATTAAATTAATTTGTCTATACTAAAAATTAAATTAAAATTAAAATTATTTTTTTGGAATCTGCAGTACTAATTAAAATCGATTTAATTTTTTTAAAATCCTAGATATTAATTAAAATTAAAACTAAAATTAAAATTATTAACTTAATTTTAATTTTAAATTTTTTAAAGGCTAAATATTAATTAAAATTAATTAATTGTTATTAAAACTTTTACCGATTTAAAATACTCAATTACCGTAATAGTCAACGAGTAATAGGTAAAAAAGACTAGAGTAAAAACGATTAGGATCGTCCTTCGGCGTTTAAAGTAAATCGTAAATAAGCCGTTAAAGGCGTTACTACGGATTCGGAGAGTAACGATGTTTTAGTTAAATATAAACGGGGTGGGCTCGTAAGTTTAGGTTTATATAATCCCGGATTAGGAGGAGATAATTCTAGGGGACGTTTAAAAAAAAGCTTATTAAGCGGAGGTACGGCTAGCGAAAGGGGAGATTTACTTCGGGAAGTAATAAATAACTTTACGCGTAAAGGCGAAAAAGTAGAGGGACGGCCTTTTAGTACGGGTATTAATAGCGGTAGTGGCCGCTTTAGTTAAGTGGGAGGAGGTGGAGTGCCGCGCGGTAACCCTAAAGAACGTATATTAAGCCTTAAAGATAAAAAAGACGCTAGCTTTAATAATAAAAATCCGAGTAAAGGTACCGTCGTAGTTATAGGACTTTATAAAAGTATTTAACTTAAAAACTATTATGTTTTTACCGTTATATCGTCCGGGCGTAAACTACGAGATCCGCCTTATTAAAAACCCCGACGGGACGATTTTAAACCTCCCGATAACTCCCTTATACTACCGGTTTAAAGAGGAGCTCCTTATAATTTATAAGACGATATTAGACCTACTTAAGTAAAAGTTTATTCGGCCTAGTAAGTTTACGGGCGGCGCGCCGGTGTTATTCGTCCGTAAAGCGGACGGTTCGTTCCGTTTTTACGTAAATTACCGGAAGTTTAACGTTATTACGGAAAGGGACACGTACCTTCTATTATTAATTACTAAGACTTTATAGTAAGTAGTTAAGTACCGTTAAGTAATTAAGTTAAACGTAATCGCCGCCTTTTACTATATTCAAATACGGTTAAGTAAGGAGTAAAAAACGGTATTTAATACGAGGATCGGCTCGTACGAGTAACTAGTTACGTTATTTAAACTTATAAAGGCGCCGGTAACTTTTTAACGGTATATTAACTAGGTGCTTCGGGAGTACCTTAATAAAGACGCCTCCGTATTTATCGACGACGTCTCCGTATACTTAAACGGTACTTTATAAAATTACTACCGACGGGTCCGTAAGGTAGTCGCGAAGCTTTACACGGCGGGTTTATAATTAGATATTAAAAAGTACGAGTTTAAAACCTAGGCCCTTAAGTTTTTAAGCTACGTAATTAAACCGGGTTAAGGCTTTAAAATAAATCCCGCGAAGGTCCGGGTAATCCGAGACTAGGAGACCTTACGTACCGTCCGAGTAGTTTATAGTTTTTTAAAGTTTACGGGTTTTTATTAAAAGTTTATACCGGGTTACTCGGAGTACGTAGCCCCGTTTATAAACTTAACGTATAAGGGGGCGGTATTTAAGTAAACGCCGGAGTATAAGACGGTATTTTAAACTTTTAAACGGGTAGCCGTAACGGGTTTAGTATTAGTTACGTAAGAGTTAAGGCGTTTAACCCGGGTCGAGGCCGACTTTTTAAGTTATATAGTAGGCGCGGCCTTACTTTAAATATAGTAGGACGGTATTTAATATCCGGTAACGTACCTATTAAAAAGTTAAGCCCGGTAGAGTATAATTACCCGATTTATAATAAGGAATTATATACCGTAATTACGGCTTTATAAAAATAAAAAACCGAGTTAAAAGGCGAGCGTTTCGACGTACTTACGGATTATTAAAACTTTTAATAGTTGTTAACCCGTAAGTAATTTAACGAACGGTAAATACGGTAGGCGGAGGACTTCCTCGCGATAAACTATACGCTCGTGTATAAACCGGGGCGGTTATAATTACTTTCGGACGTTTTATCCCGGCGGCCTTAAAATATACCCGCGAATAACGAAAACGACCGGTTAATTAAAAAGTAAATATAATTCTTCCGGCGGGTAAGGGGCGGTTTATACGGTAATAAAGATTTAACCCTATAGGTTTAATAGCCGGAGGTAGTAGTTTTATATAAATAAACGACCGCGGTAAATTAAAACGGGGTGGACGAGAAAGGTAGAGAGCCGGTCGGGACCCTACCTTTCTTTTTCGCGGATAAAAAGTTAACGGCCTATTAACGAAAGGTATTATAAAGTAACCGCCGGTACTAAAAGTCTAAAAAGGCCGTAGCCCGGGGCTAGTAATAAATCCCGCGGGACTAAGGTTTAAATATTAAACTTATAAAGTACGTCTTAAACTTAAAAGGTCGTTTATTATAACGTAACCGCTTTTAAATACCCGCGAACAAGCCTTTACGTACGCGGTTAATTTAAAATATTTACGACTCCAAATTTATAGGGCACCCCGGTTATAAAGCGACTTACGAGGCGCTCGCCCGGTTTTATACGTAACCCGGGTTTACGTAAGATATACGCCGATTCGTAACTAATTACTAGCGGTATAAGTAAATTAAGTTTTAACGGGAGGCGTAACGCGGCCTCTTTAAACTATTACCGGTCCTTAAAAGGTTATAGTACGAGTTATTAGTAAACTTTATCGTTTACCTCCCGATTAACCGCGGGTATATTAATATTATAGTAATTATTAATAAGTTAAGTAAGGCCGTTATATATAAACTTATAACTACGATTACGGTTTTAAAAGTAACCCGCCGGTTATTAGTAACCGTTTTTTAGTATTATAGTTTTTTTAAAGTAATTATATTAAACTACGGCCCGTAATTCGTCGGCGAGTTTTAATCGGAAGCTTACGTAACGGTCGGTATTAAAAAGTAGTTATTTACCGCGTTTTACCCGGAGACCGATGGCGTTACGGAACGTATTAATTAAAAACTAAAGATTTACTTCCGAGTTTTTACTTTTTTTTCGTAAAAAAACTAGGCGGACCTCCTTCCGGTAATAATAATTACGGTTAATAACCGGGTAAATATATTTATAAAATTATCGTTTTTTTATATATTACACGGTTATTATATAACGGTAGTCGAGGAGCCCCCGGAAAGGGTATAACGCCCGGTAATAAACTCGGGAGACGCCTTAGTAGCCCGTTAACGCCTAAGGGTAACCTACGCGTAAACGGTAATAAAAACCGCGTAAAAGGTTTAAAAGGCCCACGTTAATAAAAAACGGTAGCCCGCCGGGGTGTTTAAAGCCGGAGACCGGGTTATATTATAATTATAGTACGTTAAAACTACGCGTCCGGCGAAAAAGTTAGATTAAGTAACGTTTCCGTATACTATAGTACGGGCGGTGGGTACGTACGCCGTAAAATTAAACGTACTCCCGGGGATTTACTTTATATTTTACGTGTTTTTAATACGGCGACTGAAGTCCGACCCGTTACTAAGTTAACGGTTATAATACACCGAGCCGTCGTTATTAACCGTCGACGGTTACGACAAATACGTAATAAAACGTATTTTAAAACACCGTAAACGCGGCCGCCGTTAAAAACTACTAGTCTAGTAAAAAAGCTACGTTACCCCGAACTAAGAGCCGAAGGCCGGACTAAAAGAGACGGAAGCCCTCGATAAATACGAGGTACGGGCGAAGCCGCCGTAGGCGCGGGGCCGCGCCGCGGTACCGGGAGGCCGCGCGGAAAGAGGGGAATAATATAATAAGTTATAACCTAGTAATAACGTACGATTATACCGTACGTTAGTCTTACCACTCTACGTAACCCTACTACGTAACCCCGTTACGTGACGCGCGGGTAGAAGGTATATATTAAGAGGCGGGTGGATAGTTTATTAATACTCGCGGGCGTCGAGGAGGTAGGGGAGAGGATTACGTGCGTTAGCGGGGAGAGAGGGGCTGGAAAGGGGTATATGGGTAGGAGGAAACTACTTAGTTATAAATTATACTATTCTTCTTTCTTCTTTAAAATTAGTTATTTCTAGAATATAATAGTTATTTATAGGCCCTTGCCGCCTTTACCTTTATAGCTACGGCCTTTTTAAGCTTTTCATACTAGCGATTACTTTATAGTACTTCTTATTAATAAGCCGTTAATTTTTTATCCGTAAAAGGGGACGGTAAAGTACTAACCGGCTCTTTACTTTTCTCGTCTACTTTATTTTAATTTACCACGGTCGTTTATTTATATAAAGCCGCTACCTTTAATTACCGGGCCCGCGGGGCTAGGTCTCCGTTACTGTGTAAGCCGCCCTTTACCCGCTAGAGGAGTTATATCTACCTTTTAGTTAACCGGTCGTCTTTATCATCCGCGGGTATATTTTATAACCGCCGGGATAAAGCGTTTAAAAGTAATTATAACCGCCCCGGCCTATATACGAACGTGTAGTTTATCGCGAAGAAGTCCTCCGGCTACCGTATTTATCGCTCGTTAAATTACTTATAGGTTAAGAATTACTAAAAGTTTTAGTAGTTTATAAATACGTTGAAACGCTCGTTTTTTAACTTAAACTTTTTTTTTATAAAGCCGTAATTATAGTATATAATTCTTTATCGTAAATCGGGTAATTATACTCCGCCGGGTTTAACTTTTTTAATAAATACGTTACCGGGTATTAAGTACCGTCCCGCTATATTTAAAGTAAAGCCGCGCCTACCGTATAACCCGAAGAGTTAACCTCGACCCGGGTTAAACGCCTTAACTTTTACGTAACTAATACTAAGCCCGTTATAACTACCCGTTTAAAAGTTTAAAATACCGTCTTATACTCCGGTGTTTACTCGAATATTACCCTTTTACGCGTTAAGTTTATAAACGGGGCTACGTACTCTAAATAACCCGGTATAAACTCCCGGTAAAAACCCGTAAACTTTAAAAAACCGCGGACTATTTAAACGGTACACGGGGGTTTTAATCTTAAATTACTTAAACTTTCACGGGATTTATCTTAAAGCCCCGGCCCGGTTTAATTACGTAGTTTAAAAACTTAAAAGCCTAGATTTTAAACTCGTACTTTTTAATATTTAGTTATAAACCCGCCGCGTAAAGTTTCGCGATTACCTTACGGACCCGTCGGCGGTAGTTTTATAAGGTATCGTTTAAGTATATAAAGACGTCGTTAATAAATACGGAGGTGTTTTTGTCGAGGTACTCCCGGAGTACCTAGTTAATATACCGTTAAAAAGTTACTAGCGCCTTTATAAGCCCGAATAGCGTAACTAGTTACTTGTACGAACCGATTTTCGTATTAAATACCGTCTTTTACTCTTTATTTAACTATATTTGAATACGGTAAAAGGCGGCGATTACGTTTGATTTAATTACTTAACGGTACTTAACTATTTACCGTAAAGTTTTAATAATTAATAGTAAAAAGTACGTGTCCCTCTCCGTCATAACGTTAAACTTTTAATAATTTACGTAAAAACGGAGTAAACCGTCCGCCTTATAAACGAATAATACCGGCGCGCCGCCCGTAAACTTATTAAGCCGGATAAGCCATTTACTCGAGTAGGTTTAATATCGTTTTACGGATTACGAGGAGCTCCTCTTTAAACCGGTAGTATAAAAGGGTTATTAAGAGGTTTAGTATCGTCCCGTCGGGGTTTTTAATAAAGGGGATTTTATAGTTTACGCCCGGGCGATACGGCGGTAAAAACTTAACGGTTTTTAAGTTAAATACTTTTACGAGGTTTTATAATTATAATAGTACTTTTATTTAAATCTCCGTTATTAAGGCTAACGTCTTTTTTATTTTTAAAGCTTAATATACGTTTTTTAAAGTTACCGTATAATACTTTACCTTTTTTTATTTAACTAAAGCGGCTACTACCGTTACTAATACCCGTACTATAAAGCCGTCCCTCCGTTTCTTCGCTTTTACGCGTAGGGTTACTTATTACTTTCCGAGGTAAATCTCCCCTTTCGCTAACCGTACCTCCGCTTAGTAAGCTTTTATTTAAACGTCTTTTAAAATTATCTCCTCCTCCTAATCCGGGATTACGTAAACCTACACTTACGAACCTACCCCGTCCGTATCTAATTAAAACCTCGCTATTCTCCGAATCCGTAATAATGCCTTTAACGGCTTATTTATAATCTACGTTAAACGTTAAAGGGTAATTTTAATCGTTTTTACTCCGGTTTTTTTTAATTATACTCGGAGACTATTACGGTAATTAAGTATTTTAAGTTAGTAAAAACTTATATATTATAACGGTTATTAATTACCGCGTCGACGTATATTCCTACCGTATATATTTTTAGTACTTACTTCTTTTATTTTTATTATAATTCCTCCTCCCGCCTTTTACTAAGCTTAAGGCTAGGGGTTACTCGTTTTCCGAGTTTTTTAAACCGTTAAACTCTCTTACCACGTATAACTCGTCGTTTAAACGGGCCTCCCACGCCGTAAAATAGCGGGGTTTAATTTTAATAGTGTAAAAACGCGCGATATAGCCCGGCTTACCGTAGTTAAAGTATTTATAACCGTCGTATTTTTATACTTTAACGCTCGTTTATAAGGCCGTTTATACGACCGTTATTAAGGCCGGGTTTACTAAGGCGCCGCGCTTTACGTATAAATTTATTACGTCGTTTATAAAAACTTTTTAAGGAAGGCCGGCCCCGTTTATTACGCGTTAACGGGTATTATTAATTTAACGGGCGTTATTTATATTCAAGTTTACCGTTAAAAACTAGCTTTTATACACGGCGTACTTTTTATAAAGCTCGAACGTTATTATTACCTCGTTTATAAACTTATTAATAGTACGGCGAAGTAATTAAATAAACACGTAATTATTAACTTTTATACCTAACTCGTATAAATCGGGTTTAAACTTTAAAAGAAAAGCCGTTATAAACTCGCGAGCTTTTTAACGCGTTTATATTACCCGATTAAAAATATAAAGTTATTTATTAAAATCGTTAAAAACTATATTAAAGTATATAAAAAAAGCGTCCGGCGTTACGCCTCTTTATTACTACTACTACGTATAATAAGCGTACGTTATTATTTAAGCTCGCGGGTTTAAATTATAATAAATATAAGTTATTTAAACGTCGTCACCGCCGATAAACTCCGCGTTTACTTATAACTTATTATATATCAACGTACGTTAAGCGGCGTAGTCGCGGCGGATTCCTAAAAATAATATTACCGTATTTAATACCGGCCGCGGTCGGCGGGTCGGGGCGGCGCTCGATATTAGTATAAAAGCCGGCGTCGTTTAATCCTCCTAAGCCACCTAGCCGTTTTTTATAACGAGGTCGCGGAGTATCGCTTCGATTCGTTAATCCTTAACCTTATAGTTCCGTTATATTTTTATTATTTATACTTAAAAACGGGCGAGGGTATCCGTTAATCTTTTCATTATTAGGGCGCCGAGGGGCGTCCCCGTACCGTCTTTACTATAGTCGTCGTTTATTCGCCTCGTAATACTTATCGGTTATCTAGGTTTACTCGTTAGAAAATCTATCGTCCCAGCTCCGGTCGTACCTAGGTTTTTCTAAACGGCGGATCGGCCTTATTAAAACGAAGATTAGTTAAATATAAGGGTTAAAGCGGCGAGGGTTTATAAATAACTCCTATATTCTAAAAATACTAATCTTAAGGAGGAAAGAAAAATAGTATAATCTATAGCTAAATAGTTTCCTCCTACCTATATACCCTTTTTTAACCCCTCTCTCCCCGCTAGTACACGTAATCCTCTCCCTCACCTCCTCGACGCCCGCGAGTATTAATAAACTATCCACCCGCCTCTTAATATATACCTTCTGCCCGCGCGTCACGTGGTAGGGTTACGTGGTGGGGTTACGTGGAGTGGTAGGACTAGCGTACGGTATAGTCGTACGCTATTACTAGGCTATAGCCTATTATAACACGGGGCCGATAGGGGGAGTACTATCGCCGTCGTTACTATTAACGCTATCGCCGGCTTTAAAGCCGTTTACGGTTGGAGGAGGTATAGTAACGGTAGCGCCTACGGCCGTACTTACGACCGCACTAGAGCCTTTAACGGTAAGAGCACTCGATATCCTAGTAGTTAGGGACGTAGCGTGGGAGTAAAAGAGGAAGTTACGGGTAAACGTTTATTATACCGGAAGAGTTTATAAGAAAGGAGGTAGTAAAAGAGATAAAAAAGATAAAAACTATTAAGAGTAAAAAGTCGGGGCCGTTAAAAATCCGTTACGGGTTAAAAAAAAAGGTCAAAAAGAAGGGAGAAGTATAAAAAGGGAGACGCCGTAAGTTTAATAATTAAGAAAATACGGAGGAGAGTTTATAAATAAAAATAAAAAACGAGGACGCGTTTTTATACTACCCGTAATACCGGTCGCTCCTTCTTTATTTATAAAGGTTATACCTTCCGTATCCGGCGATCTTTTATTTATAGACACGTAAACTAGTAAACGATAAACACTCGGCTAAACCTCTTAATAACCGTAACGACGACGTAGTTTTATACTACGTCGGATACTATACTACTTTAATAAGTAAAAGAGATAGATTAATATAATTAGCTTATAACCTACGGATATCTACTATCCAGGGTTGGGGAAAAAATTAATTAATTAAATTAATTTTTGGCCCTCGAAAAATTAATTAAAATTAATTAATGCCAAGACACCAAAAAGTCATTTATAATTAATTAATCGGTAATTAATTAATAATTAATTAATCAATTAATGAAATTTAATTTAATTACGTATTTATTTTTCGATTTAATTTAATTCCAACAATCAATTTTTCTTTTTTCAAAACTTCAACGTATACATTTCATCTTTATATAAGAATTATACCTACTAATAACTGTTAAAATATAGAATATTCCAGCACTATTATAATAGTATAAAAGAAAAGGACGATAGGTAAAAAGGTACTTAAAAGGTTTATTAATATATTCGACCAAGTCACTTCGTACTTTAACGAAGATTGCGAGCTTAAATCCGCAAGTTTTTTCATTTTCTTTTATTCATTTAACTTTTGTTTTTTTACTAATAACTCAAAATAAAAAAGGTTAATCCGCTGGACTATTAGTATAAAAGGGAAGGAAAATACCGGTACTTGGCACTACTTCCTAGGCGGTATTTAGTTATTTTAGCCACGTCTGTAACGGTATTACGTGTTTTTTCGATTAGTAGTAGTATAGTTAGTAAGTCTAGAAATAAGCGTTTATTATATACGGTACGAAAGGGTATGCTTTTAATATATATAAAGGTTTTTTAATATTCGGATTTTAACCGATTTATTAAATAGGGAGGTAAACGAGGTTAAGGAGGAGGATAGTTAGTTATTGACTTTTTTCTTGATGTTTTTTGGGTTGTTTTATAGCCGTTGTCTGGTTATTTGAGGTTTTAGTATAAGAACGAGTTATATAAAAATTAATGATTTTCGTTTTATAAGTTTAATTATTTTGTATATTTAGTTATACGTTGTTTACTACTTTTTATTTATTTACTTCAGCTATAAGTTATACACTTTTTATACGTAATTACCCTTTATAACGCTGCCTACCCTCGACACCGTTGTTTACCCTCGATAACACTGCCTACCCTCGACGGCGTTACTTATTTTAACTAGTCGTACGTACTCTTAACAGTTTAATTTGATTTAAGTAACGTATGTATTATATATATACGTGTTTTTGTTTTTAGTAATTAATATAAATTAATTTTGATTTTCATATAGATTTATTTTATTATAAAGAATTATTATTTTTTATTTTATGAAAATTAAATTAAATTAATTAAAATTAGTGGAAAAATCAATTTAATTTTCGGCGGTCAAAAATCAATTAAAATCAATTAATAGGCTATTAATTATTAATTAATTAATTATTAATTTTTTCCTAACCCTAGCCGTAAGGATAAACCAGAGAAAAAGAAGATATCGATACTAAAGTAAGGGTTAAAGAGTTATAAAACTTTTACTTACCGAGCTAACTACGACTAGCCGGCGAGGCGCTCTTTTATACCGGCGTACGCTTTTAAAAAACTTTACTAACGTACGGTCGGCGAGAGCCCGCTTTTTATAAAAGCCTTTAACCGAAAACTAGCTTTAAAGCTAGCCTTTAAACGCTTATATAGTACTTACGCTTAGATTTTCCGCGGAGCCCTCGTAAACCTATCGGCGCCTACGCGCTTATATAAGTAAATAGCTCCGTCTTTTAGCTATCGTTAACTTATCGGCAACTATACGTCTAGTTAAGTAGATAGCTTTTTCTTTTAATTATCGTTAATTTATCGGCGACTAGGCGTCTTAATAAGCGAATAACTACGAGCGTATAGGGTTTACTTTATTATAAAGGAGTATTTTTTATATTATCCCCCCTTTTTAAATACGACGTCCCGGCGTATACTTCGGGTAAGGGTAAGCGGTTTAAAAACGCGGTTAACTTTCGTTTTAAAGGAAAATCTTTAAAGAGTAAAACCTCGGGTATTATTTTAAAATAAACTTCGCGTATTAATCGGCGACCGTTTATAATTAATAGTTAGTAGTACTAATGATACGAATACGTATAATTAATCTTTAATACAGGGTTATAAAAGAGTATTTTTTATTTATAAAACTATACGAAAGTAAGTTTACGCCCGTTTACTTATAACGTTTTAATAATTCTTATAAAGTAATCGTTAACGATATTACTCGGTAGTTATAAAATAATAACTTTTTCCCCCCCTTTTAAGTAAGCCGTCCCGGCGACTAAGTTAAAAGTACTCGTAAAGTAAGTGTTAGGTTTGTAGTAAGGGGAGAGTAGTTATAGTATTACGAGCGTTTTATAACTTAAATAAGAAATACTTTAAACCGAGGTATTAAGTACGATATACGATTAAAGTAAAAGAGAGCTTAACCCGCGTTAATAAGTACCGTTTACGTCGATAAAGTTTATTTAATTAAAACTAAGTTTTCTTGTAAGGCGGATCTTATATAAGGTTTTTATTAAATCCTTTCGTTAAAAGTTAAGTAAGTAATAGGCGGGTATATATATATATATATAAAAGGTAATATCTCGCCGTCTTTTTGTAAAATTAAATCTTTTTTTATAAGTTAAAATTATTATATTTATAACTATTAATATAATCTTATCTTTTAACCCCGAGACGGTCGTTACGTAGTTTTCTTTTAAGAGTATTTACCTAACGGCGGAGGTAGTATCGGTAATAACCGACCCTGGCTTCGACGTTAAATAAAATAAAAATCCCGCCTTTAAAAAAAACGGCAAGCCTTATACTTGCTACGTCTTTTATATCCTCGGGAAAAAAAAACACGCCGCGTAACCTTTATGTTACGACGGTTAACGGCCGGTATATAACTTATATAACTAAGAATAAACGGTACCACTTAATAGGTTTTTATAAGTTTAAAGTTATTTAAGAATTCGCGACTAACGTTACGTAGTTTAACCTAACCCTATACCCGCTCGCTTAATTTATTTAACGAACGTAGTCCCGATAATAATAGGAAAAACGGGTAGCGAGCGGTAGCGGGGACTATATATTAAAGTCGGCGGATACGTACCGTTTAACTTTTAGTCGTTAAATCCTCGTTTAGTTATCGGCCGCGGCTATTTATACGTAAAAACGTCGCGCCGAGGAGTTATTTAGTTTAATAGTCGGCGACTTATCCGGTTTAAGGGTAAATCAAGTAATATCGTTAAATAACGGAGTATAAATACTTTACTCCGGCGGTTACTTATTATATACGTGATAATTAATCTTATTACGTTTACGGTAAACGAGGGACGCGCCGTTTACACGGTATTATAAGGCGAGGGTTTTATTTTTTAGTACCCGGCCGGGGATATTCTTTTTAAGCTATAAATATAATTAAAGCGCGTTATTACGTAACTTATAAATTTTTATTTTATTTGAATTTTTATTAATTTAAGTTTAAACTAACTTTTTTATTTATAAAACGCCGATAATAATAAAAATACCCTCGACGTCTACTACTTAAACGTAGTAATAGTTATAAATAAAACGTTATTCCGTCCGACTATACGCCGAGGGCTCGTTATTATTACTAAGTAACGTAATAAAAACGCGCCCTTTACTTTCCCTACCCCCGCCGTTAATAATTATAACTATAACCGCTTTAGGTAAAATTCTCCTATTACACCCCGCCGCGTTCCCCCTAAACGGTCGCCTACACCCCCGCCTACTAGCCTAACGCTTACTACCCGGTCCTCCGTTATATTTATTATAACTCCGCCCCGTACCGTCGTTACCCGTACCGCCGTTAAAGCCCGCGCCGCCGTTACCGCTACCGCCGACGTTACTAAAGCCCGCGTTACCGTCGTTACTACTAACGTTACCGTAATTATTAACGCCGCTTTCGCCGTTATTATCGCTACCGACGTTAACGACGATCTTATAAACTTACCGGAGTAAAACGTAGACGAAAAAGAGGAAAAAGACGAGGAGGAGGACGAGGACGAAAAAAAAAAACGAGGAGGAGGCGGACGAAAACGAGGAAGACGGAAATAAAAAAGAGGACGAGGAGGAAAGTAAAAAAGAGGGAGGGGGCGAAAAGGAAGTAACGCCCGTACACGCCTCGGCGGTAAAACGGAAACGCGTTATATATAAGGGGGAGGAAAATAATAACGATATTATAACTAAGCCCTCGCTTAAACGTCGGCGTATACTACACCGCAAGTAGAAACGGAAGGCCGTTATTATATTACGCCCCCCGTTAAGTTTATAAAGTACTCGGGCTCGTTTTACTACCCGTTTTACGTCGGGTCATCGTTAACGTTAAACTATTTTTTTATTTTTATTTTATTTCTCTTTTATTTTATATTTATACTAGTATAAAGGTAATTTTACCCGGAGTTTACGTTATACGGCGGTTTTACGCAAAGGCGGGACGTAACCCTTTAAATTTTTTAATAATAATAAAATTTATAATATAATAAATTTAATTTACGGTAGACTATTTAAGAGTATATTATAACTTATTATAAAAAGTATAGTTATAAGTTTTAAAAAAAGAGTAAAAATATAATATTTAACTTAATATAAAGAGTTAGCTAGTCTCGACCCGTTACGGGGAGTAGGGTTTAAAATAATTAAGTACCGAGCGTAAAAGTCGGATTAATACGGAAAGTTATTAAACTCGGCCCGTTACGGGGAGCGAAAGGTAAAACGACCCGTCGCCGAGTATAATATATAGTTTAAATATGAAAGCTGGTTAAAGTCAGCCCGGCTACGTTTACTACGTTAAAGTCTTATAATCGTCCTACTTTTTATAGTTCTTCTTTTATTACTACTAATACTTCTTTAACTTAATCTTAACTAGGTCGAAATTTTCCTCGGGTTTTTAAGAGTTATACTTAATTAACTAGCCCGACTACTTAACTCGGAACTACCGGTCCGGTAGTTCGTAGCGGTAGCCCAGGATATCTTTAACCTCCTATTCCTTATCTTCCTCGGCGACCTCGGGCACCGGTAGCTAGTTAATCGCCCCGGGTCTATCTTCTTAAGGTTTTAATAGTAAAACGGAGATAGTGTTGTAAACGCTTACTTATTTATACTTTTTTAATAATTTAATCTTATAAGTAGAGGGGCTCAAAACGGCGAGGATTTTAATATAGATATAACGGGGGGATACTTTCCTACTATTTACGAGCCGGAGGTTTTTCGTCGATAGCCCGACGATTTATCTTAACTAAAACTATACTAATATTTGTTTTTTATCGTAATACTTTTTCTAACTAACTACTTAATAGTCCTAGTACTCGTTAACTCTTTACCGGATAAAAACGATATTTTTAAACCGTTTTTTAACTCCGTTAACACGGGCGTCTTCGGCGTTTATAAAAAGATATCGATTAGTCGCGGGTAAAAGCCTTATAACGCGTAGAATAAAAAGGTACTAATCGTAACGTAAAAGCGGTTATTATATAAAAACGTTACGTCGGCGAGTACTTACGTTTAAGTCGTCGGCTAGGCGGCGTAGTATAAACGGAGGTAATATTCGAAGGACTGGTAAACTCGTTCGGTTTAACTGTTTATTTAAGGATAATACGTAGTTAAAAGGCGGAGGCTGATACTACGGAGCTAGTTTAACTCGTATTAAAAGTAACTCGTAATAAGATAGTTTTTATTTAAAATAATCCTTTTAAACGAGTTATAACGGGCCTCGACGTACTTATATAAAAGGCGAGCTAGTTCGAGGGCGTTAATAGTTTTTACGTAGTAATATAAAAGGCGAACTTCGTATACCGGTCGACGATTACGAAAATAACGTTATACTCGTCTCCGGCGTAGGATATACTAGTAAGGAGGCTAGTAATAAAGTTTATATTAAATTCTTAGAATAGTTTTTTTAAATAAAAAAAGGGCGATAAAGCCCCAGAAGTTTATAACGAGGTACCTATTTTCCTTAATAAGTCGGACAGCTAGTTACGAAACGTTTAACGTCTTCCACGAGGTTACGTTAATAAAAACGGCGGGTAAATAACTCGCGAGTCTTAACTATTCCTAAATACCCCGCGCGTTTATCGTTATAGTATAACGTAATTAAAACTTAACGTATAGTATTATAAACCAAAACTATATTACGCCCTTTAAAAGTTAATACGTTTTTCAAAAACACCGTATAATTACCGCTCGGACTTTTATTACGGATATTAACTACCTTAACGGAGATACCGCTATTAAGAGCTTAAAGTTTTAAAAAAGTATCCTTTAAATTAAAGGTATATTTAACGCGGTAAAACGATTCGTCGGTTAAAGCTTAGGCGACTTAAGGCCCAAACGTATTAATTAACCCTTAACGTAACGTTTCTTTTATAGTATCGTCCTAGATTAAGTTAAAAGGTAAAAGTAACGGTGCTTATTTACTAAAAGTAACTACTTTAGTTTTCTCTACTTTAGTAATAGCGTTAATACGTATTACCGTTATTTAGTTAAACGAGGGCTTAATAGGAGCGAGACGTCGCTCGGAGAAACCGATAAATACCCGCTCGTCGTATAACTTAAGTACGTTTAATAATATAAATACCGGCTTATTCTCCCCCTTTTTAAAGTTACGAGTCTTTTCGTAATTTACGCTCGGCTTAAAGGAAAATATTTTTATAAAAACTAGTAAGACGTTATAATAAAAGACGTCGTTTATTATATAGTCTAGGCGTCGGGAGAGAGCGTCCGCGGTATTTATAATCTTTAACCGATATTAAATATCTAACGAGAACGGAGAGAGTCGGAATACGTATTTAACTAGGCGGCTTTTAAAGTCTTTCGCCGGTACTTCAACGATACTTTAGAGTATTTAGTAATTTGTTAAAATTAATATTTTATCGTTAACGCCGTTTAGGTAGTACTACTAGTATTTTAACGACTTAATAATAATTAATAACTCTTATTACCCCGTACTTAAACGCGTTTTTCAATCCTCGAGTTTACGGTTATAAAAAGCGACCGGGTATTATTTATAAGTATACCTATTTGGACTATGTTTTTCGTTTATTTGGACGGACTGTATATAGAGTGGGGCATACTTTTTAGATAAGGATTTGTACGCTAGTCCCGATTCGGCGAAATGTAAACAAATAATATTAAATAAATAAATAATAAACTATTTAATCAAATGCGTATCCCGTCCTTCCCGCCTATCTCACTCCGTAACAGTACGAGATCTAAGAAAAACCACATTATCGTTTAAATCCTCTACGAGCACGCATTTTAGCATATAATCCAAGTTAATTACTAACGTCTCACGTGCCCTACCTATTAGGCAGGGTTAGAAAATTCCGGACTTTTAAAAGTCCAGGCCCGGACTTAGACTAACCGGACTATTTTAAACTTTTTCGGACTTTTAAAAGTCCGACTATATAAATATTAATTTAAAGCGTTTAAAACGGTTATTAATATTTAAAGTTTATATAAACGAACGTTTAAGATTTAAAATATTTTATATAAAGTTTAAAGTTAAATTTTATTAAAATTATAAAAAGGACTTTTAAAAGTCCGAAAATCTAGGTCCGGACTTAGTTAAAAGTCCGACCTAGCCGGACTTGGACTTTTAAAAATCCGGACTTTTGGAAGTCCGGACTTTTTTCTAACCCTAGTAATAAGGTAAACGTTTTAATAGTTAAGTTTTTCCCCGCCCCCCCGGCGGACTTAACCGATATCCCGCCCGCTTAACCCCGTAAAAAGGAAGTCGTAATAAACCGACGCGTCGCCGTTAACGAAGTCGTTAACGTACTCGTATCGCTACCGTTATAAAAAACGTTTAGGAATAACTATATCCCCGCCGAATTCTTAAAAATACTCGGCCCGACTATAGTCCTCACCCTTTATAACGTCGTGTAAGCTAGCCTCGACCTCGCTTACTACCCGCGAAACTTTCGGTACGCTCTCGTAATAGTCCTACTTAAACCGGGTAAGTCCCCCTAGTAAAAGTAAGAGGCCGGCGCCTACCAATTAACCTCCTTATTATATACCGTAGAAAAAGTAATTAAGACGTTAATTAGTAGGCGGGTTATTACGGCCGCGGAGCGGTATAGTATAATCCTTAACGGGTAAATAGGTAACCGGGTATATAGGTTAATAAAGCTTATAAGCGTTATACTTTATAGTATAATCGAAATTACCTTTAAATATTAGGCGATAACGTCGTTACTCTAGTTCGATATTAACGGCGTATTCGATACCGTTAACTATTAACGCCTCTTATTTACTTTATATAACTTATATTTCCCGGTCTAGCTTATAAACTAGGTTTATAGCTTTTTCGTTAAAAGAACGGCCCGCCTCCGATTTAATAATAAAGAATCCCGCTAAATCCTAATTACGGCGGGAGTACCCTAAAAGTCGTCTTTATTACTTATCCTATTCGTACTTTATATTACTACGTTATACCGCGAACTCGTTACGTACTCAAATATTATTACTATCGGATTTACGGATAATACTAACTTAATTACCGTCGGTAAGAATACTAAAAAGAATTATATAAAGCTTAAGAGCGCCTAGTTAACGTATAAAGCGTAGGCGAAACGGTATAAAATATAATTTACCCTAGTAAAAAGTGAACTTACCTACTTATAAGTATTACGTAAAGACTACGCTACTTACTTTAAACGGTAATACCGTTACCCTTACAGAGTCCGTAAAATTTCTCGGTTTTTAGTTTAATAAGAAACTATTATAAAAAAAGCACGCTTATAAATTATAAACGCGGGCTACTACGTAAATATTCGTACTTACCAGACTTATAACGCTAGTGTAAAAATACTATATAGTTACCGTAAAAAGGTTATACTTTACGTATATCCGTACTACGATTATTTACGGAGCTCCGGTTTAAAACGACCCTACTAAAAAACCGCTAACAAGGATAACGACGCCGGTGGTAAACCTATAACGAACCGTACTATAGGTCGTCGTAGGCGGTTATAAAACCACGCCGCTACCTCTCCTCGAGCTCGAAATAGGCGTCCTACTAGTTTAAATTTACTTAACCCGTCGTATTATTAAGTTTTATAAATAAAACGTACGGTATTAAACCTACCTCGAGAGGCTTTAATAAATAATACTCGACCGTATCCGATAAATACGGCCGTTACGGGCCCGGGCTCGGGTATACGGCTCCCCTATAATTACTACGCGATTTAAATAAGCTTAATAATAATACTTATATAATAACTTTAAAGTAGCCGAAATAACTAAATAAGTAACCACGTTCGCGGTTAATACGACTAGGTACCGCGGCGCCCTAATTTACTTTAAAAACTCGGACTATAAGTTATTACTTAATAAATATACGGGTCTCGTTAAGTATAAGAGTATTACCCTTACCTAGCTCCGTACTAGTTATAATAAACTACACGGGTATTTATTTACCCGCCGTGTCGCTATAGCGATTACGCCGCGGTATAATTACGGAGTATAGGAGGACGTTACTTATATCATAACCGTATACCTACTTAATACTATTTTACGTTAAAAACTTTACGATACTTTAAAACGCTAGTTATCGGACCGATACGACCTCGCTATCGCCTCGTAGTACGCCTAGGATATACGTTACGTAATTAGGTAGTTATTATAAGAAAATTAAGTTTTTTAATTTAATTTCGCGGAGGAACTCCGCGAGCCGGATATATATTATTAATTATAAATTCGAATATATAAATATAACTTATTACCGCCGTAGTACCGTTCTTACGGCTTTAATTATTATACTTATTTTTTTATTTTTTTTATACTACCCTTACTATTTATTATTATTACTAACCGCCGTATTACTAAAGTTTTTATTTACCCTTATTAGGGTATCTTCGAAGGTAGTATTTAAAGTTAACCGTATTTTTTTACGGTTAATCTATAATAGGTTATAGCCCAGTAATAGCGTACGACTATACCGTACGCTAATCCTACTACTTTACGTAACCCTACTACGTGACGTGTAGGTAGGAGGTATATATTAAGAGGCGGGCGGATAGTTTATTAATACCCGCGGGCGTTAAGGAGGTAGGGGAGAGGATTACGTGTGTTAGCGGGGAGAGAGGGGTTAGAAAGGGGTATATAGGTAGGAGGAAACTATTTAGCTATAGATTATACTATTTTTTTTTTCTTCCTTAAAATTAATTATTTTCATAATATAGGAGTTATTTATAGGCCCTCGCCTTTTTAAGCCTTATATTTAACTAATCTTCGTTTTAACAGGCCGATCGGCCGTGTAGAGGAGCCTAGGTACGACGGGAGCCGGGACAACAGATTTTTTAACGAGTAAGCCTAGATAGCCGGCTAGTATTACGAAGCGAATAAACGACGACTATAGGAAAGACGGTACGCGGACGCTTTTCGGCGCTTTAGTAATAAAAAAACTACAAGATACCCTCGCTCGCTTTTAAATGTAATTAATAGAGATATAGCGCAATTATAAGGCTAGGGATTAGCGAATAAAAACGATACTCCGCGACTTTATTATAAAAAACGGTTAAGTAGTTTAAAAAGGCCGAGCGACGCCGGCCTTTATATAAGTATCGAACGCCGCCCCGACCCGCCGACTACGGCCGGTATTAAATATAGTAACACCGTTCTCGGGAGTCCGCCGCGACTACGCCGTTTAATATACGTTAATATAAAATAAGTTATAAGTAAACGCGGAGTTTATTAATAAGGACGACGTTTAAATAATTTATATTTACTATATTTTAAACCCGCGAGCTTAAACGATAATATACGTTTATTATACGTAGTAGTAATAATAAAGGGGCGCGACGCCGGCCGCCTTCTTTATATACTTTAACTCGGGTTTTAACGATTTTAATAAATAACTCCGTACTTTTAATCGGGTAATATAAACGCGTTAAAAAGCTCGGGAGTTTATAATAACTTTCTTTTTAAAATTCGAAACCGACTTATATAAGTCGGGTATAAAGATTAATAACTACGTATTTATTTAACTACTTCGCCGTACTATTAACGAGTTAATAAACGAGGTAATAATAATACTCGAGTTTTATAAAAAGTACGCCGTATATAAAAACTAGCTCTTAATAATAAGTTTAAATATAAACGGCGCCTATTAAATTAACGGTACCTATTAACGCGCGGTAAACGCGGCCGGCCTTTATTAAAAAAACTCTTATAAACGACGCGATAAATTTATACGTAAGGCGCGGCGTCCCGGCTAGCCCGGCCTCGGTAACGGCCGTATAAACGGCCCCGTAAACGGGTGTTAAAGTATAAAGATACGACGGCCGTAAATACTTTAATTACGGTAAACCGGGTTATATCGCGCGTTTTTATACCGTTAAGGTTAAGCCCTACCACTTTACGGCGCGGGAAGCCCGTTTAAATAACGAATTATACGCGGTAAAAGAGTTTAGCGGTTTTAAAGACTCGGAAAACGAGTAACCCCCGGCCTTAAACTCGGTAAGGGGCGGGAGGAGGAGTTATAGTAAGAATAAAAAAAGTAAGTATTAAGGATGTATATGGTAGGAATATACGTCGACGCGGTAATTAATAACCGTTATAATATATAAGTTTTTACCGACTCAAAATATTTAATTATTATAATAGTTTCCGAGTAATAAATAAAAAAGACCGGAATAAAGACGATTAAGATTACCCCTCGGCGTTTAAAATAAATTATAAATAGACCGCCGGAGGCGTTATTATAAATTCGGAGAGTAGTAAAGTTTTAGTTAAATACGGATGGTATAAACTCGTAAGTTTAAGCTTACGTAATCCTAGACTAAGAGGAGGAGATAATCTTAAAAGACGCCTAAATAAAGGCTTATTAAGCGGAGGTATAGCTAGTAAAGGGGGAGATTTACTTTAGGAAGTAGTAAGTAACCTTACGCGCGAAAACGAAAAAGCGGAGGGACGGCCTCGTAGTACGGGTATTAGTAACGGTAGTAGCCGTTTTAATTAAATAAGAAAAGGTAAAGTACCGCGCGGTAACTTTAAAAAAACGTATACTAAACTTTAAAAATAAAAAAAACGTTAGCTTTAATAACAGAGATCCGGGCGAAGGTACCGCCGTAGTTACAGGACTTTATAAAGGTATTTAACCCGAAGACCGTTAAGTTTTTACCGCCGTATCGCCCGGGCGTAAATTACGAAATCCCCTTAATTAAAATCCCCGACGGGACGACCCCGGGCCTCCCGATAACCCTTTTATACTACCGGTTTAAAGAAAAACTTTTTATAATCCGTAAAACGATATTAAACCTACTCGAGTAAAAGTTTATCCGGCTTAATAAATCCGCGGGCGGCGCGTTAATATTATTCGTCCGTAAAACGGACGGTTTACTCCGCTTTTACGTAGATTATCGGAAGTTTAACGTTATTAGGGAGCGGGACACGTACCCTTTACTATTAATTATTAAAACTTTATAGTAAGTAGTTAAACACTATTAAGTAATTAAGTTAAACGTAATCGTTACTTTTTATTATATCTAAATATAATTAAATAAAGAATATAAAATAGTATTTAATATGAGGATATAAAAAATACTCCCTTATAATAAAATAAACTTTACACGTTAGTAGCTATCCGTTTATTAAAACGTCTAGTCGCCGATAAATTAGTAATAACTAAAAAAAAAAGCTATCTATTCGACTAGGCGCGTAGTCGCCGATAAGTTAATAATAGTTAGAAGACGGAGCTATTTGTTTATATAGGCGTGTAGGCGCCGATAGGTTTACGAGGGTTTTACGGAATATTTAAGTGTATGTATTACGTAAGCGTTTAAAGGCTAGCTTTAAAGTTAGTTCTCGGCTGAAGGTTTTTGCGAAAGGCGGGCTTTCACTGATTATATATTAGTAAAGTTTTTTAAAAGCGTACGCCGGTATAAAAAAACGTCTCACCGGTCACTCGCAATTAGTTTAATAAATAAAAACTTTATAACTTTTTAACTTTTATTTTAATATTAATATTTTTTTCTTTTTTAATTTATCTTTACGGTTAAACTATTTTATTTTACCTCCCGTATTTTTTTATATTTTTTTACTTTTTTATTTTTACGAATAACCGGCCCGGAGGAAAATATTTACCGAACGCCCCTCGCCCAATCCTTTATAAATACGTACTAATATAAATCTTAATCTTATATATTATATAACCCTTAAAAAATCGCGCGTTAACACGCCTTTACTTAATCAAAACGACACGGTAAACGAGCGTTTATTTAAACGTACCGAAATAACGAGAGTACCCGCTTTTACTAATACTTTATTAGTAACGTTAATCCCGCGTACCCCTCGCTCGCCTAACGTGCTTAATTAAAACCGGGACAAGCCCGTCACGCTCGATAACTTAATTACGTAAACCGGTAACGACGCCGTTATACTTAAAACGTTAGTTAAATACGTTTAAAAACTAGTTTAATTAGTTACCCCTCGCGACATATAACCGCGTAAAGTTTATTAACACGATACGAAACCCCCTTATTATTTAATTAATAAGTTTATTAAAAAGTTTACCGTTACCTAAGTTAAAAACTAGATTAATTAAGTCGAGTAAGTTTATATAGATATAAATCGTTTTAATGTTTTAAATAAATACCGAGTAATTTAGGCCGTAAATTACTTTAAAATATGTATTTTAAAAAATTAAACGTACTTTTAAACTTAACGCCGTAAAAAGGATTTTAGTTTTAAAACTACGTAAAAAATCTTCGTCACCTTTTTACGTAAAAAGTATTATAGTAATAATAGTTAAATATTTAAATTATACGCCGAACTTTTTTATATACGTTAAAACGACCGTTTTTTTAAACTTTATTACTCCGAGTTTTATAACTTATTAAAATAAGTCGGTATTAACTTTATAACCCCCGAGAATAACTTATATTAATTATAAGTATTCACTTATTACTTTAATAAAAAAGTTTACGACTAATACTAATTTTATACCGTTAGTAAGCCGTTAAAGACGGCCGAAAAAGTAATTAAAACTTATTAACGTTATTACGACGAGGAGGTTATTATACGTAAACGTTTCTACTCGTAAAACGACCGCTCCGATAATAAAAGTAAAAAAAACCGCCGCGGCCGTATTAATAACTCTACGATACTTAACTCGCGAGTTAATTAAACGCTTATCTCGACCTCGACCTCGACTAACTTTGAAATAACCCTTTATAACGGATCCGCGATCGCGACGACTTCTTGACTTATTTACTTTTATTATTAAATCCCCGGTTATATTAAAACTAACTATAAAAAGAAAAAAGTAAAATAACTACGCCCCGCGTATATTAACTAGTATTATATTACTAAGCTACCCTTAAACGACGAAAAGGACGAGAAAAACTTTAATAACCTCTCGGAAAACTAGCGTAACCGGGAGAGATTTCTTTAGTTTTACCGGTTAATAACGATTTAAAAAATTAAAGTTTAAATTCCTCCCGTTACAAAGCCCGTATTAAGCTTACTACCGCGAAGGGACTTTAAAGGCTCGCCGTAACTTTAAACACTACTTATAATAAAAGCGTCGTCGACCGCGACTTTTATTAGTATATAAGCTAATATTATATTAAACGTAAAGGCGACCCTTTAATAAAGACTATAAAAGTTATACGCGTTAAAACTTATAACTTATACCTCGTCGACTTTACTATTTTTACGCCGGACGGTATTAAACGATAGTACTTAAAGGAATACGTTACCGTTAAACGAGCGCCCGCCGAAACTAAATTACTATTAAGATTTTAACGATATCGTATACGAGCTTTACTTAGCGTTCGAATACCGTTTACGCTAAAAGGAAACCGTCGGAATTATATATATTAGTAATACTTAACTCGGAGACGTAGAACCCGATATCCTATTGATTAACGACCCCTCGAAAGATAAGGAACTACGTTTAGAAAACGTACCGGAATATATCCGCGACTTCCTCGATATTTTTAATATAAATATAGCGAAGGAGCTTTTACTTAAAAACTCCGCGGTACACTATATTAACTTTATAAAAGGAGTTAAACCGTTTATAAAACCTATTTACTTAATGTCGTCGGCCTAACGTAGGATACTACGGGAATAGTTAGAGAGGGAAATTATATTTAGACGTATCCGCCCTAGCTCGAGCCCCGTTAACTCCCCGATTTTATTTATTTTTAAGAAAGGTGGTGAACTCCGTTTATATATCGATTACCGTACGTTAAATAAGTTTACTATTAAAAACTATTACTTATTACTTTTATTTATTTATTTATTTATACGCTTATATACTATACTAACTATAGTATAAAGTATTTTAACGATTAAGGGTAGTAAAAAACTATAAAGCTAGCGCTCGCCGGATAAAAAACTTTACTCCCTACTATTACGTATAAGATGAGCGGCGTAACTAGTTAGGTAATTGGTGCGGAAGCTAATGAAGGCGTTGCCGCGGTTAGTGAAAGTAATAAATAGAAAAGGTAACGCAGATAAACAAACAAGAAAAGCAAAGGTACGGTTGTGATAGTATAATAGTAAAGTCTTGTCTTTTGTATTAGTATACTAACACGGTTATAGGCTATATATATATGTGGCAGGGTATATAACGTTTACGGGCACGTATAAATATACCCGTAGTATAATTATACCTATTAATACCCCCCGGTTAAGTTTTTTTTTTAAAAAAGAAATTAGCCGGGGCTAGGTAGTACGTTAATTATAAGTCCCGTGCCGTTTATGAAGGCGGCGATTATAACTAACTAAAGTATAAAAAGAAAAAAGATAAAAGGAAGTAATACTAACTAAAAATAAAAACGAAAGGAAGGGTTTAAAAAAGAAAAAATAAAAAAAATGAAAAAAATATAAAACACTAAAAATAAAAAATAAAAAGAGCGGGGAGAGAGTGGGGCGGGCGCGTATATTACCCTAACCTACTTAGGCGTTATCGTTATCGTTATCGTTTAAGCCCGCGAAAAAACTATCGTAGCTCGATAGTATAAGGGCGCGGACGGTTAAGGCCGGGGTTTAAGGGTTAACGGCGCGGACTACCCGGGCCGGGGTTTAGGTATCGGTAGGTGGGGCGAAGACGTCCTCGGAGTACGCCGGCGGGATAGTAAGCGTTTATACTCGTTATTTTAAGGACGGGTGGGCCGGTATTAACGTAACGTTTACGGCGGTGGGCGTAGTAGTTACGGCCGTAGCGCGGTTCGTCAAAGTTACGGTAAGTTACGTCGTTTATAAATTAGCCGAGGCCCGTTTATTTAATTTTACGGAGCTAGCGTTATATTAAAGCGGCCAGCGGGATGTTTTTTAGTTTTAATCGTTGAAAACGACCCGGTAGGCGCGTTAAATAATCGCGATCTCGGCGTTTATACTAGTTATATTAATAACTAAAGCCTATATACTCGTCGTTACGTCGTTTAAGCGGTTAAGGACTTCGTTATATAGATTTATAATAAAATCCTCGGTTTTAGACTTAATTTTCGTTATAACGGCTTTTATAATCGTCGGCGACGGTTTAAGTAGGCGTGTTTTCGGTTTTTATTAAAATCTCGGTTATTATAACCTCGGTCGTAATAATAGGCTCGACCGGGCCTTAGTTATTAGCGGCGGCGTCGTGTTAGTCGGTGGTTATAAGTCCGGGAATTATATTATAAAGGCATCGTTAATTAAGTCCGGGGTTAGGTTTATAGTAGTTATAGTGTCGTAGTACGAAGGCGTGGTTTTATAAAAGAAGGTAGTAGTAGGGAAGGTGGTGATAAGGAAGGATAAGAGTAAAAAAAATAAAAGAGAAGGGGTAAGGCTTATTATATAAGCGGACGCGTGGGTAAACGCGTCCGTTAAGATAACGAAGGTACGTGTAAATAAGGAGGGAAGGAACGACTAGTAAATAATAAGTTAAATTAAATTAAATTAAAACGAAATAAATAAATAAAATAAAAAGTACGTAACGCGTATATTAAAAGGCGGGGTGTTTACTTAAATAAAGGCGAGGGGGTATTTTAACGAATAGTAACGATAATATTATCTAGGGTACCGGGCTAGCCGTCGAGCTTTAGTCGGCGGGGTAGTTAGTCGAGGCCGACGTAGTATATATTTTTAATACGCGCGTTTCGACGGGCCGGCGGTCGGTTTTCGAGGATTATTTATAGCGACCCCGGGGCTGTGGTTATTATTAGTAGTAGCGGGGGTAGGCTTAGTTAGACGTGAACGTTAAGGTGTTGTCGGTCGTACTCGTTTAGTAAGTCGCGCGTACGGTTTTTTAAGTCGGAGCGGTCGAACTTAGTATTATATTTTAAGTTATACCCGAGCTACTTAAGTAAATACGAAACCGTACGGGCGTTTTAAAAAGTCTTTCGTTCGTATTATATAATACGCTCGATTTTATAGTTATTAGTTATAATCTCGCCCGTTACGTTATTTTATATAATAGGACCGGGGGGTAATACCGCGCGACTAAACGGGTCGGGACTTTATTCGTACTTAAAAAAGTATATAACGTTAATTACGGGGTAAATACGGGAGACCGAGGGTAACTATAAGCGGTAGGAGAGCTTACTAATACGTTTTAGTATTTTAAATAACCTTATACATTATTACGAAAATTTAGCCGGGGGCTTTTTGGATAAGGAATAGCCGTAGTAGAGGCGGACGTATATTATATCGCCGATTTAGAATTTTATTAGTCGGTACTTAGTATTATACTATAGTTTAACTAGCGAGTTAGTAATGTTTACTAAGTCCTTAACCTCGTCTTAACGGGTTTAACGTTAAAGCTTCCGGACGTTTACTTTATACTTATCCGTAGTATTAGGGGCGAGTAGGTTTATAAAAGCGTTAAGGCGGAAACTATAAACTAACTCGTTAGGGGCGTAGCCGATAACCTTTAACTAAGTATTATTAAAACGGAATTATAAAACGGGTACGATAGTAATTTAAAACTTTTTAAGGTTAATAGTATAGTAAAAGCGGTTAATAATTTTAACCGTTTAGTTTTTTCGTTTTAAAAGGCCGTCCGTTTAAACGTAATAGACCGTAAATATAACTAAGCGCGTACGAAGGCGTTTAAATAACTCGGTCTAGATACCGGATACGAATTTCGGGTTATAATTATTAATAATCCGTTTTAAAATACTGTAGTCCGCGAAGTAAAATACCGTGAGTAGTTACCCGGTTTAATAGACGGCCTTATATATCCCGTGTTTTAATAATAAAAGTATTCTACGGGAGAATTTATACGTAACCGTATAAAAGCTATCGAAAACTAAAAAGCCCGGGACGTACTATAACGTATTAGTAGACGGGGCCTCGGGTATAAAGACGATAAAATCTAACGTTACGGTATAGAATAGTAAATCTACTAATTAGATTAGTTATAACTCTCCGGCGGGTTTTAACCGTTAAGTTTAATTAAGGCGGTATTACTCGTAAAAGTTTAAGTACTTACGGACTTTAACGCGGACTCGTAAGATAAAAGCGCTTTATAACTCGGTTATTATACGCTTCTCTCCTTAGTAAATAAACTCGTTATAAGCGGCCGCGAGAACGTTTTTTATAACGTTACGCGGGATCAGGGTTGGGAAAAAATTAATTAATTATTAATTTAGTATTGAAATTAAGTTTTGGCAAAATTAAATTAATTAAAATTAATTAATGCTAAGACCTGAAAAATTAATTTAATTAATTAAATTGGTTTTTGGCCGTCGAAAAATTAATTAAAATTAATTAATGCCAAGACCTCAAAAATTAATTAGTAATTAATTAATTAATTAATGAAAATTAATTTAGTTACGTATTCAAGTTTCGATTTAATTTAATTCCAACAATTAATTTTTCTTTTTTCAAAACTTCAACGTATACATTTCATCTTTATATAAGAATTATACCTACCAATAGCTGTTAAAATATAGAATATTCCAGCACTATTATAATAGTATAAAAGAAAAGGACGAGAGGTAAAAAGATATTTAAAAGGTTTATTAATATATTCGACCAAATCACTTCGTACTTTAACGAAGATTACGAGCCTAATTCCGCAAGTTTTTTCATTTTCTTTTATTCATTTAAATTTTGTTTTTTACTAATAACTCAAAATAAAAAAGAGTAATCCGCTGGACTATTGGTATAAAAGGGAAGGAAAATACCCGTACTTGGCACTACTTCCTAAGCGGTATTTAGTTATTTTAGCTACGTCTGTAACGGTATTACGTGTTTTTTTGATTAGTAGTAATGTAGTTAGTAAGTCTAGAAATAAGCGTTTATTATATACGGTACGAAAGGGTATGCTTTTAATATATATGAAGGTTTTTTAATATTCGGATTTTAAACGATTTGTTAAATAGGGAGGTAAACGAGGTTGAGGAGGAGGATAGTTAGTTGTTTTCTTTTTTCTTGATGTTTTTTGGGTTGTTTTATAGCCGTTGTCTTATTATTTAAGGTTTTACTATAGTAACGAGTTATATAAAAATTAATTATTAATTTTTTTCCCAACCCTGCGCGGGATATAAAGACGCGGCCCGCCTAGCTCGCCGGTATAAAAGAGTAGGGCGTCGGAGACCGCTTATAAACCGATAAGGACCGCGGGCCGGGGTTACGGGGACGAGGTTACGTTTACGGAAGCGGCGGCGTCGCGCTTGAAGAGGGTACGCCTAATAAGGTTTAGTATAGTATCCGTATCGTACTTTTTAGAGATACGGCGCCGTAAAGTAATATTAATAAGCGTCGAGGTAACCTTTTACGAGACGTTAAAAAACTTATAATCGGTTACGAAGTTTATTAGGGCGTATATTAAGTAAAAAAGCGGTATATAAACTATCTGGTTAATATTTTAAGTATAGACGGTATAAGTAACGGGCTAGTTTTCGTATACGACCTCGGTAAGAATATCGACGTCGGGGGGTATATTTAGCTCGGCTTAAGTAAATAGTTTTAATAACGCGTCGGGTATAACGTTTACTTTACCGGGGATATAAAAAATACGGATATTAAACTAGGATATATAGTTAGTTACGGATATTAACTTAAGGTTTACTTTATTTAAATCTAACGTTTTTAAAGACGTATATATTATAATATTACGGGCAAGTACGTAGTCGTTAAAAATAATTACTAGGTGACGGTTAAACTAGACTAGTTTACGTATCTTTACGAACGTTTAAATAATAGTAGCGACTTTTAATTCCGTCGCGTTGTATCCCTTTTCGCGGGCGGAGGTTACCCGGGATAGGAAATATAATAGATAGAGTTTCTCCTACGTAATATCGACGCCTAGGATTTAAATACCGTCCTATAGTTTTAATATTTAGAAGATAACGATACCGAATCCACGCTTATAAGCGTTTAATTTAATAAAAAACGTTTAGTCGGGATTATAGTAGTGGAATCGTATTTACTTATATAAGTTTTCTTATAGTTAGTTAAAAGAGTTTAGCTCGTCCTACGTAGGTTAATAAGTAAGTTTAAAGGTTATAACGCGGCGTTTGTTTTACTTTACGCCGGGTTCGAGGCTAAACTTATCCTTACCGCGGCGTTATAAGGCTATCTTTTAGGTTTATAAGGGTAGTGCCTTTTAGTCGAAGAAGGGTATACTATTACGTAAGAAGCTAGTTATACCGAGGTACGTATTTAATAAGGATAAGTTACGAAGGAAGGTAATCTTTTTAAAAACCGCGATACGGTCGTCGGTACGCTTAATACCGCCGTTATTAACGTTATAACTTAAGAGGCGGACTAACGGGAAGCCGAAAAAACTCTTCTCGGCGGATACGGTTAAGCTACGGTTAACGAAAACGCGGAATAATATACGGATGTACTTAATATAGTTTTCGAGGGACTTACTAAAAATAATAACGTCGTTAATATATACGTGGGCGAAGTTTTTATATGGCTCGAATAACTAGTTTATAAATCGTTACGCGTATACCGGCGCGTTATATAGGCTTATAAAAACTACGTTAAAGTACTTTAAGCCGCGTTTATTAATAACTACGAGGCGGTTATAATAGTTTAAGTAAAGGGGTAGTTGAAAGAAAAATACGGTTATATTATAAGTAAAGAAAATAACTTTAAATATAATAAATTATACGATATCTCTTTAATCGGGTAACGGGTAAACGTCTAGTACTATAAGGCGGTTTAACGGTTATAAATTAACGACGATACGACCTTTCTTTTTATTATTAACCGTTTTATAGATTACGAAAACCGGGTAGGCGATTAACGCGTTATAAGGTAAAAAACCTATCTTACTTTTATAGTAGAGATTATTATAACGTTCGTCGACTAGCTAGTTATCTTAAAAACTTAAAAGGTAGGGTTTAATATTTTACCTTTAGTTTTACTAGCCCTTTACGAGCTCGCTTTTTATTTTAAAGTTATCGTTTATAAGGACCGTCCCGTAATCTTTAAATATAATACGATACTTAATAATTAAAGCTAGTAAGCGGGTAAATATAAACTAATCTATAAAGTATATTACCGCTCCGTTTAAAGTTTCAACGAAAGTAATATCCGCGGGACGCTTAATACTATATAATAGTACGCGGGCGCCGGCGGAGGTTACTAGGGGTATATCGTTTAGTAACGGCTCCGGCTTAATTCCGCCGGGGTCCAGTAATAATATAAACGGAGTCTTTTTTAAATAACTCCGTAGTTATATAGTTTTTACTTATAAAGTCCGCGGGGTTACTTTCTTTTAAGCTTCCGAGTAAGATAGTATAAAAGGTTTTAATATCCTTGTCGCTATTTATACTATTAAACTCGTCCGGGTATTTTTTACGAAAAAAGGTTATAATCTCGCTCGGGATTTAGTAAACTATATAGTATTACTCCCGATAAGTTTAATATAACCGAGGAGGGTGCCTTTAGTAACCGAGACGGGTAAGTTTATAGGGTTATAAAAGATAAAGTTACGGCCCGGCGTATATTTAACCGGTTAGTTATAAGTGTACGGCGAGGTAAATATAAAATAATAAACCTCGGTTAAAGCTAATAAGTTACCGGATATATTATACGGTACGTCGTCGTAAACGGTTTAAATAACGGCTTATTAATACGGTTTAAAGTATACGTAGTATACGGTACGTATAAAGATATAAAACGTAGTAACGACGTAGCGGCCTTATACGACGAAACTAAAAAAATTAACGAAGTTTCACGTAACGGCGCAGTTACGGTGTAGTAGCTACCGACGGCGGACAGGGTTTTATTTACCGTTATATACTCTACGTTATACCCGTGCTCGGCGAGCTATTTCTCGTCGACGAGGCATTTAGATACGTTAGTGTCGATATAAATCTCCGATATAGGCCCGTTAAGCGCTAGTTTTACGAGGATTAGGAAGGGTATATATTTAACGGGCGGGGTTTTACTTATATTTTAAATACGAACTAACGGTTAAAGGATAAGGGGCTCGTTAGTCGTTAAAGACCTTATATTAGCGTTAAAAGCTAGGGTAAATCGTACGGCGTATAGTGTAACTTTACGGGCGGGCTCCGTTACCGGGGTACTTACCGATATTAGCCCGGGTTTTATTATCTTAGCGTAGGTATTAAAGAAAACGTGCGTTATTATTACGTTACGGGATACGAAAGGGTAATAGTATTTTTTATAGGTATTTAGTATTCTAGTGCGTTATTTAAACGTAAGTATTTACGTATAAAATACGGTTAAAAATAATACTAGATACTATAACGTAAACTTAGGTAGCTACTAGTTAGTAATCTTATAGTAATTAACGCGGTTAATAAAGGTATTAGTTACGTTCTCGTCCTTAAAGGCCTCGTTATTTATATTATAATCGTTAAAGGGTTTTTAACTTAATAGGCCGTTCGCCCGGTTATAGACGTATAAGGTATAGCGGGAGTCGTACTCGGGGTTTACCGGCCGTATTTTATAAAAAGTTTAACCCGAGTTAATAAACCGCTAAATCCGGACGACGATAGGTATATTATCGAGGACGTACCGACGGTACTTTATAACTTTATTAATTATTTTACGGTAAATCTCGATTTATTTTCCGTCGATAGGCGTACTTTATAGGGTTACGGCCGGGCGGGACTAAGGTTCGACTAAGGCTGGTTACGCGGACGTTTAAAAAGGTTACGGTACGGCTTATAAAGTATAATTACCTTTACCCGATAAGTCGTTTAAAGCTAGCCGTTAGCCCTAAAAGTTACGTTTATTACGTAAAAAAGAGCGTTCACGCCGCGGTTTACTATCGCGGTTATTAAGGAAACTTACGTAAACGGTTTAATTTTTTAACCGTTATTATAACCGTACTTTAGGATACGATCGGTTACCGCGCGTTAAATAAAATATTTATAGTAGCTTTTTATAATATCGGCGGCGGTAGGTTTATATATTATACGTTATAAGTTTAGGTATAAAGATTAATAAATAATACTTAAAACGGCTTAGTCGGGGAAGTTAACGACGCGGCGGAGTTAATTAAAAAAGTTAAAAAAGTAACGGTATAGTCCGTACTCGTTAACGTTATCCGCCTTAATATACCGGTTTTTTAGTACAAAAGCTTTAGTAATATCCTAATATTATATTTTAAAACGGTTTAGTAACTTTTCGATTTAAACGTTAATACTACGCCGTATTTACTATTTATCCTCCCGGGTAAGTTTACGCTTATACTATTCGGAAGTTAAGCCGCGGAGTTAACGCTAGAGGTGGGTATAAAGTTTAACTATTATATCGCCGCGGCGGTTTACGTCGACCTTGTTACGGATATATTAAACGAAGGCCTCGACGTTTATATAATATAACGTGCCGTTATTAGTAACGGTCGCCTCGGCTTTTAGGTAGAAAATATTAACGAGGGTGTAACGTTATAACTTTTAGTTAAACGGTAACGCGGCGGCGTACGGGCGGTCGTAATATAATTATATAGTATAACTTAAAAAATTATAGTCGCGTAAGCGTTATAATTCTTACCGGAATAAGTTTAGCTTAATATTAAAGTATTATAACGGTACGTTAGGATACTTTATAAACCGCGGGTTTTAATCGAGTTATTAAAATTAAACTTAAACCGCCCCGGGAGGTATTACCGGGGGCGGGGCCGTAATTATTTTAAGTAAAAGACTAATAACTTTATATAACGGGTATAACTAAGGCCGGGTCGTAAAAACTAGCTCGTAGTCGTGAAAGGCCGTTAAGTCCGGGGTTAGTACTAGTTTTAAAGGTTACGTTTAAAGGGTTAGCGATTAATCGCGCGGGGCTAAGCTTACCGTATTAAAGTTTTAGTCCTTTAAAACGGAAATGTAATACTTAATATTAGTATTAAGAGGCGACTCTTCGTATAAAGGCGATTACCGGGCGGATAGTAGCGCGAATTAGGTTATAAACCGGGTAAGTTTTTTAATTTAATCGAAAGGGTCCCCGCGTTTATAAGTTAGGAGTAAGGCGTTAACGAGCGTAATATAGGTAGAGGGTTTTAAAGTATATTTACGGCTAGACCGGTTAAAGTAACGGCTTAATATTATAAAAAGAATAAGAGAGGCGGCGCCGGGTAGTAGCGACGATAGTATAGTTATAAAAGGAAGTTATTTAAGTAAGGTAATACGGGTAGTTAGTTTACCTTTACGACCTTTAACGTCCTCTCGGGACTTAGTAATTTACGAGGTACGGTAAGTTAGGGGTAACTTAAGGGTTTTTAAAAGCGGGGTAGGGGTAATACGAGGCGAGGTTATAATAAAAGAATTAATTTCGATAGTAAGGATAAATAATTTATTTTAAACCTTAACTTACACCGTCGGGGTTTTGAAAATTATAGCACTATATACGGTTATTATAAATACTCGCGTACGGTTTTCGCGTTACGCCTACTTACGCGTTACTACTAAAGTAATAAGAGATAAGTTAAACTCGTATTAAGTCGTAAGAGTTTCAGAACCGCGCGGGATAACCGTATCGGGGGACTTAATAAAGCTTTCCTTAAAAGGAGTAAAGAAGTTACGTTAGGTAGGTAACGAGTTTGTAATAAAGACTTCGGGGACACGGAGATTACTTATAATAACCGTTAGCTAGGGAGGGAGATCGGGTAATTCCTTTACTAACGGTTAAGGCGGGCGTCGTTTACGTTTACGTAGTAAGCTTTCGTTTTCCGAGGCGGACTTATAGTTTATAAAAATAATAAGTTTAAAACGCGCGTCGGAGTTATTAGTATCGCGGATACGGTTTACCTTTTTAAAGTTTTAAAGGCTTTTTTTAATAACGAAGACGGTCTTTTAGAGTTAATACTTACTAAAAACGTTACCGGTATAAGGTAGGATCTCCGGAAGGTAGTTTAACTAGTAATAAACGCGCGAAAAGTTAGGTTCGGGATACGCTTTAAAGCTAGCGGTGTATTAAAGTTCCTTCTAGTCGTTTTAAAAAACGGTACCTAGGTTTTTATAGTTAAGCTTATCGCGTGTAAATACGAGGGTTTTACGTACCCGTTAAATAAAGTCGTCGAGGTCGCTTTTATAAACGGGTATAGAGTAAATAGTTAATAAAATCGTAGCGGTTATTATCGTTTAACGGGATAATAACCGGTAACTTACGTGATTTTAACTTAACGGTAACGCGTTTAAAGGCGGCGTTATAGCCTTAAAAAGTATAAAGTTAAGTATAGTAATACGTATAGGCGCGCCGTTTATCGGAGTTTGAATATTATAAAGTAGTTTTAATACGTATTCTTACTAAGAGAGACGTTAGTATTATTATAAGGCCCGGTAAAAGTACTAGCTACCGTAGTAATTACCGTTTACCGGAGCTCGAATACTGTAGAGTAGTCTTAATACGTACTCTTACTAAGGAAAACGTTAGTACGCTTCCGAGAATAGCTCGGTCGTTTCCTTTATCGCGGAATAATCTCGACGCTTATAAAAGAAGGACGGGGCGGTTTTTAAAAACACGGGAATAATGTCGCCTAACGACGACGAATTACTACTAGTTGTTACGTATAAGATAAGCGGCGTAACTAGTTAGGTAATTAATGCGGAAGTTAATAAAAGCGTTGCCGTGCTTAGTAAAAGTAATAAATAAAAAAAGTAACGTAAATAAATAAATAAAAAAAGTAAAGGTACGGTTATACTAGTGTAATAGTAAAGTTTTGTCCTTTATATTAGTATACTAAGACGGTTATGGGTTATATATATATGTGGTAGGGTATATTACGTTAGCGGGCACGTGTAGACGTGCCCGTGGTATAATTGTGCCTATTACTTGCGGCCTCTTAGGGCGGTAATAGCGTGTGCGTTAAATAGCGGATATTTATAGGTTATGGGTTAACTAAGTTAATTTATCTCTTTTACTTATTAAAATAGTGTAGTAACCGACGTAGCGTAAAGCTACGTCGTCGCTACGGCTATTAGGAGGTTTAGTCGAGTGTTTATCGTTTACTAGTTTACGTGTTTATAAATAAAGGATCGTTAGATACGGAAAGTACGACCCTCGTAAATTAAAAAGGAGCGACCGGTATTATAGGCGGTATAAAGGCGCATCCTCGCCTTTTATTTTTATTTATAAACTCTCCCCCGTATTTTCCTAACTATTAAGCTTACTATAATAGGCTATGGCCCAGTGATAGCGTACAACTATACCGTACGCTAGTCCCACTACTCCACGCAACCCCACCACGTGACCTCACCACGTGACCTCACCACGTGACGCGCGGGTAGAAGGTATACGTTAGGAGGCGGGTGGATAGTTTATTAATACCCGCGGGCGTCGAGGAGGTAGGGGAAAGGATTACGTGTATTAACGGGGAGAGAGGGGTTAGAAAGGGGTATATAGGTAGGAGGAAACTATTTAGCTATAAATTATACTATTCTTTTTTCCTCTTTAAGATTAATTATTTTTAAGATATAAGAGTTATTGATAAGCCCTCGCCACTTTAACCCTTATATTTAACTAATCTTCGTTTTAATAAGGCCGATCCGCCGTTTAGAAAAACCTAAGGCACGACCGGAGCCGGGACGATAGATTTTTTAACGAGTAAGTTTAAATAACTAGTTAATATTATAAAACGAATAAACGGCGACTACGGTAAAAACGGCACGGGGACGCCCCTCGACGCCCTAATAATAAAAGAATTAAAAGATACTCTCGCCCGTTTTTAAATATAAATAATAAAAATATAACGGAACTACGAAGTTAAGGATTAGCGAATCGAAACGATACTCCGTAACCTCGTTACGAGAAACGGCTAGGTAGCCTAAAAGGACTAAACGACGCCGGCCTTTATATAAATATCGAGCGCCGCCCCGACCCGCCAACCGCGGCCGGTACTAAATACGGTAATACCGTTTTTAAAAATCCGCCGCGATTACGCCGCCTAACGTATATTAATATAGGATAAGTTACGGGTAAATACGTAATTTATTAGTAGGGACGACGTTTAAATAACTTATATTTACCGTAGTTTAGGCCCGCGAGTTTAAACGATAACGTACGCCTATTATACGTAATAGTAATAATAAAAAGGCGTAATATTAAACGTTTTTTTATATACCTCGACTTAGTTTTCGACGACTTTTATAAGTAGTTTTATACTTTTAATCGGGTTATATAAACGCGTTAAAGGGCTTAAAAATTTATAACGGCCTTCCTCCCGAAATTTAAAACCGACTTATACGAGTCGGATATAAAGGTTAATAACTATATATTTATTTAGTTACTTCGTTATATTATAAACGAGCTTATAAACGAGGTAATAATAACGCTCGAGTTTTATAAAAAGTACGCCGTATATAAAAACTAGCTTTTAACGGTAAACTTGAATATAAACGACGCCCGTTAAATTAACGGTACCTATTAACGCGCGGTAAGCGCGGCCGGTTTTCCTTAAAAAACTTTTATAAACGACGTAACAAACTTATACGTAAAACGCGGCGTTTTAATAAACCCGGCCTTAATAACGGCCGTATAAACGGCCCCGTAAACGGGCGTTAAAGTATAAAAATACGACGGCCGTAAATATTTTAACTACGGTAAACCGGGCTATATCGCGCGTTTCTACACCGTTAAGGCTAAACCCCGCTACCTCGCGGCGCGGGAGGCCCGTTTAAACGACGAGCCGTACGCGGTAGAAGAGTTTAGTAGTTTTAAAGACTCGGAAAACGAGTAACCCCTAGCTTTAGGCTCGGTAAAAGGCGGGAGGAGGAATTACGATAAGAATAAAGGAAGTAAGTATTAAGGATATATACGGTAAAAATATACGTTAACGCGGTAATTAATAGCCGTTATAATATATAAGCTTTTACCGACTTAAGATATTTAATTATTATAATAATTTCCGAGTAATAAGTAAAAAAAACCGGAGTAAAGACGATTAAGATCGCCCTTTAACGCTTAAAGTAAATTATAAATAAACCGTTAGAGGTATTACTACGGATTTAAAGAGTAACGAGGTTTTAATTAAATACGGACGGGGTAAGCTTATAAGTTTATACTTACGTAATCCAGGATTAGGAGGAGGAGATAATTTTAAAGGACGTTTAAATATAAACTTATTAAACGGAGGTATAATTATCGAAAAGGGAGATTTACCTCGGGAAATAATAAGTAACCTTACGTATAAAGGCGAAAAAACGGAAGGACGGCTTTATAGTACGGGTATTAATAACGGTAGTAGCCGTTTTAATTAAATAAAAAGAGGTAAAGTACTATACGGTAACTTTAAAAAACGTATATTAAACCTTAAAAATAAAAAAGACGTTAGTTTTAATAACGGAGATCCGAGCGAATGTACCGCCGTAGTTACAGGACTTTATAAAGGTATTTAACTTGAAAACCGTTAAGTTTTTACCGTTATATCGCGTAAGCGTAAACTACGAAATCCCCTTTATTAAAAACCCCGACGGGACGATATTAAGCCTCCCGATAACCCTTTTACATTACCGGTCTAAGGAGGAGCTTCTCGTAATCTATAAAACGATATTAAACTTACTCGAGTAAAAGCTTATCCGGTTTAGTAAATCCGCGGGCGGCGCGCCGGTGTTATTCGTCCGTAAAACGGACGGTTTACTCCGTTTTTATATAAATTATCGGAAGTTTAACGTTATTACGGAGAGAGATACGTACCCCTTACTATTAACTACTAAGACTTTATAATAAGTAGTTAAGTACCGTTAAGTAATTAAATTAAATATAATCGCCGTTTTTTACTATATTTAAATATAGTTAAACGAGGAGTAAAAACGGTATTTAATACAAGGATCGGTTCGTACGAGTAATTAGATACGTTATTCGGGTTTATAAGGGCGCCGGTAACTTTTCAACGGTATATTAACTAGGTACTCCGGGAGTACCTTAATAAAAACGCCTTCGTATTTATTAACGACGTTTCCGTATACTCGAGCGGTACTTTATAAAATTACCGCTAACGGGTCCGTAAAATAGTTACGAAGTTTTACGCGGCGGGTTTATAACTAAATATTAAAAAGTACGAGTTTAAGGTTTAAACTTTTAAGTTTTTAGGCTACGTAATTAAACTAGGCCGGGGCCTTAAGATAAATCTTATAAAAGTCCGGGTAATCTAAGATTAGGAGACCCCGCGTACCGTCCGAGTAATCCGTGGTTTTTTAAGGTTTATAGGTTTTTACTAATAGTTTATACAGGGTTACTCGGAGTACGTAACCCCGTTTATAAATTTAACGTATAAAAGGGCGATATTTAAATAAACGCCGGAGTATGAGACGGTATTTTAAACTTTTAAACGGGTAGTTATAATAAGCTTAGTATTAATAACGTAAAAGTTAGGGCGCCCGACCCGGGTTGAGGCCGACTTTTCGGGTTATATAATAAGCGCGGTTTTATTTTAAATATAACGGGACGGTACTTAATACCCGGTAACGTACTTATCAAAAAACTAAGCCCGGCGGAGTATAATTACCCGATTTACGATAAAGAACTATATACCGTAATTACGGTTTTATAAAAATAAAAGCCCGAGTTAAAAAGTAAGCGCTTCGACGTACTTATAAACTACTAAAACCTTTAATAGTTTTTAACCCGTAAGTAATTTAACGAGCGGTAAATACGGTAGACGGAGGACCTCCTCGTAATAGATTATACGTTCGTATATAAGCTAGGGCGGTTATAGTTACTTTTAAACGCCTTATCCCGGCGGCTTTAAAATATATCCGCGGATAACAAAAACGACCGGCTAACTAAAAGGTAAATATAACTCCTCCGGCGGGTAAAAGGCGGTTTACGCGGTAACGGAGACTTAGCCCCGTAAACCTAGTAGTTAAAAGTAGCGGCTTTATATAAATAAACGACCGCGGTAAACTAAAATAAAGTAAATAAAAAAAACAAAGAGCCGGTCGGAACTTTACCGTCCTTTTTACGGATAAAAAGTTAACGGCCTACTAGTAAAAGGTTTTATAAAGTAATCGTTAATATTAAAAACTTAAAAAAGTCGTAGCCCGGGGCTAGTAATAAATCCCGCGAGACTAAAGTTCAAATATCAAACGCGCGGAGTACACTTTAAACTTAAAAAGCCGTTTATTATAACGTAACCGTTTTTAAATACCTATAAATAAGCTTTTACGTATACGATTAATTTAAAAGGTTTATAACTTAAAACTTATAAAATACACCGGTTATAAAACGACTTAAAAGGCGCTCGCCCGGTTTTATACGTAACCCGGGTTTACGTAAAATATACGCCGATTCGTAACTAATTATTAACGGTATAAGTAGATTAAACTTTAACGGGAAACGTAACGCGGCCTTTTTAAACTACTATCGGTCTTTAAAAGGCCGTAGTACGAGTTATTAGTAAATTTTATCGTTTATCTCCCGATTAACCGCGGGTATACTAATATTATAATAGTTACTAATAAGTTAAGTTAGGCCGTCGTATACGAGTTTATAACTACGATCACGGTTTTAAAAATAACCCGTCGGTTATTAATAGCCGTTTTCCGGTATTATAACTTTTTTAAAGTAATTATATCGGACCGCGGTCTATAATTCGTCGGCGAATTTTAGTCGGAAGTTTACGTAACGGTTAATATTAAAAGGCGGTTATCCACCGCGTTTTACTTAAAAACCGACGGCGTTATAAAACGCGTTAACTAGGAGTTAAAATTTTACCTCCGAGCTTTTACCTCTTTCTTATAAAAAAACTAGGCGGACTACCTTTTAGTAACTATAATTACGGTTAATAACCGGGTAAATATATTTACGAAACTATCGTTTTTTTATATATTATACGGCTATTATATAATAGTAATCCAAAAACCCCCGGAGGGGGTATAACGCCCGGTAACGGACTCGGGAGATGTTTTAGTAACCCGTTAACGTTTAAGGGTAACTTACGCGTAAACGGTAATAAAGACCGCGTAAAAGTTTAAAAAACTTATACTAATAAAAGACGGTAGCCCGCCGGGGTGTTTAAAGCCGGAGACCGGGTTATATTATAGTTATAGTACGTTAAAACTACGCGCCCGGTAAAAAAATTAAATTAAATAACGTTTTCGTTTACCGTAGTACGGGCGGTGGGTACGTACGTTATAAAATTAAACGTACCCCCGAGGATTTACCCCGTATTTAACGTATTTTTAATACGGTAGTTAAAGTCCGAACCGTTACTAAGTTAATAGTTATAATATACTAAACCGCCGTTATTAACCGTCGACGGTTATAACGAATACGTAATAAAACGTATTTTACGGTACCATAAACGCGGCCGCCGGTAAAAGTTATTAGTTTAATAAAAAAAACTACGCTACCCTAAACTAAAAGCCGAAGGCCGAACTAAAAAAGACGGAAGCCCTCGACGATTATAAAGTATAAGCGAAGCCGTTATAAACGCGGGGCCGCGCCGCGGTACTAGGAGGCCGCGTGGAAAGAGGGGAATAATATAATAAGCTATAACCTAGTAATAACGTACGACTATACCGTACGCTAGTCTTATTACTCTACGTAACCCTACTACGTAACCCTAACACGTGACGCGTGGGTAGAAAGTATACGTTAGGAGGCGGGTGGATAGTTTATTAATACCCGCGGGCGTCGAGGAGGTAGGGGAGAGGATTACGTGTATTAGCGGGGAGAGAGGGGTTAGAAAGGGGTATATAGGTAAGAGGAAACTATTTAACTGTAGATTATAGTGTTTTTCTTTCTTTTTTAAGATTAGTTATTTTTAGAATATAGGAGTTATTTGTAGGCCCTCGCCGTTTTAATTTTTATACTTACGGCGCTTCCTTTTTCGTACTTTTCTTTTCTTTTTTACTTTTTTTTATTCAACCCGTAACGGCCTTTTTATAGCCCCGACTTTTTACTTTTAATAATTTTTATCTCTTTTATTATATCCTTTTTTATTAACTTTTTCGGTACGGTAAGCGTTTACCCGTAACTTCCTCTTTTACGCCGACGTAACTTCCCCGATTATTAAAATATTAAGTACTCTTACCGTTAAAGGTTTTAGTACGGCTATAAGTACGGCCGTAGGCGTTACCGTTTCTACACCTCTTTTTACTATAAACGGCTCTAAGGCTAGCGATAGCGTTAGTAATAGCGACGGCGGTAACGCTTCCCCCGTCGGCCCTATATCGATTAGGTTGTGTACGTGGTCCGGTAGGGTTATAAGTATAGGCGTGTACGTTATTTTTAGTCTTTTACGCGTAACTTTATTTTATTACCTTTATTACGTAAGGGTTATAAGGGTTTATATTAAGGTTATTATAAACGGGACGTAGCGGCGCCGCGACGCCTTTAAAATTAAAAGCCGTGGTTTTAAGTATATTAAGTGTATATCGGTTAAGTATAAGTGTTATAACGTAAGTCGATATTAAAAAGTAACGTGTTCTTTATATATAATTAGTTTATATAATTAGTTTTTTATTTTTAAAAGTAAAGTCGAGATTTTTATTATAAATAACCGTAAATAAGTAACTAGTAACTTTAATCGTCCCTCCGTTCTCGGGGTCTAGTATAACGCTTTTTAGTCCTTTTACGCTCCGGCCCCCGTTATCGCCACGCCGGTTTCGTAAAGCGTACCGCTCGGCCTTTAAAAGGAGTCGGTAAAACTCCGCCGTCGTTAGTGCGTTAAAGCTGTACGGCTAGCCGACGTTACGACTTAACTAGTTAACCTTATTACGCGTCTAACTTCCGTTATTAAAGGTATTATTAATTACGTTACGAACGGTAGTACGGTAACGTTAGGTACTTTTAGCGGCGACGGCGACGGTAACGACGATAGTACCGTTAACGTTAATAACTTTTTTAGTAGTAATAATAATAAAAAATAGACGATAATAACGGTAGGGACGGTAATAAGGATAAGGACGGCGATAGTAATAATAACCTTTTTTAAAACGTCGAAAAAAACGGCTCGTTTTACCTCTCTTTCGATATCTAGACGGCAAATACCCAGACTACCTACCTCGGTCTTGTTTTAACGTATATTAACGGAGACTACGACCTAGTCTACTAACTTATCGGTACGTTTTTTTCCTTTTTCGTTTTTATATTACTTGTTTTTTAATTACTTTAAGTTAAGTTTAACTTAAATTAATTTTATACTAATATACTAAATTAGGCTTATACGATTTGGCCGTCTTATATACCGGGTAAAATATTTTAGATACTATAAAATCAATCCTCGAAGAATATCCTAGTATCAAATCCAGCTCGATTCACAGGTTCGTTTTAATTTATTATTTCTAACTTAATTGGTTTTCTTTTTTACTAATTAAAAAAATAAAGCATTACTAGGGATAACGCTAGTAACAATAACACCTTTATCGATATTTTCAAAGACGACTTCGAGGCCGAAAACGGCTACGATTTCGAAAACGATATTCGTTGTGTTGCCTATATTATTAATCTGGTAGTACGGCTAATTTAGGCGAAATATGTCGAAAGCACCGCCGGGCCGGCTACCGAAAATCAGCTTAAAGGTATGTTTTTTTTTTAAAAAAAAAACCCGTTTTTAATTTATATAAGTTTTACTAATTTATTTCGTTTTATTTAGATTTGTTTTCACGAATTGGACGTCTTACTAATATGATAATATATACGCAAGACATAAAAACGCACCTTTTTTAATGAATTGCCCAGTGTAAGGCAAGTAACGTCCTCCCGCCTGGCTTTTCTCGTCGAATTATCCCTTTAGGTAAGTTTTTCTGTTTTTTTTTCTTTTCCTTTTTCTTTTAAGATAATTATAATTATTTACTAACTATTTAGATAATACAACGCGTTGGAACTCCACCTACGCTATAGTCGAGGCGTTTTTGGCTTTTAAAGAGCCTTTGAGATATGTTGCTTGGAATACTTTGAATACCGAATTTTAAGAGCTCTTTTTGAGTCTAGTGGAGTGGGAGGTTGTTAAATACTTTTAAAAGTATTCGAGATTTTCGTTAAACCCTCAGTTAAGCTTTAAGGAGAGGTATATATTACCTTTCCTTCTGCTATACTGGCAATTTATCGACTTTTCGATAAATTACGGACCTTGATTACCGATTTTAATCGGGTAATCGTTACCGCCGACGAGGATTTGGTAAGGTTTTCTTTTTTTTTCCCCTTTCTGAAAAGGTTTTTTTTACTAATTTACAGGCTTCGTATTTAACCTTTTTAATTTTGGTTATTAAGGCTAGAATTAAAAGGTTAAATAAGTATTACCCCGAACGGCTAAGTTTAAATCAGGTAAGGGCACTGAAGCCTCTTATCCTGGGGGTTTTACTTGACCCTCGTCTGAAAGTACGGCACTTTCAGCATGGCGGTGTTTTCCACTTTTTTGGTGGGATTTCGGAGGTCATACAAGACCTTTTGCGAGAAGAGGTCGACTAGTAAATTATTTTCCTCTCTTTCTTTCTTTTTTTCTTTCTTTGTTTTAATTTAACTAACTTTTTTATAGGTTACGGCAGGCGTCCGACGAGCCTAGCCAGTCGGTGGACGAATTAGGGCAATCTAGTCCTAGTCCTCGCCCTCGGAACGTGCCCTCTGTCGACGTCGATAGTGAGGATGAGCTTTATATGACTCCTACTAACGATATCGACGAATACTCCTTTTATTTTATAGAGGACTATGAAAACGACGTGGTAAGTTTTATATTTTTTAATTTCTTTTTTTTTATATTTTTGTTTTTTTCTTTTACTAATTATAAACTAGCCGTTATAATACTAGCGAAGAAATAAGAATAAGTATCCGTACTTATCTCTTATTGCTAGGCGGTATTTAGTAATTCCTGCTACTTCGGCTGCTATGGAGCGTGTCTTTTCTATTAGTAGTAACGTGGTTACGAAATTTAGAAATAGACTTCTTCCCGAAACGGTTCGGAAGATTATGCTCCTTAAGTCGTGGAGGGTAACCGATATAAAGGCCTTGAATAGGTCTTTAAATCAGGACGAAGACGCCGACGGTACGGAGGGTAATTAGGCTTTTGGTGCTTTTTGTTTTTATTGTTTTGGTTGTTTTGGTTGTTTTCTTCCTTCGTTAATTTATTTAACTTAGCTGATTTAGATGTTATAGTTGATTTCGTTGCCTTCGTTAATTTCGTAAATTATATGATTTTATAATAGTATATATAGAGTGCTTTGTTGATTTTACTGATTTTGCTTATCTTATATGTTGTTGATTTTGTTAATTTCGTGAATTTCGTTAATTATGATATATTACAATATAATATAGAACGTGATTTCGTTTTATAGTAATACTTATAGGGTGATTTCGTTGATTTCGCTGATTTCGTTAATTTTGGAAATGACATTATTTTATAATATAATATATAAAGTAATTTCGCTGTTTTCGTTAATTTCGTTAATTTTATTAATTTCGTTGATATACAAAACTATATATATAGTAAGTCAATAGATTTAAATAGTTTTGGTAAGCTAATAATTTCATACGTTATGCTACTTCTTTAATTATATAGATCTATCTTCTTTCGTAATTTTGTCCCTTTATTTGTATAAAACTAGTACGCACTTTAACCTTATTCCTACCTTTTATTAAAACTATATATATAAAACGTATACTATATAATATATACGATAAATTATTAGCTATATTTAATATTTATATAATATACACGTCTTATTATCGTACACTACTTTATATACTGATTTTATATGAGATTTGGGTTATTAGCTTTCACTGGATAGAAATTAAAATTTTAGTATAAAATTAAATTAATGAAAATTAAATTAATTTTAATTTTAATTTTTTGGAATCTGAAATACTAATTAAAATTAAAATTAATTAATTGCCATTAATTTAATTTAAAATTTAATTTTTTACTAACCCTGGTTACCGGTACTAAACTAAATCTAACTACTATATTTAAATTTAAATCTTAAAACTTCAGGTTTAAACTAGTTAAAATAAACCTAATCTTTATTCTAATTAAAACGGACGTTTTTACTTTATATTAATTTTATTAAGGAATTGTAAAAAAATTTCAAGTAGATTCGAGGATATTAAAGGCCGTATACCGCTTCTTATAATTATTAAGTTAACCCGGTTTAACGGCGTTTTATTTGATTAAGTTTTTAAGTTTTTTTTATATAATATTTTAAGGTTAATAATCGTTTAACCGGAGAAGTTAAACCGTTTTTATTATCTTTTTTTAATTCTCCTTTTACGGCCGGTAAGTATTATTTATTTATTTATTTAATACTCCTATATACTATTCTAACTACAGTATTAAGTACTTCTTCGGTTAAGCGGTAAAAAACCGTAAAGTACTCGTACTCTTCGGGTGAAAAACTCCGCTTTCTTCTACCTCGTACTATTATTCGTGGATAGTATTTAGGCGGTCTCGGTAGTAGTGTTCTTTATTAATATTTGTAGAGGCGGGTAACTGCTATAAATATATAAATACAGGGAGGCGAGGACGATACCCACGGTGTATTATTAACTCAAGCCTTAAAGCCCTGTATTAATAATATCCCCCTTTATTAACTAATATATTATTCGTTCTACTAGTTTTTTATTTTCGTATTTTTTGTTATTAATAAGAAAGTGTTTTTATTTATTTATTTACGGGATAAGTCCCGTTTAATACTATTTTAACGGCTAGCTATACCGATGCAATTATTTGTCTTAGGATTTGTATAATCTTCCGCAGGAGGAGCCCGGTAGGATTCGAACCTACGACCTTGGTGCCCAAGCCACGGCCCGTGACAGCTCGACCAGACTGCCACGCGGGGTCGTTACGCCGTAATAGTAATATATAAATCGCGACAGCTACTTAGAGACTTAAAATACCGCCCGATTCTCCTTACCGCGCCGTTTATACGCCGCGTCGCTACGACTACTAGCTATAGTATCGGGTTTTGCGCGTTGAATAACGATATCGATTTAATAGATGTACGAATACGCTACGAGTTATAATGATTTTTAAATCTATACGTGTAGTACGTTATTATACTCGATCTAGTTAATTTAATTCATAACTTAAATAATAATAAACTTTTTAATAAACTCGTCGATTAAATAATAAAAAAGTTTCGTATCGCGTTAATAAACTTTACGCGGTTACGTATCGCGAGGGGTAACCGACTAGGCTAATCTTTAAATGTACTTAATTAGCGTTTTAAGTATAACGGGCTCGTCTCGGTTTTAGTTAAGTACGTTAAACGAGTGAAGGGTACGCGGGATTAACGCGACTAACGAGGTATTAACGAAAACGGGTACTTTCGTTATTTCGGTACCTTTAAATAAACGGTCGTTTATTATATCGTTTTAATTAAATAAAGGCGTATTAATACGCGATTTTAAAAAGTTATATAATACGTAAATTAATACTTATTTTAATATGTATTTATAAAAAATTAAACGAGGGGCGTTTAATAAATATTTTTTAAGCCGATTATTCGTAAAAATATAAAAGTAAAAAAATATAAAAAGTAAAATAAATTAACTTATATATAAAAATAAATTAAAAAAGAAAAAAATATCGATATTAAATAAAAGTTAAAAAGTTATAAAACTTTTATTTATTAAACTAATTACGAATAACCGGTGAAACGTTTTTTTATATTATATTAATATATACTTTTAAAAAAGTTTATTAACGTACGGTTAATAAAAACCCGCTTTTTATAAAAACCTTCGGCCGAAAACTAACTTTAAAACTAACCCTCAAACACTTATATAATACCTACACTTAAATCTCCACGGAGCCCTTATAAACCTATCGGCGCCTACACGCCTATATAAATAAATAGCTCCGTCTTCTAACCATCGCTAACTTATCGGCGACTAGGCGTTTAGATAAGCGGATAGCTGTTAGCGTATAGGGCTTACTTTATTATAAGGGAGTATCCTTTATAGTATAAAAGAGCGCCTCGCCGATTACTCGTAGTTAGCTCGGTAAGTGAAAGTTTTGTAACTTTCTAGCCTTTACTTTAATATCGATATTTTCTTTTTCTTTAATTTATTTTTACGGCTAAGCTATTTTATCCTACCGTAGTATTTTTTATATAAAGAGCGCCTCGCCGGTTACTCGTAGTTAGATTAATAAGTAAAAGTTTTATAACTTTTTAGCTTTTACCTTAATATCGATATCTTTTTCTTTACTAGTCCATCCTTACGGCTAGGTTATTTTATCTTGCCCTAGTATTTTTTTATACATATTATTTACCCTTCAAAATGTTTATTAGTTTTGAAGAATTAATTATTTATATTTGCCCGTACCTTTACCTAGGGTCTAAAGAAGTTTACTATTCGAGAGTCACGCTCTTATGTTTCCTCCCCTTCCTTTCTTACCTTTTCCCTTTTTCCTATTTGTCGGTGGTGTTAGCGAGTCACTTACAACTCATCTCTAAATACATTTTCCGTTATATCCTATCTATTTCGGGGTCGGCTGCACTATTATGTTAGATACATATTTCATCTACATATCCCGTCGAGTGACAGCGCTGGCGACTTTGTTGGCTGATACTGTTTTTCACCGTACCGAAGTAGCGGCCAATTCCGACTTCCTTTTCCGTCTAGGCCCGTGATATTCGTACCTGCCTTTCTCGGCATAACATGAGAGGGGCGATTTACAATCCCACCTCTCGCTTATTCACAAATGCAACTAGCCCTTGTTTGTCCGAGATAAGGCAACCGCTCTTTCTGCAGGTTAAAGGCTCCCAAGCTGTAGCCACAACGGGGATTCACCAGCCTGTCAAAAGAACGACGTGCATGTACCTACATACGGAGTAGTGCTATGTCCGTGTACACCTGTGTTGCGATGCGAGTGAACTGAGTGCTTGTTGGGCAGCAGCTGGGTGCGACACGATTCGACACGCCCCGTATGTGCTCGTACACCTCTGATCCTACGAGTACGTATCTTTCTTGTCCTTGCTTGGCACCTGCGAGGACCCAAGAACAGCAGGTGAAAAGATGCCCATGATAAGTATGCGACAAATCGGGGTTTATCAACGTGATAACAAACCCTTAATGACGTACGAGTACCGCGCAACACAGATAGGCAGATAATGATGGACACAAGGCGACAGACTCGGCATAGGGTACTCCGTACTTGGCCGAAGATGGGGGGGATTTTCCCGGGGTAGAAGACCGGTATTAGTTGGGCTTGCAGAGGATCGGCACCAGAGCTTGTGTCCTTCCAGTAACGAATGTACGAGTACCTCGTAGAAGAGCACGAAGCAGAAAGTTTGTCGTCTTGACTGCATCACCGGATAATATGATTCGAACCAAATGTCGAAAAAATGGCGTGCTAGTGTTGCTCCATGTGAGTCGTTATCGTCACACGTTGCATCGTCGAGGGTGTAATGAGAGAACGGAATAGGATCTTCTTATCTATAGTCTAGCAGATCCTGAATCCCACGAGACGGTTCAGTCTCAGATAGGGCAGACCTTTTCAAGAAGGAGGGATGGGGGTGTACAGTATTCATATCTGCACATAGAGATATAGAGATATATCAAGCTCCTTCCCCGGCCTGTTCATATGGCCAATGCTAGAGAGACATGATTTCCTTCTTCATCTTGTGTCTCTCCCCATCTCTTCTACTATTCAAGGGACATGTCATCGAGGGAGGGTCCAACAAGCGAATAATACAATCCATCACCTAGCTGTTCCAGCCACCAAGAGCAGACACAATGGCTGGCGATCTGAGTGCCGACGCCATTGACACCATCCATGCCGATGGCATAGATGGCGACGCAACTCGCCATTTGGACGTCAAGAAGGCGGACGGTATGGAGACCATCAACGAGAAGGGTCCAGGCAGCATCGACAATGCATCCATCGACCAGAACTATATCGACGAGGCCACCAAGATCTACGTCCCTAGCGATAGCGAGGAGTTTATTGATCCTCGCCTCGTGAACTACCCAATCCCACTGGTTGCAAAGACCGTGGACCTGCATAACGACTTTTCAGAGCCCATCCTCACATTTCGTTTCTTTTTCCTGTCAACCTTCTGGGTCCTCGTCGGTGATGCCATTTCCACAATGTACTACTTCAAGCCATACTCCTCTACCCTGACCAGCTACGCCGTCCAGCTACTTTCCTGGGGCATGGGCGACTTCATGGCCAGGGTCCTGCCCAAGCGTGGAGTGACAATCTTTGGCAAAACGTATAGTCTCAACCCCGGACCGTGGAACGCCAAGGAGCATGCTCTCATCGTCGTTGCTTATTGGGGCAGTGTAAGTATACCCGTTCCCCCACAAGCCTGCCTCATCCTACGAGTACATCCAGCACTGGTACTAAACTCCTAATCAAGTGCTACACTGCCTATGGCCTCGGGCCACTCTCAGCCTTGGAGCTTTACTATGGCAAAAGGATTGGTGCTGGCTGGGGTATTCTTTTCCTCCTCACAACACAAATGATCGGCTATGGCTTTGCTGGTCTCTTCCGGGATATTCTGGTCCGCCCACCAAAGATCTACTACCCCGGCGTGCTTCCCAATGTGGCCCTCTTCAATGCCATGCACCGCAACCCATCCGTCACCAAGAAATCGCTCAAGTTTTTCACTTATGTTGCTGTGGTCACATTTGTGTATCAATTCTTCCCGGGCGTTATCTTCCGTACGTATTCACACCAAAAGGGGAACATCGCAATGCTGTGTCCACTTGACTGACCACAGCAAGCTATGTTATCATCGCTGCCACTGCTCTGCTACATGGCGCATGGTGACTGGATCGGCTACGTGCTGGGCTCTGGCTACTACGGCTTTGGCATGCTTGATGTGTCTCTTGACTGGAACTACGTGAGTACTTTCTTAGATTTTATATATAATATTAGTCTCCCCATCGCTGACACTGCACACCATCCCAGATTTCCTTCTTCCAGCCTTTGTACACACCGCTGTGGGCAAATGCTTCTCAGATTGGTGGTGCTCTTCTGGCAACCTGGCTCATCTACCCGGCCATGTACTTCACAAACACACTCAACGCCAAGAACTTCCCGCCCATGTCATCCGGTACCTACGATCAGTTTGGCCACAAGTACAACATCACCAGGGTTATCTCTTGGCCGTCGTTGACGCTTAACCAGACAGCCATGGACGAGTACTCGAAGCCCTTCTGGGCGGCTTCTTACTCAATGTACTTCTTCTGGGGATTTGCTTGCTCAACCGGTGCCGTCGTGTATGCTGCACTTTGGTACGGCAAGAGCTCCTACGTTGCCATTGTTGATGCCTTCAAGGGGCGCCGGGAGAACTACAACGACCCATACCTCATTCTCATGGAGCGTACGGAGCGCGTGCCACACTGGTGGTACCTGGCGCTTCTTGTTGTGTGTTCCGCACTCTCCATCGGCACGCTGTATGGAGGGCACTTTGGCCTTCCTTGGTGGGGATTTGTCCTTACCTGCGTTGTGTCGGCTATCTCGACCTTCCCCAACGGCATTCTCTGGGGTATCGCAAACCTCCAGATCGGCATGGCGTTCTTGTCCGAGCTGATGGCCGGTGCCTTGTTCCCGGGAAACCCGAGTGCCGTGCTGACCTGCATGACCTTTGGTCGTCAGATTCTGGAGCAGAACCTCAACTTGATTTCTGACTACAAGTTTGGCTTCTATATGAAGATTCCAGAAAAGGAGATGTTCTGGGGTCAGGTGTACGGAACACTTCTGGGCCCTTTTATCAACTACGGATTCATGCGACTCATTATTGACCGTGTCGGAAAGGACGTCTTGACCGGCGCACTGGAGAGCAACTCGTGGCTGGCACTCAAGACCAAGAACTACTATTCGCTGTCTGTTCTTTGGGGCGTCATGGGCCCCAAAGTCATCTTTGCCAAGGAGTCTCTCTACAGCTGGATCTACTACGCCTTTTTCATCGGTCCCGTCCTCGTCATGGCTGTATATGCCGTGCATCGGTACAAGCCTCACTGGGAACTCGAGACGCGCTTCAACCCCATTGTCATCATGTACGGCGCCTATACCTCACCAGTGTACCAGTCCGTGAATATTTTCACATCTGGTGTCGCAGCCATGTTCTTCATGGGCTACATGTTGAGATATCACCCAGTATGGTTCCGCAAGTACAACTATCTGCTCGGCGTCGGCTTGGACTGTGGCACCCAGTTGTGTCAGACAGTCATTATGTTGGCCCTCAACCTCACGGGTGCTACCTTTCCACAGTGGTGGGGAAATGATGTAAGTTTGAGAAGTGAAGCATCTGAACCTTGGGCCACGAAGCGTGGGTGTTCTCTGAGTGATCATGCTAACAAACTCCAGGGTGATAACTTTGACCGTTGCTACCCGCCGTCCAGTCTTCCCCCAGCGGCACTCAACTAAGAAGCCTCCAGGTGTCTTGGCGACCTGATGACCGCTGACTTCAGCCTGCCAGACACAACGGTGGACTCGACAAGACTGGGCTGCCAGATGGAGTTCTTTAAAAGAAAGAAGGAGCGTGGTTCGGAGGTTGATTGGAGTCTACGTAGCCTCGATACGAGTGAGAATGTGAAGATCTAGTCCCAAACTTGTGTGTCCCTCATGATTTCAGGCAGTGAATAGCGACGGCTTTACTCCGTATAGGACGTTTGTGTTCGGAGCAATCTGGTATTAATAGAGATGCATATTACTGCGCACTGTACGAAGTACGGAGTACGAGCACTTGCGTACTCCGTACTTGTGGTGTTAGCCGTGTTAGCCCAAGACCCCATGTGACCCGTCACGCGGGAAGTAGAACCAAGCTAGTCCAAATATAGGTGAGTGGAAAAGACCCCTTTAAATGGGCAGTTACCCCTTATTATTATCAACAGCCAGACGCGAGACCGCGGCCAGCCAGCTTTTCCACCTCCCCCCCCCCCCCCCCCCGGGCCTGCCGACAAAGTGCCACCACCCTCACACCGACACCGTCCACACCATCATCAATATCATCATTAATAAAGAACAACAACAACAACAGCAGCAGCAGCAACAGAAACATCAGGAACGTTGGGAACGGCGACAGCGGAAACAGGAACTACCCCGCACCCGCTACACCTTTCTTCCGACTGCCTGTATATACACAGGACACTCGCCTTCTCTCAAAGCTCCTACGATCATGGATTTCTACGAGCTGCCTGGCCAGGTGACGGCCTGGCTCGATGTTGCTTCGCAGACGTTCCAGCGTGTGCCCGGCTCGGCGGTCCTGATCCGCTATGTCCGCTCGAGCTACCAAAACGACCCCGTCCGTTCGGCCATTGAGCTTATTCTCGTCATCTTCTTCATTCGCTATCTTTTGTCGCCTTCCTACTCGACGTCCAAACAAAACTTTATCAAGCTGAGCGAGGATGTGAGTTGGCATCTTGGTTTTGTTCTCTCTGGGTGCTTGCCAACAGTTAACTAATTGCTGCTTCTTCAATGGCCAGGAAATCGACGAACTCGTTGAAGATTGGACGCCGGAGCCGCTGGTTTCTCCTTTGACGCCAATCGAAGAGATGGAGGCCGAGAGTCTTCCTGTCGTTGTTGGGTAATTTTCCTTCCTCCTTCCTCCCCCCCCCTTATTCGGATTCTGGCTATCCTGGACGAGATTGTGTTTCGACCTTGGCCTGTGGTGAATTGGACAGCTAATGGTGTTTCTTCCCCCGATAAACAGACCTACCGGCCCCAAGGTCAAGCTGTCTAATGGGCGTACTGTCGTCAATCTGGCCTCTAACAACTTTTACAACTTCAACGCCAATGAGAACATCAAAGAAAAAGCAATCCAGACCCTTCGCACGTACGGCGTCGGTCCCTGTGGCCCGCCGCAGTTTTACGGCACACAGGATGTCCACATGAAGACGGAATCCGACATCGCTTCGTACCTGGGCACTGGTGGCTGCATTGTGTATGCTCAGGCCTTCTCGACCATCTCCAGTGTGATCCCGGCCTTTTGCAAGCGCGGCGATGTCATCGTGGCGGATCGTGCTGTCAACTATGCCATTCAACGTGGCCTGCAGATCTCGCGAAGCAACATCCGCTGGTACAAGCATGGCGACATGGAGGATCTCGAACTGCAAATGAAGAAGATTGCGTCGGAGCAAGCCCGTAAGAAGAAGCTGACGCGCCGATTCATTGTCACGGAGGCTCTTTTCGAGAACATTGGCGACGTCACGGATCTGCCCAAGCTGGTAAGTGAGCCTAAAAAAAAGAAAAAAAAAAACCCGTGGTCTCTTGTCAACGAACTGATCCCAACCCCGATTTCTTGTTGCCAGATTGAACTCAAGGAAAAATACAAGTTCCGCATCATCCTCGACGAAACCTGGTCTTTTGGCGTGCTCGGCCGCACCGGCCGCGGTCTGACAGAGGCGCAGAACGTGGACGCTTCCCAAATCGACATGATCGTTGGCTCTCTAGCCGGACCTCTCTGTGCTGGCGGCGGTTTCTGTGCTGGCGAGAAGGATGTCGTTGAGCACCAGCGTATCACCGCTGCTGCATACACGTTCTCTGCCGCGCTCCCGGCCATGCTGGCAACAACGGCGAGCGAGTCCATCAGCCTGCTTCAGTCCAACCCCGAAATCTTGCTACAGTGCCGCGAGAACATCAAGGCTATGAAGGCACAGCTTGACCCTAGAAGCGATTGGGTTACGTGCACAAGCTCACCCGAAAACCCCGTCATGCTTCTCTCTCTGAAGCCCGACGTTGTCAGGAGCAAGCGACTGTCCACCGACGACCAGGAGAAGCTGCTGCAGGAATGCGTCGATGAGGTATGTTACCTACCCTCCTCCTCTCCCTCTACATCAAACCCCTAGGAAATCAGCAGTGTCTCGGCATGCTAATCATATAACATCATAGGCCCTGGCAAACGGCGTTCTCATCACACGGCTCAAGACCCACCCCATCACGAGCAGCATGACTCCCGCCGAGCTGGCTGAGTGGCCGGTGCCTCCGGCTCTGAAGGTGTGCGTCACCTCGGGCCTGTCAAAGAAGGACATTGAGAAGGCTGGCGTCACGATACGCCATGCTATCACAAAGGTCATGACTCGTAGGGCAAGCAGCAAGCTTGGCCTCCCTGTGACTGCCTGAACTTTCAGCTCTGCGCACGCCAGATGAACGTGCGTCCTGGCACAGCCGGGTCCAGAGTATGCCATTGTCGTATGGTAGGGCCATATCGACCAAGCTCTGCCTTGTTGCTTCACCGGACTAGGTCCTTTTGTTGTCTTTTGTTTTCTTTTTTCTTTTTATTCTTTCTTCATTTCCTTTTTGGGGGGGGGTCCTTCCGCCTGTGACCCTTTCTCGAGCAGTTTGTTACCCAACCTATTATAGATCAACGAGCTGTTTTGGGACGGCAGCATCTTCTTTTCGCAAGCGTGTCTTTGCTGGATGGCTAGCCCATCGAGTAAGTCCGCCCAAGTTAATATGTTTTAATAAACTATATTCATACATACCACGTACACGCGGATCGGGCGAGCGCGTATCCTTCTTGTCCTGCACTTGCACTAATCATGTTTGCCTATCATCACGCCAGCGATGTGTCACGTGATAAAAAGCCTCGACAAGAAAATTAATAAATGGGAAATCTATGTACCGTACTACTGGCCTTCCCAACAAAGACAGTTGAGCAATGGCAATGCATGGGGAGACAGATCAAAGATGAGGACAGTGGACGGAATAAGTAATAAATATAGAGACACAAAAAAAAAGAACAGGTTTAAAACAAGAAAGCGAAGCACGGGCAAAAATAGCAAGCACTAGGAACACCACCCATAGACAAAACTAGTCAACCTCGCCAAACAGATCGAGGTTATGCAAGATAGACAAGACAAGACAAGACAAAAACAAAACGACAACAGGGCCCCGTGTTTTAGCCCGCTACTCTGCTCTAGTTTACCAGCCAAGCATCGTAAAAAGGCAAAAACAAAACAAAAAACATAGACTGGAACGGGCCATATTAATACGCAGGGATGGTATGTAGACTTCCCCAGCAGCGAGCAGATCCAATCGTCCACGGGCGTGCTTAGAACAGACGGATCTTGTTCGTGCTAGACGCCGACGTGGCTGCGGCCGACGTAGCCAGGATACCAGAGTAGCTGGCAGCACCAGTACCAGTCTCATTGTGGCCCTGGGTGTCGTTGTTGTTCTGGTGGTTGGGCTGCATCAAGTTGGTGCTGTTGAGCTGGCCCGTGATGCTGGCGGGCACGTACTTGCCGGCAACGATGGGGGCCACAATGAGAGCAACGAAAACGACGAACATGGTAAAGTACAGAATCGCGTAACGGATAACACGTCTTCTGCGGAGCTTCGACTGCTTCATCGAGTAGATGGGCGGGCGGATTTGACGGCTGGGACCATGTTAGTTGGACAATTTCAAGCAAGGACAGGGACCGAAAGGACAAGCCACAATGGAAGACATACCTAGGACGAAGCCAGAACAGCATCATCGAGTGCAGCTTGTCAATTTGAGGAATCAGAATGACAGGCAGCATGAAAAAGAGAATGACGTGGCCCAGAATGAAATCACCAGCAAACATGGACAGCTCGGTGATCTTGCACAGGAATTCACGAGCCGGCTGGGACACGGAATGCCAGCCCATGGAGTACCACTTGCCCGTCCAGAATGCAATGTTGGACGCGTCCGACTTGAACTCTCTCGTCAGCGCCAGAGAGATGATCAGCTTGACAATGAAGCGCTGGATCGCAACGACGGTGATCATGCCCAGCAGGGTGCGTGCAAAGTTGAAGTTCTCCAGGAAAAACATGACCTCGAAGAAGATCAGCATCATGACGACGGCAACACCGTGGGCAATACCAGCCAGGACACTGCCAAACTTCTTGCAGCACATGCCCAGGAGCGGACCCATGAAACAAGCCATGGAGAACATGACCAGCAGCGTGCCGGCGTTGATGGCAATGGGACCAAAGGCAACAATGGCAACACGAATCAGGGAAGCTGTCGCCTTGGCCGACGAATCATTTGCCTTGACACCCGTCTGCGCATTGATGAACAGGTAGGGGATGAGCGTGACGATGACCAGCAGGAACGGCGTCAGGATCTCGCTCAGGAAGATGTTGGTGATGGCGGCCCGGGCAACGTCGGCCGACAACTTGGCAGACGGATCACCAGCAGCCTTGCGCTTGTAGCCAGTAATGCGCGTGCGCGAGAGACGGCTGTAGGCAATCCAAGAAGACGCGTGCGAGCGCGAGTTGCCACGCGACAGCCAGCGAAGGAAGTCGCGGTAGTCGATGAAGAAGTCGTTCCACGAGAACTGGTGCGGGTTGTACAGGAACGGCGACACAATCAGCGCAAGCAGCGAGATCCAGAAGTAGGTCAGCGCCGCCTGCCAGATGGTGACCGTGGCAAACAGCAGCATCATCAGCAGGCGAGCACCAAAGTAGATGGACGGGCCCGCGAAACGGCAGAACAAGACACCAAAGGGAATGCGCGCCGTCGCGAAACCACGACCAGTACCAATGTAGCGGGCACCACCAAAGGCCAAGTCCTGCTGCACCGAGTTGGCGTAGATCTGGCACACAAACACCTCGAAGAAGGGCGAGAACGAGAAGAACTGCTTGAGGAACCGGGTCACGGCACGCAGAACACCACGCTCCGTCAGCTCCTGCACGACCAGGGGCACATACGACAGGAAGAAGACGACGAAAATGGACAGAATGCAGCGGTACACCCAGTCGTTGATGGCATCCGTGTTCTGGCAACCCGTCGGGTACAGCGGATCCGTGATGGGCACGTTTCTGTTGTAGTCGCACGCAATCGTCTCGTGTCTCAGCGCACCCAAGCTCAGCAGACAGATCATGAACGTCTGCACCGACAGCATGATGAACATGTTGTTCAGATGGAAACCGGGATGCGCGTAGTAGAAGGACAGGAAGCGGTCGAGAGGAAGCTGTGTGCCGAGGTAGTAGTACTCGCGGGAAAGCATCTGCTCACCCATACCAGTGCCAATCTTGGTGGTGAAGTTGAGAATCGAACCAAAACCCAAATCACGACCCTTGCCACACTGGTAGTATTCACAGTGCTTGATGCGACCACCACGCAGCAGAGCGTTCATGCCGGCGTAAATATCCTCGTTCAAGTGCAGACCCTTTTGCGCCTTGGACACACCACCACGCGTGTTCATGAAGATGCCGTTGAGGAAATCAGGATGGCCGTAATGCAGCTTGCCGCCAATCTGTGCCAGCGTACGAGCAAACAGGGTACCGAACGTCTGTTCCTTGCCGGCAGCAACGTCACCAAGAATACCAATGTTCTCGGAGAAAATATACTCACGAGCACCGAGAATGGCAACCGGGTTGCGCACGGGGTTCTTGACGCCAGGCGTGTAGGGCGACACGTTGTCGACCTTCATCTCCTCAAACTCGGCCAGCACACTGCGGATCTTGAGACATTCCTCCAGGTAGTTGTCCTGGTTGGCATCGATGAGCTGGATGTACTCGCCACGGTAGAAGATGATGGAGTGGTTCTGGTTGTCCGACTTGCCGTCGCCGAGAATGGGGTTGCCGGACAGCTGGATGCGGAACTTGGGCCGACGCATGCCGTTCTCCATAATCTCCGAGTGGCCATCAATGAGAGCAGAGTACAGGCGAGGCTCCTCGCCCTCGGCAGCAGGAGGCTCCTCGTCCAGGTAGGCAATCTGAAGATCGGGGTACGCGCGCAGCAAGAACTCGGCATTCTCCATTTCCTCCTTCTTGAACTTGGAGTACCGCTGCATGGACACACAAATCTTGAACTTGCGGCGGGCCATCCGCTCCAGCTCCCGCTCCAGCTTGTCCGAGTTGCCACCAAACATCTGCACAACCTCGGGGTTCTCAACACGGTAGAGAAGCTTGATGGCGCGGCTGTAGTTCATGAATCCAGAAATGGTGCGGTACAAGGTCTGCGTGCGGAGCGACGCCCAGATGCGTGTGCGGAGCGTGTACTCGGGGGCCGACGACTTGAAGCCAATGCAGTAGAAGGGGAGATCGTCAATCTTGCTCTTGGCACTGTCCTTCTCGTTCTTCTCGTCACCACCCTCGTTGATCTGTGCCGTCTCATCTGCAAGAATCTTGGTGTCCTTAACGAAGCAGTCCCACTCATGCGGATGCAGCTGCTTGAGGTACTCAAGCTGGGTCACCCGAGAGTAAGGCTCGTCTTCGCGAATGATCTCGCGCAGAGACAGAAGAATCTTCTCGCTGTAGTGGGGAATCATGACAGTGAACGTGGGCATGTTGTCGACGGGAACTGGCTCGGGAATGGGTGTGGACAGGGACTGCGCAAAGAAGGAAATGCGCCGCTCAGCCTCGCTCTGGGACGGGAAGAACTCCGTCTTGAAGGAGTGGTCCTCCTGCGACACGAAAAACGTGGGAGCACGCAGAGTGCGCTTGCCTTCCTGTTCAGACGGAACCTGGTGGTACAACAGCTTCTGCACGTGGTCGATAGCCAGAAGATGCTCGCGGTACATGGAGATGACAATGGCGTTCCAGATTTGCGAAATGAGCACCTTGGGCTTGTACTTGATCTCCATGTCCGTCGTAGCCAAGACCTTGGAGTAGATGCGCTTCGGAAGACGCGAGAAGATGTTGCGCCACGGGGTCCAGATGGAAGAACCCAGGTAGAACGACCGTGCAATCGAGAAGGCCGCGTTCAGAAGAACGTACCAAAGGAAGGTATCCAGGAAGAATAGAATCAGCTCGGTAAAGGCCATGAAGCCAAGCAGAATCTTGGGCTGGTACTTGCAGAGGTACCGTTGGAGGATGGTGTCACCAAGACAGCTGTCCACGTTCATGATGTCGAGATACCGGATAGAATCACGGAAGGCCCGGGTAAGGTAGACGTAAGACTCGCCCATCTTGGCACCGAAAACGCAAAGCCACAGGAAGTAGGACATGAGCAGGTCGTTGCCCTTGAGACGAGGGTAGCTTGCGGTGAACGTCTGGCTGGCAACGTACCGACGCGAGTTCTTGGTCAGGTAGCTGCCGAAAAGACCGCCCAGAGGCATCACAGCAAAGAAGATGAACGTAACCAGCGCAATGAAGAAATGGACAATGCCGAGAATCAGGGCAATGCGCGACTTTTGCTTCTTGACGTATGCAGCGTTGTCCGCCTCGGGCATGAACACGTAAACACCAGGGGCAATGTTGAGAACCAGAATGACAATGAAGAAGAGCAGGCGCTTGGTCAAGTGCTGAGCGCCGGCCCAGCGACGAGGAACATACGCCCACTCAGCCAGAGTAGCGACGACCTGAATGAGCGAAGCAATGGCACCACCAAAACCAACAATAGACCATTGAGCCGATGCCGGAGGTTGGTTGTTGACCTGCTGCTCGTAGTTGGAGACAAGGAGCGTGGGCGCGTTGTGGGCGGTGTAGAACCACCACATGGTCAAGTGGATGATCCAGATGCGGTTGAAGTTGGTGACGAGATGCATCCACGAACGCGTTTCCTTGTACGTCTTGAAGAAGCACTTCTTCCAAACCACATCCTTGAGCTTGACGTAGCGCTCAGCGGGGGGGATATCGACCAGCTTGGTCTTGTCCTCGAACACAATGCGCTCAATACCCTCAGGGTACCAGAAGAGCTGGTTGCAATCATCGTAACCAATGATATGGTTGTGATCGCGCTCACGGCGAACGTAGACGCCATTGAGGATCTCGTAGCCCTGGTCACGACAGTAGTTGTAGAGAGGGGTGATGACGTCGTTGAGGAACGTGAACTCCTCCACGGGCTCAACTTGGTTCTGGCACGCAGGCGAGTTGAGGTAGTCGTCTGCGCACTTGAAGATGAAGCAGAGACACTCGGGCATGAAGCGGACCTGGTTGGCTTCACCCCAGCACAACAAGAACAAAGCGATCTGTCGAACGCGGTCGTGCTGGGACATGCGGTTCATGCGGGTCTTCCAGCGGTACTCGGCAGCTTCGAGAGACTGGTCACCCTCCAAGTCTTCGAGCACTTCATCCTCAGTCTTGTCCTCTTCGCCCTTCTTGTTCTTGCGCTTCTTGCGCTTCTGGCTGCGGTCCTTCATATTGGCAAAGCCAACGGCGTCATCCAGATCCAGATGGGCGGCAAAGTACCACTTGCGGTAGTTGGCGTTGTCACCACCAATGTAGTCGGCATGGAGGGACAGCAGGGCCTGGTTCGGGGTCATGCGAGAAGCACGCGAGTCGAGCAGAGTCATGAAATGGTCATACATGTTGCGCATGCTGTCACGCTGGAAGCCAAACTTGGCACACAGATCCATGAAGATGTCCTCGATTTCCTCCTTGGAAAGGGGGATCTGAGCCTCAGATGTCCAAGCCGGGTAGGGCTCGCGCGAGCGCTGACCGGCAGGCAAAACATTGGTGTAGTCGAGGCCGTAGTTTGGCGTGGAGGCACCTGACGAACGGTTGTTGCCGTACGAGATTTGGGACGATGGCGGGCGGAACCCGCGCCCACCGCCACCACCCTGGCCGTCGTACCGCTCATCACCACGGCCGTAGTAGTCCATGTCGGTTGCGCGGGCCATGTCAGAACGCATGGTAAAATCACTGAAGGTCTCCGAGTCTTCCTCCGAGCCGCGTTGCTGGCCGCCGTGGTTGTAGCCACCGTTCTGGTCATAGCCCTGGTCGTAGTAGGCATTGTTTTGACCGCCGTTGTTGTAGTAGTCGTCCTGGTACTGGTCCTGGTTCTCGTAGTAGCCACCATCCTGGTGGTACGGGTTGCTGGCATCGGCATTGTAGTAACCACTGCGAGAGAAAAAAAAAAAACGCACTGTCAGTATTGTCTTTGGACAGAGTATGGCGAGCCAAGAACAAGAGTTGGGCTGCGCATTGCAGATAATACTTACGACTCGTCGTAGTAGCCATCGTTGCCGTTGGCGTTGTGGCCGCCGTTCTGGTGGCCGCCGTTCTGGTCGTAGCCATCGTTCTCGTAGTACTGGCCATGTTGGTCGTCATGGTAGTACTGATCATTCTGACCTTGACCAGCATGCTGGCCTTGGCCCTGCTGGTCGTAATCGTGTTGACCTTGGTAACCGGACATCTTTGCTGTTCCTGGGGTTGTTGTTAGTAAGGGTTGCGTCCGAACCGGAGGCTATGGCATGTGGTCTCAGGTGGTGTGGCAGGGCGTATGAAAAACAGAAAGTTGCCAGGGTGTTGATGTGCTTTTGAGACGAGGTAGTGTAAACTGCAAAGAACATGTCAAATGCTTTGCGAGTTCGAGCCTGACTTACAAGCTTGAGGTGAACCTTGACTCTCGGGCAAACGTAGCAGTGCCGGTTGCTGGTTCAGAGGAATGGGGCTGGAAAAGGTGTTGTTCACACACAAGAAATCGGCACGAAAGTTGCCTTGCTGGAGTGAAAACTCGAGAGAAGAATAAAACGAAAGAGGATCGTGGCCGGCCACAGGTAATTGTAGAGCGAGGACAAACTCTGCAAGAGTTGCCTTCGACGGGGGAACAGTTAAAAGAGTGGCGGTTGTCGAGAAATGGCAAGCGAGTGCAGGGAAACAGTTCCGTTTGATGATGATGATATTAGGAAAGGAAAGGCAATCCCAGGTGGACAAGACGTAGCAAAGGAGCCGCCGGCTTGACGACAGTGGGAAGACCCAATATTCGACACGATGAGGCTCGCAGATGAAACGAGGGTTCCCGGCTGTGTTCGGGTTGTGTTGTTGTTGGATGTTCGAGTTCCGTTTGCCGGAGCAGCTGGCTTTTCGAGCCTCGCCTTGTGCGTGGTGTTCTCACCACTTCAGTGTCGGGGCGAACTCGACACCAAAATAGTAGCGATGTGCACAAGCAAACAGATACAAATGAGCAATGAAGAAAGTAAAAAAAAGAAGAAATAAAACCGTCCTCCGCGAATGGTAACGGCGTTGATGAGCGAGTGACGGGGAGCGGAGAAGGGGAAGGAAGGGAAAGGAGGATGTAGAAGAGGAAAAGGAAGAGGATGTAGGAGAGGGTAGGAAAGGGAGGAGAAAAGAGAGGAGCGGGTGGCAGGAGGGAAGGGAGAGTCAGTGAGCCGACAGGAGCGAGCAGAAAAGGGAAACCAGGAACGGAGCAAGATTCATGACAGAGAGTGCGCTAGAGGTCGAGGGGACGGGGCAGCCAGGGGAAGGACTAATTGGGAAGTGGCGAACCACAGCCAGGGAACGGGACAGGGGACGAAGGGACTCTACGGAGTAGGGCGCGAGCGGAGGGAAAGGGCGCGCAAGATAGGGGTTGTAGAGAAAAGGTACATGCGGCTGGCATGCTATTCAACGGTGGCGGGAAGTACAAGTTGTAATACAAGTTACAGCGCGGAAGACAAGGTGGTACAGGCACTGGGTGATGCAGCGTAAGTACCGTGAATTTTTTTTATAAAAAATACTGTTTTAATGCACTGTGGTAGGTTGAGACGACCCGGCCGGGCAGGCTGGGAAGGAGCAATGGATATGGGGCGGGCATGACGACGCAGATGAATAATGCAAGAGTGGCAGGTACGACCGAGAATGATTTGGGGGAGCAAGCCAAAAGGAACGAAAAGAAAGGAATAATTACGAATACTCGTAGGAGGGAGACGAAAAAAAAATCAGAAAAAGGGGTAAAGCTGACAAAATGCCCACAAAACCCAAGAACTAGCCTGCCGCTAAGAGACACAGAGGCGATTAGTGCATATTCTACGGGGCAGTTTGCAGGTGCGCACGCCGGTGCTAAGTTTAGATGGCACAGCGCGTGAAACAACTCTCGGTGCGTAGGATTGGGCGAGACAAGCCGTACTGCTACGAGATTTGCAGGCATCACACACCGGACATATCCAAGCAGGCCCAGAAGCAGACGCACGCAACAGGGGCTGGTCAGGGTTCCATTGTATCGGTCCCACCTACGGGTGGTGGGCCCGTGATGTGGGTGGATACGCTGTGCAAAGTAGCGAGTACGGAGTACGAGTACACGGATAGAGACATAAACTAGCTCGGATCTCAGGCGCAGACAGAGGTACAGCAATGTCGCTACCGTGTCTTGTCTTTTTATCATACTGTGTGGGTAGGAATGTGAATAAGTACTCGTACTCCGTATGAGTACGACTACGAGTATTCCACACAAGTGCTCCAGGCTGTGGTATGCGCCACACTGCGAGAAAGTACCTTGGGTCAAAGATGGTGCGATGTGGAAACAGGCACAGGAGAACGAAGGGGATGAAGAGGAGGGACGTCATGTTCGAGTGGAAGGGAGGTGAGAAAAGGGAGAGGTCGGGATGATGGTGAGACAGGTACGAGCGAGTGAAGGCGAGAGAGACAAAAGTACCGATACAGATAATCAACGGGGGAGCTTACTCCATACTCGTACTTGCCTTGTCTACCTACGAGTACGGGCACGCGTACGGAGTACAAGCGCCTCGGCATGGCGAATGCCGTCGCATGCTCTGGTTCGTACTCGTATGTCGTATTAATTGTCGAGTGTGGTATACGCGTACAAGTATCTTCAGTAGCATACGGAGCACTCATACTTTCGCAGTGTCTTCGTAGTCGACTCGTAGGCCGCTTTTATGAGCAGTACGAGTGTACGAAGACTCGTTGTATCGACTAGTCAGCCCTGGCGAGAAGACGAGGTGGCGGGATTCTTTTTCAGTATTGTTTTTGGTTTTCTGGCCTTTATTTTATTTTTTTATTTTTTTTTATTTTTTTTTTGGGGGGGGGGAGGGGGGGTGTCTTCAATTTTTTATGGTTCTATCTACGAGTACTCGTAGGTTTGTCCTGTCTCTATTTTTATGCGATATTTTTACAAGTACTCGTAGTCGAGTGTACCTTGTTACTTACCTCCTTCTTTCTTTTCATCCTGCCATGACATTTAATATGATTTTTTTTTCGCTTTTATCCCATTAGTCTTTTATTATCACTTCATTTCTTGCATTATCTGTCCCGTGAATCGCTTCACCAACCAACCCATTCCGCTGGCAGTTGTTGCCACATTCCTTTTATCCCATACAAGTGCGAGTTTTCGTAAAGCTCGATACCATTTTTGTCTTACATTTTCTAAACCATACTTGGCCTGAGCCCTTTTCACAACTACGAAATACGAGTCGTACTAGCAGCATTTGCCACCCGCTGCCCTCAAAGGGTTTGCACAGCGCGGGTACCGGGCAGCATAAGAACACGATTGCTCCCAAGAAACAGTACGAGTAGGCAGCCACTTGCCAACCATTCCAAGTACTCATACTCGTCATAAGGCTTCTTGTATCGTACCTGTTTTCCCTTGTTAACTCAGCATGGAACAGGGTAAACAAAGGTCCAATGCAAGGCTGACCCCGTGTCCTGGTGGTAATGTTCCCGTCCATGCCATGAGTACGAGTACTCGTAATAAAATCAGATAAATCAAAATCAACCACACACCCCGAAGCAATCCCACATTCTCACCACCACCAGCCGCTTTGCTGCAGCTGAAGCCTCAGCTATGCAGGCCATAGACGAAGTGGACAAACCCGTGATTTCAGCCACGACTCTGTCGGATGGTTTTGATAAAAACTTGTCGACCACCTCTACTACTCCTACTCCTACTCCATACCCCTGTCCATTTCCTGGTCGTTCGCCACCCTTTGCTGCGCACAAACTCTCTACTCCGTATTTTTACCTCTTTACCCATATCGCTCTACGGAGTACTCCGCCGTAGTCGTAGTACGATACTCGTAGGCCAGAACCGCGGTAGTCTGCAGTACTCCGTACGTCGTAACAAGTACAAATTTCCTGGTTATTTTGCTTCTTCGTCCTACGCCATACTTTCTTCCCATTTTCCGTTTTACCTATATTACACGTAATATCGCCTGCATACAGTGGGGGTTTGCCGTGCTCCGTCTGTTCCGCGATCTGATCGTGGCCCAAATACTCCTCACTACGAGTATTCGTACTCCGTACTCGTACCCAGGTTGACTTTGACGCCGGCGCTCGATCCCGTCGATCGACTTCTCACCAGTACGAGTACGAGCGATCCGCCGTGCGCTCAACTTGCAGCCTTCGCTCCGGCCCAACTCCGTACAAAGACCATCGAGTCAACAGAGTACGTGTAGATCCTTCCGTTCCGCACGACGTCCACTCGCCTTGAGAGCATATCTTTTCATCATTCCTCAGCAAACTATCCACATGCCGGCTTTCCTACTCTGTAATTTACCTGGTACGATATGAGCACGGAGTAGTTCTACTTGTCAGCTTCAACCCGGCCATCCAGCCATCCAGCCATCCATCGCTATTTCGCTCGCCATGTTTGTTCGGATAAAAGTACGGACTCCGGGCATTCAGAGTCTCTTCTGCATACGTCGTAGCTGGGACATCATTTGTAATCAACACGGACTATGAGTACTCCGTAGACGAGAATGCCACGTACCTACGTCGTAATGGATACGCATTGATATTCCCCATCTGATCTACCATCCACCCACTGTCACATCTGCCAGGGAGTGGACATTCAAAACGCGACCAAAACGCGGTCAAGGGTTGGCATTCGGAAAGACAATCTTCTACGAGTACTCGTACAAGTGACCGTACTTCAGCGTACGAGTACTGCGAAGACCGTCGACCGCATGGCTGATGCATGCCTTTCTGTCTTTCTACGGAGTACTCATAATACTACTCGTAGGTCTGGTCTGGGTACTCCACCGTGCTCGTGATCTGACTAATCATATAGTCACGTGGTGTGTTGCTTTGCCAACCTTTACCGACTCCAGTCAACAAGGCCGTGATTCCTTTTTCTGGTACGACGTAATACCTTCAATAGGACCTATTATCCAGCAGGCTACGAAGCTACCCGTGCAAAGTATAATCACCCAGAGTACACAGACGTACCTCCATACCGTACGAGACAAACCCCAGCCCTGTGCAGTCGCATATTATCGACTGATCCATAGCTATGCCGCGCCGGCGTATTGTGGTCGACAGTGACGACGATGTTGACGATTTCCCATCTCTACAACCCCCGCGACCCTCGTCCATCATCGCCAATAAGCCCTCTGGCCCAGGCGCACCTCAAGCACAAGCAGTTGCAGACACACCGAATCCACCCAGACAAAGGAAGACGGAAGGGTCTTCCACGCCGGTAGCAAACACAGCTACTCGCCGTAGAAAGCTGGGCAACCTCACGAATGATGCATCTCTCCTCCGCCCCTGGGGGGGCTATACCCGGGGCACGCCGGCTGCCAAGCTCGGGCACCAGATACCAACGGCAGTAATTGACCTACCAGCTGCTTCGCCACCACAGCCTCGCCGGCCAAGACACAACAGACCGCGCGTTGAGCTGAGAACGAGAAGGTCGAGGCGTGTGTCGGACATTCCAGCCGACGAATCCGGCGAGCTTTCCACGGAAGAAGCTTCTGTGTTGGAGGATGTGACCCTTGACGAGGAAGAGGACGGAGAGGGCGGGAAGAAAAAAGAGGTTCCCAGCAGCCGGAAACCTCGTCGTCGGACGCACCGAGCCATGGCAGCCACACCGACTCACAGCGGTGCGGATGCTACTGAGCATGAACTGGCTGATACGCCCGATCCCGACACGGCAAACCACGATAACAGCAAGACTGCTGGGCCCAGCTCGGATACCGACACCGAGTCTTCTGATTCTGATATGGACAATGCGAGCGAAAACGATGCGTCTGAGTTCCAGGATTCTTCCGTGTCAGAGGATGACTCCTCCGTTGGGTCTCTGGACGATTTCTTTGCGCCATCGCCCCCAAAGCGCAAGCCAGCATCTGCCACGTCCACACGCACAACGGAAGCGGCGCCTGCACAACCACTGAGCTTGCCAGTCCCACACGCCGAGGAGGATAGCTCCGTCTTCTTTTCGGCAGAGGAGTCATTCGAGCAGAAGAAGGCCTCTCGTACAACTCCGCCTGCAGGGACACGACAGGGCGGTCGGACGACAACACCACCAGACGAGACGACTACACGTACGAGCTCCAAGTCGTCGGGCCTGTTGTCGCCGACAAAGAAGCTGCCTCGGATTCCACAGACACCACACCGCCCAAGCACGGATGCTTTCTGGAACCAGATGGTTGTCGATGACTGGAACATGGAGCACTCCCCACGCAAGATGTTGTTTGATCCAGATGCCGCCGTCCAAGTCAAAAAGAAAAACCCCGTCACCGCCACCGCCACCGCCACCGAGATTGCATCCGATGCGGGCCGTGCAGCTCACATGCCATCATCGCCTTCCAAGAAGACAGCACCCGCAGCAGCCAAGGACAAGGAGGCCAAAAAGGCATTTCAAAAGGCCAAGCACAAGGTGGCCGAAGACTTTCTGATGGAGCTCGATGCTACAATCACCAAGGGGGAGCTGAGCCGGCTCGCAGCAGCAACCGGTGGCATTCGCATCGAATGGACCAACAAGCTCAACACTACGGCGGGTCGAGCCAACTGGCGGCGGGAGACGCTGCGGTCAAAGGCGCCGGGCCAGGATGTGCCAGCGCGTGCAACAAGCCAAGCATCCACGGCTCCGGCCACGCGAGTCTTGCACCACGCATCAATCGAGCTGGCAGAGAAGGTCATTGACGATCAGCACCGTCTGTTGAATGTCATCGCGCACGAGTTTTGCCATCTGGCCAACTTCATGGTCAGTGGCATCACCGGAAACCCCCACGGCAAGGAGTTCAAGGCCTGGGCAGCGCAGTGTTCTCGCCACTTTGGCGAACGGGGCATCCAGGTCACGACGAAGCACGCATACGAAATTGACTTCAAGTATGTGTGGACGTGTGAGGCATGCGCCACAGAGTTCAAGCGGCACTCCAAGAGCATCGATACGTCGCGCCATCGGTGCGGCGCGTGTCAGGGCATGTTGAAGCAGACCAAGCCTACGCCGCGGGGCGGGGGCGCAAGAGCAGTCGCCGGTGCCAGTGCCGGTACCGGTGCTCGTGCCGGGACTGGCAGTGGTCCGGCGACGACACCGGGGCCGTCAGAGTACCAGAGGTTCATGAAGGAGCATATGGCTGCCGTGCGGCGGGAGAACCCGGGCAGTCCCCAGAAAGATATCATGAAGCTCGTGGCAGACAAATGGACCAAGGCCAAGCAGTTGAAGTTGTCGGGACTCCGCCGTGAAACCCAGCCCGGCGAAGCAGAGGCTGGTGCGGAAACAAAGGACAGGGAGTCGGGCACCGACCAGCTGAACAAGGCCTTTGTTGACCTGACGCTGGGGTGAGGCGGCCCGAGGGTAGGGATGGAGGGGATGCTTGGGTTTGAGTACTCGTAAGTACTCGTAGTGTCAGTTGCATGTCATACAAAGTCATACGAAAGTCATATTACGAAGATCCGTCTCACGGTGCAAAATCAAATAGCTGCAATATGATGCAATGAGGGTGGGTTGGGCCAAGACTTCCTCCAGCTGGCACATCTGTGTCATACATGTAATAAAAAAAGACCAATTATCCTTTGAGCAGATATAGGTATTCCTGCTCGTCTATTTCTCACCGCAACCTCCCCTAATAATAATAATAATAATATGACATCTGCTTCTGGTTCATACCGCATTGAACAGTTGCCAGTTCTTGATCTGGAAGGTGGACCAGATGCGCGAGGCAAACTCGACGGCATCACCGATCAGCCTACCCTGCTTGCCGAGCTCCAGGTCAATCTCCTCCTCGTCGTACTCGCCCTTGATATGCGGCACGTTGATGGTGATGAGAATGTCTGTCGCCTCCTTCTCGAGGCGCACCAGGGTGAGGATGATGGCTGTAAAGTCTGAGGCGTTTTGGTTGGCAGACGCGGCCGCCGCTGCTGGGTCGGAATGAGGCGTCTGGGTAGCGAGTGTAGTATATGCAGGTATGCCCTGGGGCAGCTGGGTGAACTCGGTCACGGTGGTGTTCCAAACGCGCACCGAGTCGCTTTCGTCGGCAACCAGGTCTTCGAGGTGTGTAGACAAGGCCCTGCCGTCGATCTCGACCGAGCTGCTGCTGGGTCCGACGCGCTGGCAGATATCAAAGATGATGCTGGAGTATCCATCCTTGTCGATGTAGACCTCCTGGTTATCGGGGACCTGGCGGATATTGCTGGACGTAAGTGTTAGTCAGGCGCAACGCAACGTCATGATGCAGGGACAACAACAGCAGCCGTATTACACACCTGACATCGACAAACTTCTCTGGCAGATCTGCGACAATGGCTCCACCAAACAGCGGCACGGAAACGAATTTGGTATTTGTCATGGTGATGTGGTTGTGTGGTGTTCGAAGAATTCTGGAGTAGACCGTCTGTCTGGCTGTTGGTGGCAGCTTCGGGGTCAAGGGAGAAGCGGCAGCGTCGGGGTCGGTGGGGTTTGCAGCGTCCTCGGCGCGGATGGGCAGAAAAAGGATGATGGAGAAAAGAGAATAGAATTATCGATGGCTACCTAGAAAAAGAAGAAGAAAAAGGGGAGGAAAAAGAATGGTTCGCGTACAGGGAAAAAAAGGATAATATAAGGGATAAGAGTATGTTTTGATCGTTCTTTCCTTCCCGCGCCCACAGGTTGTGTGAGGGTGTCCAGTCGATGAAGGGATTGCTGTGGTCGTGGTTGCACGCGTACGAGTACTCGTAGTTGCTGGCGCGCGGCGGGAGGCCGCTGGCGCTGGCGCAATAATTACGAAGTTGGGGCAGGTGCCAAGGTGCGACAAGATGGCGGGGTCAATTGGCATGGCACTGCGCTGTGGTCGAGGGTATATAATACACAAGAGAGCCCGTTTTTTAATTGGAGTGGGACTATCCTAGCGAACTCACCTCTTGCCTTTTACCAGAGATGACCGTGGGACGGCCCAACAAACTCCACTCAATAATCTTTGGCACCCAATCTAGAAATCCGCTGGATTCGATTTACTTTTTGTCGGTTTTGTATTTTTTTTTGTTTCTCGTACTTTTTACTGTGATGTTTTTTTTTTTTTAATCTTGTCGCTGTCTTTTTTTTTAACTTTTTTTTTCACACTCGTTTCAATTCGATGTACTTGTGTCTGCCTGCAATTGTTTATTTTACCATATATTTTATTTACCATTTGCTCCGTGACTTTTTTGGTTCTTGTTCCGGTTTATTATTTTCATTTTTTGTCAATCGTATCTATTATTTGTAGTAATAATCGATACACCATCTCGTTTCGATTTATTCATCAGTCAAATCGCTAACCTGTCGAGTATTCTTCCAATAATACGTACACAGCAACACAGAAAGCATCCTCGACGGGAGACCAGTCCGACTTCACGCATCCCGAGCATTATTATTATGTAACCCTCACGGCTAGGCCAGCGGGGTAGTAGTGGACGAATACGTACATAGGAGCTCACCTCCGCTCGCTCTTTCCTCCGAGACTGCTTCCAGGTGTTGCCTTGCCCATCACATCCTTACTTGTCCCTTGCTTCGCAGAACCACCAACGCAAATAAACCATGAACAGCATGTCTGCCTGCATCTTCTGCAAGATCATCAAGGGTGAGCTGGGCCACGTTCCGCCACATACCCATTACACTCACCACACACCCCAACGCGACTGACAAGACCACAGGTGAGATCCCCTGCTTCAAGCTCGTCGAGACGGAGAAGACACTCGCCTTTCTCGACATCAACCCCTTGAGCCGGGGCCACGCGGTAGGTGTCGACAGCCCAACATAACCAACAAGGAGAGACGAACATTGCCAACTTACGACCACACGTATATATAGCTCGTTATCCCCAAGTACCACGGCGCGAAGCTGCTCGACATCCCCGACGAGCATCTCTCTGATATTCTCGTGAGTACCCCCCCGGCAGCATCGGGCTCGCTCCCATCGCATACCGGCAAAGGGAGGCAAGGAACGCACCGTTGTAGGACCCAGACTGACCACCCGTAGCCCATCGCCAAGAAGCTGGCCAAGGCCGTCGGTGCCGAGAACTACAACATCCTCCAGAACAACGGCCGCCTTGCCCACCAGGAGGTCGACCATGTACGTCCCACGCCAGAGAAAGCGCCACATAGCCACGAGCAGAGAAGAGAATGCTAACACGGGGAACAGGTTCACTTCCACATGGTACACCCTTCCCCGAGACCACCGCGCCCTGCACGCGCGCATCCATGCTATCGTACTAACCATGGCAGATCCCCAAACCAGACGAGGCCCAGGGCCTTGGCGTTGGCTGGCCTCAGCAGAAGACCGACATGGACCAGCTCAAGGCTCTGTTCGAGGACATCAAGTCGCGCATCTAAAAAAGCAAAACGTCGCTCCCCACCCGAGCATGCCATGTCGCGCAGCAAAACAACTTACACGGCCAAGTGGCCTGGAAGCAAGGCGACAGAGAAAGCTTACGATTGAACTGGTGATAGTCGGGGGCCTTCCTAGGTAGGGGAAAGGACCGGTGCAAGCGAGCACAGCCGTGTATCTATCTATACATGCAACAGAAAGCCAGAAAAAATAAAAAGAAAAAATAAAGAAAACGGACCAGACACGCGCATGGCCCCTTTATCAGGACAACACCCCCAACCAAACACAGGTATAAGCAGTTGGGCACCCAGTCCCGAGACTCGACATCCGAGACCACACACACACACACACACACACACACATCATACACAATTTAGGATACACCCGCCGCCAACATCGACGGGCTGACCGGCACAGAGAAGAGAGACGACACACCGCACAAGGCAAAACATAAGCCAATCCAGCCAGTGTGCAGCCAGTGTGCAGCCAGTGTGTGGCATCTACTCGGTATCGGGCTGCGCCGCGCTGTTGCCGTCGGTCTGGGTGATCTCGTCCTGCTTTGGCGGCCAGTAGAAGTCGACCTTGCTACCCTGCAGCAGACCGGTGCGGTCATAGAGGGAGCGGGCACGCAAGTACGGGTCCAAGACCCAGAAGCTGTCGTACATCTGGCGCGCAATGGCATCGCGCTCGGCACGCACAGCCTTGACCTGCTCCGGGGTTGTGGCAGGGTGCTGCACCCAGCGCGCCGTGGCCTCCTCGTATGCGCGGCAGATCTTGTCGTGTTCGGCGAGCAGCTTGTCGCGCGTGGCGGTGTCCTTCATCTTGTCGTTCTCGCCGGGCTCGGGCTCGACATACTTGTACTCCCAGTCTTCGCTGCCGCCCAGCTCCTTGATGATGCGGTCCTTGGCAATGAAGGCCTCCATGTCCTTGGCGTTGTTGGTGAAGTGGACTTTGCTAGCAACCACAGGGTCGAGCCAACCGCGTATTATTCTCCAAATGCCTGGCGGATTGTCAGTTTTTTTTTTTTTTTTTTTTTTTTCCTTTTCTCTCTTTTTCTCTCCTTTTCTCTCTTTTCTCTTCTTTTCCAACAACGTCCAAACTTACCCTGGAACAGCCAAGGCGCCTTGTGCACCAATACAGCACCCAGGCACTCGGGAAAGTTTGCCTCAAAGCACTTGATCATGAACTTGACGGGGGTGTAGTCCTACAAGAACGTGTTAGAAAATCACGTGTTGCTGCCGGGCGTGGGAAATTTGTTTGTTCGCCGTCCAGCACTCACCATGTTGGCCAGCGTGAAGCCAGTCATGTCAAAGATGACCGTCGCCGTGTCGATGGGCGGCCGGAGCATCATGCGAACTGTCTCGATCGTGTACACCGTGCACCGCTCCACGCTCTCCTCGACATGCTCGCCCTGGTGGTGTAGCCGCACGCGCACGACGCAAATGGGCCGGCCCATCTTGTCGGTTCCGTGGATAAAGCTCTTGCCCATCCGCATCTGTGCCAAAAAGTCTGCGCTCACTGTCTTGAGAGTCTCGTCTGTCGATGTCGTTGCATCTTCGAGGGCGCCACCCTCCCCCTTGGGCATGATGATGTCGTCGACGTGCATCTCCTCCGACCGCCAATGCATGGTCGAGACCAGCATGACCAGAGCCTTCTCGACGTCCCACTTGCGCGCACGCAAGAAGCGCAGAAGCAGGGCGTCGGGGTGGTCGTGCTTGACCATGCTCCAGACTGTAGTGCGGATAGTCTCGGGGCTCAGGCTCGCCAGCGCCTCTTGGAACTGCTTGCCCTGGCCGTACTTGTCATCCTGGCTCACGGCATCCAGGTCCACATGGCTGACGGCCTTGGTTACGGCTGCGACAGAGTTGTCACTGCCGGCCGTCTTGGACCGCTTGAAAATATTGCGCTTCTTCTTTTCTTTGCCGTTGCTGTTGCTGTTGCTGTTGCTGTTGCCGTTGGTAGTGGCTGCCGTTGTTGATGCCACGGACTCGAGGGCCCCACCTTCACCGGCGTCGTCATCCGCGCCTCCGGCCGACTCAACATCGTACTTGTACACGCGGAACAGGGCTGCCCACAACTGGCGCAGCTTCTCCTCCTCCTCCAGAGTCAGGTTGTGGACACGGCCGGGAGCAGATTCGGCAGCCATAATGTCGTGATCGGGTTGGGTTGAGGCGCTTGGGAATGGTGTGGCGGAGAGAGTCGTGCTACTGCTGCTACTTTCCGCGCTGCTTCTCGGGGGTTGCGAGTATGAGTACGCAAAAAAAAGGACGGAGACGGCTGCAAGCGAGGCGGTCGCAAAAAGACCCAGGGTACTGCTGGACGCTTCGAGAGGATAATACGGTGCTTTGGCTTGGGGAGAAGAAGACCTTGTCGAGAAGGCCACAGCAGACAAAGAGTTGAGCTGTCGGGAGACCAAGGCACAAGAAGGATGGGCGCGGAGACGGGGGCAGAGGCCTAATGACGTTGACCTTAGAGCGCGCGACAAACACCTTACAGGCATGAAAGGGGGGGAATCGGAGCTCGGCAGTGGGCTGTTAATGTGCTGTTGTTGTCAGTCGGGGCGTGTGCACGAGGCGGGGGTAACACCACGAGTTGGCAGGTGAGGACGAGGTGAAAAGAAGCATGAGGAAATTCGAGTACAGGGGGGGCTTAGCCGCAAACCGCAAACTGAGTCGCCAGCATAGAGGCATGTAGGCATGGAGGCATGTAGACATGGAACGCTCGTCTGTCTGTCCTGTCCTTTCTTGCAGTGGCATATCGCGGGCAGGTATCAGTGCGGGGAACCGGACATGACGAGCCTATGCGATGCCAATCTTGGTACAAATGCGCCAAGTCGGAAACCAACAACACAAGAGAGGCAGATCGATACGGAGAACAGCAGAGAAGGGGGAGGGGGAGGAGGGTAGGAGGAGGGTAGGGGACCAGGGGAGAACGGCAGGGGAGGAGAAGAAGGACGGCGTCGCGGACACAACAAAGACACAAAGGGACGCAGCGCAGTGCGCCGGAGAGGGGAGACTGAAAAAAAAGAACTGACTCGGAGGAGGATTAGTCGATCCTGGGGTAAGAACGCGATCGAGCTGCCGGCTGGTTGCGTGGGTTGGTTCTCGGTGTGATGTCAAATGCCAATGCGAGGTAGCTCGGGAGAACAATGCGGAGAAGGTTGGTGCTGCGTCGCGGGCATTACTAACTCTTGTCTCGGGTATCTCGTGACCACTGACCAGACCAGCGACGGAAAGAGCAAGAGCATCAGAAGTTGGTGCTCCTTCTCAGAGTGGAACTTTTCGCGGCGGGCATTTGCCAGCCGGTGAAATAATATGTACGAGTACATGTATAAAAATGCCATCACATCTGCAGAACATACGGAATACGGAATACGGAAAACGGAAAACGGAGTACGGAGTACGGAGTACGAGCACGTATTGCGATCACGCAGGACGAGGAGGGAGAGGCTGAGCGTCACAGTACCGGGGCATCCGGGCGGCGCCAAGCACCTTGGAAATGGGTTGGTTGGAAAACCCGGTTCGCAAAAGTACGGAGGACGGTGTACGAGTATGAGGGCATGAGCTCTAGCCATGGAATTGTTTGCGCAAAGCTGGCCAGGAGGCCGCTGGCGCGAGAGAAATCCTAGACCGAAGGATGTCGGCGCCGAAGCTGGCGGGGGAGTACGAGTAATAACTGGCGGGGGAGTGAGTAAAGTGGCTCCTTCAGGGGGGTTCAGATTATGTACAGCGTACTCCGTACGAGTACGAGTACTCGGTACGTCGGTGGTGGCATGACAGTAGCCGTATCGAGAAGGAACGTGGCGCGACGGCGCGTCAGGCACACCCCGCCATGCACTTAAGCGGGCATGATCTACTATTACTCCGTAATAACGTCAACAAGCACGAGTATCCAGCTGTCGCTGTCTTGCTTGCGACTTGCCGCGAACCGCGAATCCCTTGCAGCTCGACACAACCCACCGCTACTCGTACTCCGTAGCAAGGCAAACCATGTCGTCCACCCCATATGGCTCGTCGGGCCGGCAGCGGTCGACGTCGCGCAGCCGCACATCGCGCCCTACCACGCCGCTCCGGCCGTCGTCGCGCTCGTCGTTCCGCGAGTCTGCTCGCGAGAGCGTCATCGCCGACGCGCCGTTTCCGCTGAATGCATTTGAGCCTGCGTTTGCCGAGCTGTCGGACGCGATGGCCGACCTCGAGGCAAACATGATGCACTTCCAGCTGATGCACGAGAGTCTGGCGCGCTTTAGCGAGAGCTTCGCCAGCTTCCTCTACGGCCTGAACATGAACGCATATTGCGTCGATTTCCCAGAGGTGACGACACGACCAGCCCACACGCATTCGAGACATCATCGGCTATGCGAGCTATGCGAGATGCTAACAGCTTGGAACACCAGGGCCCCGTTTCTGAATCGTTTAGGAGAGCGAAGCAGCGGGAGGAAGCTGCCGCGGCCGAGCGTGCTGCAGCCGGCACGCCACGAGGTGACTACCAGACGCCAGCACCCCCCCCCCCCCAATTCTGGTCGACAATACTGACACCACAACACAAGATCTGCAACGTCCTGAGAAGCATGGCGACATGGATGGCGATACCACATTCATGTGAGCATACACCCCGGCCCCTCCTAGAGAGAGCACACTGCCAAATCCCGTCTTTACTGACCCGCTCTCTACAGGACGACCGACACATCCTTCATCGACAACCCTCCCGCCACAGTATCCAAGAGCGCGGCTCGGCACGGGGCCCCTCGTGGAGGGCGTGTAGGGCGCGGCGCCAGTGGGCCTGGGCGGGGAACAACAGCGGCCCGGCGTGCTGGTCGCGGCGTGCCTAGCACGCGTGGGGCTCCGACCACACGCGGTGCGAGTACTCGGCCTAGTGGGCTGGCGAGAGCACGGGGACGTGGTGTCCGGTAATAATAGACAGTCCGGCACTGCTGGGGGGTGGACGGGGCGGGACGGGGGCGAGTTGGTCGCCGGTGACTCAGCTAGCCCCAGAGGCTCGGTTAAATGCATACATGCCCTAAAACGGAAGTCTTTACCCGCCCGTCTTTTTGTTCGTATAGCGGACGCAGCAGCAGCAGCAGCAGCAGCATCAGCAGCATCGGCATCATCATCGGCATCATCATCGGCAACAACGACGAAACCTACCACCGACCTCTATACCAAAGGACATTCGAGACGCATACTGCTCGTAACCCCTTGTTTCCCACCCCATGGCGGCCGTTCTTCGATACGTTTCCCACGCGCGCGCATCAAAGACCGGCACTCTGTTTGTGTTATGCCACGTGCGGCCAGGAACAAGCAAGGTCCGCGAGGGCGTGGCTGCGGTGACGGATGATGCGGTCGAGATCTGTGTATCTGCCCAGCCGCGCAATGGCGAGTCCAATAAGGCGGTGATTGATGTTCTACACCAGGTACGTTTGGCTTCCGGAACATTTTCTTTTTGTCATGTCTTCTGTTAACAGGCGGCTAGGCACTCGACATCCCAAAGTCAAGAATTGAAGTCTTTTACGGCACAAAGTCCAAGAACAAGGTCATTGCCGTTACTGGCATGACGGAGAAGGAGGACGAGACCGAGGATCTTATAGACCGCATGCATTATTTGCTCACAAAAGCGGTCAACAAGGACAAGGCGAAATGATGGCGGCAACTCGGAACTGCTATGCAGTAGGGCATATGGCTTGCAAGATAGACAGGGTGTTTTGCCCTACGATGACGAAACGATAGCGATGATTTCATGTCTGATCTTTTTGGCACTCCGCTTGGCGGAAGCTTGCGCGAGGGCAGCTCAAGCCTGGTTGACCTTTTGATGACTCGTAGCACGGAGTACTCGTAAAATGCAAAGCTAATCGTGTCGCCGCCCCTCATTGGCCAACCGGCCTCCACTTTGTGGACGTCATTGATCCCGGGAAACAGCGCTCTTGCATTCTCGCGGCCTCTTCCCCCCCCAGTGTCAAAATCACAACAACCAATACAAGTATACTCCGTACTGTCCCACTTCGAAGCACACAGCATACACAACATGGCCACTCGGTTGTTCAGACAGTCTGCTTTCGCCGCCCGCACCGCCTCGGTCGCGGTGCCCCGGATGGCTGCCCGCCCGGCCGCGGCCCGGCTCTTCCATGCCAGCCGCCCGGCATGTGTCAAGGTCGGCCAGGAGGTGCCCGACCTCGAGGTCCTTGTCGAGGACAGCCCAGGCAACAAGGTCAACCTGGCCGCCGAGTTCAAGAACGGCGACGGCATCATTGTCGGTGTGCCCGGTGCCTTCTCGGGCGGCTGCTCGCAGACCCACGTCCCGTCGTATATCACGCACCCCAAGCTGAAGGAGGCCGGCCAGGTGTTTGTTGTCTCTGTCAATGATGCCTTTGTGTGAGTGATTACGATACGAGTACGCTATACGCTACAGCAGTGCTGACTTCCAACCACAGGATGAAGGCGTGGGCTGAGGCCATGGACCCGACCAAGGACTCCAAGGTAAGCGCGGCGAGACGAGGCATCCTGTGCTGCCCGGCACACGCACACGCACACGCACACGCCGTACGTACTAACCACCGCCGCCACCACTGTCTAGATCCGCTTCCTGGGCGACCCAGCCGGCGAGTTCACCAAGGCCCTGGACCTGGACTTTGATGCCACGGCCTTGTTTGGCAACCACCGTTCCAAGCGCTACGCCCTCGTCATCGAGGACGGCAAGGTCAAGAGCGCCCATGTTGAGCCCGACAGCACCGGCATCAATGGTGAGTTTCCCGATAGTCCCACGACACCGCACGAGCTCTGGACTACCTACTACATTGCCATGTATGCTGACCGCACGTCTCCCACCACAGTCTCCCTGGCCGAGAAGGTCCTCAAGGTAAGAGATTCCTCTCGACTGACGCCCTTTTGAGTACTCCGTACATTGCACTCGTATGACTAACATATGGCCAGGATATCTGATTGCGAGTGCGAGTGCTTGTTCACTGTTCCAGCGGGGAGGGGGGACCAACGAAAATGGAGGTTTTGTCGGGCATGGGTTGGGCATGTCTCTTGCCGTCTCGTGAGACCAGTCACGCCGATGGGGCCTGCCGCCTGAATTATGGAGACCATGAATAGACGATGCGTATTTGTATCCACTATACTGTGCGGAATCGTATGTGCACTATACCCGCACTAACACGCCCTCTGCTTCTGTTGCAGTTCCAGCATGTTCGTCCGTATTGGACCACTAAAGACAATTAGTAATGTGCTGTAAGCAGTTTCCCTCAGCATGCCAAAGTAGAACGCCGTCCACACAGTGCGTACCCGCTTTGTTTAAGCCACCCGCCAGCTTGCCCCTCGATCACCGCCTTCAGTCTGCCCTCGGTTTTGCTCCTCTGCACGTCCTCCGACCTTCCCTCGTCTCGTTCTTTTATTATCGCCCCACGATCGATGCCCCATCGCTGCCTACTCCGTACTCCGTCCATCGTTCAGTTCAGCCTGGATCCACGCCGCTGCTCTTGCCGTTCCCGTGTTCTCTTGCTGGCGGGATTAAGTTGTGTCTCTCGTCTCCCTTTCTGCCTCGTGCAACTCCCTCCCTTTTTTTTTGTTTTGTTTAAATCGCCTGCTCTGCTCTCTTCGTCATTGTCCTGTTTGCGTCTGTTTGCTCCTTGCATGCTCGTGTGCTCGCGCTAGACGATAGATCATCCACCTACCCCCGACCGCCTCCTTATCTTTTCTTTTCGAAAGCCATCCATCTTTCAGACTGACATCATCTTTGCCTGCGTATTATCGGCATCATCATCATCAGCGTCATCAGCGCCATCAGCGTCAGCGTCCACCATAGCAACAACTCCCATCAGAACAAAGAAACGTCAAAAACGACAATACTCTACCCTTTTCTTCCAACGCTCGGCAACTTGTCCTTATTTCAAACACACGAACCTCGAACCCCCCCTCCTTCTCCCTCCTCCCCCCCCCATCTCTCTTCTTATCATCACGGCTCGTCGATTTCCGTTGACGAGATCGTGAACCCGTCCTCACCATTCCACGACCATCGAAGCGGAAAGCCGCTGAGGCGACGATACCCGCCGAGGGCCGCTCTCTTCGGAAGAGGAGACCTTCCAAGGGATCTTCGCCCATCGCCACCGCCACTGCACCGCCAGCCTCGTCGGCCCGCAGTCAGAGAATAGAGGTAGACTTGACAAACTCGGCGCCGGCTTCTACGTCGTCCTTGTCATCACCCACTGCAGCCACCACGCGCGATCGCGTCACCATCGACCTCACGAGTGCGTCTCCCGCAAAACCAACGACTGCGCTCCAACAACGAGGCCCGCCCACACCACAGACTGGCAAATCCGTCGCTATGGACTCGGATGACGATTTCATGTCCGCGCTGTCCAGCGAGGACGATGCCATGCACGATGATAGCGACAACGGAACCATGACGGACAACGAGGGTGAGTTTTTAAAACCCGTCTCAAGTCTTGGGGGGACAAAAATGTTGTAAAATGTACTCAAAAACTAATGTGTGCCTGTAGGCTTTGACGACTTTGACGAGTTCGGCGACGACGAACCTGACGACCTCGGTATCGACCTTGATAAAGATGTCGTGTCGGACGACAAGAAGAAGAAAAAGTACGACGTCGACTTCAAGGTGTATGGGCCCGAAGACATCAACAAACAACAAGAAGAGCTCATCAACGAAGTCAACATGATCCTCGAGATGCGCCCCGAAGATGCGGCCATTCTTTTACGCCACTTCCGGTGGAACCGGGAACGGCTCATCGAGGAGTACATGGACCGCCCCAACAAGACACTCGAGGCGGCCGGGCTGGGCCCGAACGTGGTGCGACAGCCCAAGCTGGAGGTGGTTCCCGGCTTTGTGTGCGAGATTTGCTGCGAGGACGGCGACGACCTGCAGACGTTTGCGCTCAAGTGTGGCCACCGCTACTGTGTCGATTGCTACCGGCAGTATCTCACGCAAAAGATCCGCGAGGAGGGCGAGGCAGCCCGGATACAATGCCCCACGGCCGACTGTGGGCGCATCATCGATGCCAACTCGCTCGACGTGCTCGTGACGCCAGCTCTTGCAGGGCGGTACCACGAGCTCCTCAACCGCACATACGTCGAGGACAAGGAGTCGCTAAAATGGTGTCCGGCGCCCAACTGCGAGAATGCGGTGGACTGCCGCGTCAAGAAGAAGGACCTGGACCGCATCGTGCCCACGGTGGAGTGCACCTGCGGCTACCGCTTCTGCTTTGGCTGCTCTCTCATGGACCATTTGCCGGCACCCTGTCGGCTGGTCAAGCTGTGGCTCAAGAAGTGCGCCGACGACTCGGAAACGGCAAATTGGATATCGGCCAACACCAAAGAATGCCCCAAGTGTAACTCGACGATTGAGAAGAACGGCGGCTGCAACCACATGACGTGCAGGAAGTGCAAGTACGAGTTCTGCTGGATGTGCATGGGTCTCTGGAGCGAGCACGGCACGAGCTGGTACAACTGCAACCGGTTTGAGGAGAAGAGCGGTATGGACGCACGCGACGCCCAGGCCAAGTCGCGGGTGTCCCTGGAGCGGTACTTGCACTACTACAACCGGTATGCCAACCACGAGCAGTCGGCACGGCTGGACAAGGACAGCTACACCAAGACGGAAGTCAAGATGATGCAGCTGCAGACGGCGTCGGGCATGTCGTGGATCGAGGTGCAGTACCTGCAGGCGGCATCGCAGGCCCTGCAGACGTGCCGCCAGACACTCAAATGGACGTATGCCTTTGCGTTTTATCTGGCACGCAACAACATTACGGAGATGTTTGAGGACAACCAGAAGGACCTCGAGATGGCGGCGGAGGCGCTGTCCGAGATGTTTGAGAAGCCGCTGGGCGAGCTGGCCGACCCCAAGACGAAGCTGGACATTATCGACAAGACGTCGTACTGCAACAAGCGGCGCGTGACTCTGCTGGAGTACACTGCCGACAACTTGGCACACGGTAAGTGAGCTAGGAGGCTACAAGCACAAGCACAAGCACAAGCACGAGCACAAGCACGTACTAACAAGCTGCACAACAGGCTCGTGGACTTTCAATAATGAGCTTCTCAAGCCCTCTAGCAGTGCGATATCCGTCAAGACTGCACGTAAGACGCGCAGCTAGAGAACTTGTGATTATCCAGGACGCACGCCGCGCAGGCGTGGGCGCATGATGCAGGATTGCCGATAGCATGCCACCTTTTTGTCCATGGCAGTGTTGATTTTTGCGTTTTTCTTTCTTTTTTCTTTTTCTTTTTCTTTTTCTTTTTCTTTTTCTTTTTCTTTTTCTTTTTCTTTTTCTTTTTCTTTTTTTTTGCGTTTATGATAGTGTTCAAGGGGGATTATGGCAAGCATTGTACTTTTTTACTTCTGCGTGACTGGTCTTGTACATTCTGCTGTGGTTTACCAGAGACGTTTTGCTGTCATGTTGCGCGCGGCATGTGGCGTGCGGCCTCATATTATCATCTGTCTTGACTTTTGCTTCCTTGAACCTTTTGCGCCCATATTTCCGTGCATTTGCCTACTCCGTAATACTCGTAATACTAGTTATTCCATTTCAACCCATCCCCCACCACCAACATGTGCCGGCCTCCAGTCCCGGCATCGGAAAGTGTACGCGCACGTGACCCTGTGGACCCGAGCGTGCTGCCGAAGAGTGCGGTTCGGGTCGGATGTGGTTGGCGGGAATCACGCGTTCGTCTGCGCAGCTGCACGGCGCCCGGGTTTGTCCTGCAGGCGCTAGTACGAGTACGAGTGTTTTCTCGATCGCCTCTCTTCCATATTACTCGGCAATACTGCAAGACGGAAAGAGGGCTACAAGAGATATAAACAGTACGAGTATTAGCTGAGGACCTTCGTGGAAGGAGCAACGAGTCCAGAGAGTGCTCGGGAAGTGGAGTCGGCTGGGAAGTACACACTCGTGTGGGGTAAGGTAGCTGCCTCCTCTCAAGCGGGCGGCGGTACCTGGCAAGGTACGAGTACTTGTACTTGAGTGCGGGTACACATTTCTCCGTTTTGCCCCAAAACGGAGACGCGAAACGGAGATTGGCGCTATCCCATGCTCTTCGGATGCCAACCTCGTTGTGCTTGGGCCGGGCCAAGTTGTGGGTGTTGGTGGTCTTAGCCGTTGGAAGCCGGTGTACTCGTGCTCATAACCGCCGGTTGGCTTGCCTTTTGCGAGGACGCTTTCCCGGTGGCCGCCTGCGCTCGTCGGCTTTGCGCTCTCTTCTTCGCTCCGTTTTCCGGCTCGTCCGAATTTCCCACAACGGTCTTGCCATGCACGTGGTTACACAGCATATTAATACCCCGTATGCTACTGCCATCTCATTGTCAGCCTTGATTATCCATCTCAAGTGCTAGCCTGCATAGGAGGACCCTTACTATATATTCGCGTACGCTATCCCCCCCTCTCCGGGCAAACCGTTAATCCCCCCCTGCGTACGCACTACGCGCCTTTTGTCGGAGCTATCACCTCCGCTGGCTACCTTTTGTCCGCTTTATTCGTTCTTGTTGGCTTTATTTTTTATTTTATTTTATTTTGAATATTGTGTTATTTTGTATTTTCTTTTTGTCTCGTTCTCTGTTCCCGTTGTACGTCTCTTTCTTTTTTTCTTCTCACTGGCTTCCTTGCTTTTTGCTTCTTTCTCCTTCTCTCCCTTCTTTCACCGTCCAGCTGATCTTCGGCTAAGCTTATCCCTTCTCGTTCCACACACACACACGCACACACACAGGCTCGCCATCATGCGTTCGGCCACAACATGCCTGAGGACCCTCCAGGCATGCTCCAAGTTTGGATCAAATGTACGTCAGAGACAACCGGGCAATCATGCAGTCTTGCAAGCCTGCAAGCCTGCAAGCCTGGCTTGGGCCAAGCATCTTTCGATGACACTCGCCACTAACCTTTCCATAGCATGCCGGCCTTCTTGCCCGGTCCTTCTCGGCCACTAGCTACCGGCCGGCGATCAACAAAGTCTACCCGTCCGCTGCGGAAGCGCTCAAGGACCTCAAGGCCAACTCCACCGTCCTGTGCGGCGGCTTCGGCCTCTCAGGTGTGGCCGATACCCTGATCGAGACGGTTGCCGGCATGCCCCATGTCACAGGCCTCACTGCCGTTTCCAACAATGCCGGCACCGACAAGAGCGGCCTCGGCAAGCTCCTCCAGTCCCGCCAGGTCAGCAAAATGATTGCGTCCTACATTGGCGAGAACAAGACCCTCGAGCGCATGTACCTCACCGGCGAGATTGAGCTCGAGCTCACCCCCCAGGGCACCCTTGCCGAGCGCTGCTCGTCCGGTGGCCGTGGTATCCCTGCCTTTTACACACCGGCCGCCCTCAGCACCGTCGTCCAGACCGGTGAGCTGCCCCTGCGCAACAACCCCGACGGCACCCCGGCCACGCTCTCTACGCCCAAGGACGTGCGCGTCTTCAATGGCAAGCCCTACCTGATGGAGAGGAGCATCTTTGCCGATTATGCCTTTGTCAAGGCCTACAAGGCCGACACTCTCGGCAACTGCCAGTTCCGCCTGTCGGCGCACAACTTCAACGGTGCCATGGGCCGCAACGCCAAGATCACCATTGTCGAGGCCGAGCACATTGTCGAGCCGGGCGAGATCCCGCCCGAGTCTGTCCACCTGCCCGGCATCTACGTGAAGCGTGTCATCCAGAGCACAGCGCCCAAGTTGATCGAAAAGGTCGTCAACACCCTGGAGCCGGCTGAGGCGGCCGAGGCGGCCAAGAAGCTGCTGGGCACCGGCGAGACCGCCGCGCGGCGCGAGCGCATCGTGCGCCGTGCCGCCAAGGAGTTCAAGAACGGCATGTACGCCAACCTCGGCATCGGCATGCCCATGCTGGCGCCCAAGTTCGTGCCCGACGACATCGAGGTCCAGCTGCAGAGCGAGAACGGCATCCTGGGCCTGGGCCCCTACCCGCGCGTAGGCGAGGAGGACCCCGACCTGATCAACGCCGGCAAGGAGACGGTGACACTCAACAAGGGCGCCTCTGTCTTTGGCAGCGAGGAGAGCTTCGGCATGATCCGCAGCGGCCGTGTCGACCTGACCATGCTGGGTGCGATGCAGGTCAGCGCCACCGGCGACCTGGCCAACTGGATGCTGCCCGGCAAGGTCAAGGGCTTTGGCGGCGCGATGGACCTGGTCAGCAACCCGTCGCAGACCAAGGTTGTCGTCACAATGGAGCACACCGACAAGAAGGGCAACCCCAAGATTGTCAAGCAGTGCGCCTTCCCCCTGACAGGCAAGGCGTGTGTCTCTCTCATTATTACCGATCTTGTGAGTTCTTACTGTTTTTTTTTGTTTGTTTTATTCTGTCGTCCCTCCCCTCCCGGATTGCTGCTAACTTTTCAGGCTGTCTTTGAGGTTGAACGCGGTCAGGGTCTGACTCTGATTGAGATCGCCGAGGGTGCGACTGTTGATGAGGTCAAGAGCAAGACGGAGGCGCCATTCAAGGTCGCCGACGATCTGAAGACGTTTTAGTAGAGGTTGCAAGTGTCCTGAGCAAAATACCTACGGAGTATCTATAATATATTTCTGCGCTCCTTGTCGTATGGACTTGTAGAGTAACTGTTTTAAATAGAGCGAGAAAATAGAGAGACAAAGCAAAAGAGAAAAAGGAAAATGAAAAGAAGAAGAAAGAATCAAGAAGCAAGAAAGGAAAAAGAAAAAAGTAGAGAGTGAAAGAAGTCGTGAGGTTCAGTCGCTCGTCTGGATGTATCCTTTGGCCAAATTGGCAGGGGAGTGACCCTCGCGAAACACCACTCGCACCAAACGCGTCAAACGCGATCTTTACCTTCTCGCAGCCAGTCGTTGTACCCCCGGCACGGGAGAACTGTTGCGGCCCCGACAAGAACTCCCAACGGTCTGGCAGAGCCATCGCCTCTGATGGACCGTCTCCTGCCAGGCGAATCTGGCGATGGCGTTGAGAGTAGCTCCCGTGAAGGTCACCTGCAAGTGGCGGCCAAGCGACGTGCCGAGAGAGTCCGGCAAGGCTTGCCCGTCCGGGGCCCGCGGTCACTCGTCGCCATGGCCACCGCCGTGCTCGCAAAGAATGCTCATCAGCTGAGTGCGGAGCATGTTGAGGAGCTCAGTGACGAGCGCCGGGCTTCCTTGAGAAAGGCCATTGTCGGAAGGTATGCCCGCAAGCACCAGCGGACGGGAGCTGTGATGCCATCCCAATTGCTGACACAGACCTTATTTATATCTAGCCGCGATCTCTCTGCAACGCTATGGAAGATCCTCCTTCCAAGGAAAAGAAGCCCTAGGGCGTCGGCTTCGGCCTTGACATTGAGGAGTGCAAACGCATCCTCCAGTGCACACGCAGCTCTACTGAAACCAGACGCAGAGCGCACACACATGTTCTGCTCTCAAGTTCGTACCCCGACCAACCAGCTCGGGCCCTATATCCAGTCGCTCACGACACCGGCCATGGAGTTTGTCGCGCACATCCGCATCATGGCCTGTGGCCACGCCGACTTTGGCTACCACGAGCTGGTCAAGCTGGCCAGCATGCCCAACCTCGGCATTCTCGAGATCATCGAGATCAATTTGTCCGAGCACGCCTCGAACACGACGGTTGATGCGCCGCTGCACGAGCACCAGAGTCGCCTGGGACACACAGAACACCCCTCCGCGCAGGCCGGCGACAGGCTCATGCGTGGCTGGTGTGCTGCCAAGCCCGTGCCCTTTCCGGAGCTGCGCGTGCTGCGGCTCTGGGGCTGCTCGTGCTATGCACTGTCACCGCGCAGCCTCGAGTATGCCGCGGCCTTTCCCAAGCTGGCCTACTATGCGATGTCGGTCCACGGGATCCAGGACAACAGCGGCGCACGTGGTGCACGTGGTATATGGGCGCAGGCGCAGGTGAAAGAGTACACGAGGACGTACGGGTGGCATGGCTTCAAGTACGACACGGGCTACTTTGAGTACGCCAGCGACAGCGACCGCCGCCTCGACCGCGTCGCTGCCCACCCGGTACGGCCCGAGCTGACGCTCAACATGGTCGAGCGCGACAGCACGCCGCACCAGGCCACGGACTGGGGCGGCCGCTTCTACTCGTTTGCCGCCGACCGAGGCTTTATGAACGAGGACCGCGCTGATGGCATCGAGGCCAAGATTGAGCTCTTGGGCGGGCTGGATGCGCATCCCATCACGCACAACATAGCGTCACTCAGCTTGGGCGTGGACCGTGTCGTCAAGTCGTCCTGGGCCGGAACGGATAATATCCGGACGGACACCGCCTGCGCGTTTGTCTTTGTGCGGACAAACGAGCAGCTCCAGGCACAGGCCGAGGCGAACCAGAAGCACCGCGAGGCGCTGGCAGAGCAGCGGGCCCAAAGGGCGGCGGACAGGCGGGCGCAAGTCCAAGAAGCCCACGGCGACGCCGTGCTGGCCGTCAGGGAAGCCGGACTGCCGGAGCCGGCCGCGCCCCCGGCCCGGAAGCGGACAGCGACGACAGCAGACCCCGATGCGCCGAGGAAGCTGCGACAATCGGTCTCCGCGCGCGAGATGGAGATGATTCTCGCAGAGAGGAAGATGAGAGAGCGTCCGTAGCGGTCGGCGAGGAGTTTTGTTCAAGGCAAATATAGTCTGGAGATGCCTGATCTGAATAGACCAGACGGCTAGATACAAATTATTTCACTCGAAAGAATACGGTACTATGCAATGATACTGTGCAAGGCACACAGGCATACATGCGACATACGGAGACAGCGCCCGGAGATCTGAACCAGGTCTGGCTCGTTGCGAATGTCTGTATCGACAGCATAAATTTCTCTTGATGCCATGTTTCCGTAGAAAGGCACCCAAAGGGTAAGTAGTCGAAAAAGTCCTTCTTTCCTCCAATTTCCCCTCCAAGACCTGCCATTGAGAGTGCTAAAGCCAGAGTGAATATGAAGGATTTGTGTTTTGTTTTATGATGAGGAGAAAAAGAAGAAGAAGAAAGGGAGGGAACGACGAGAAAAATTTGGTAAGCGCTGTATTTAAAGGCTGCAGGAGTGGAGTCCTGCGGGCGGTGTAGCCTAGTGAAATCAGACGGTATTTCCACGCACGTGAAAAGTCATGTGCATTGACATACCTGCTTGTTTACCTGCTTCATACGGAGTACTCCGTACTCCTGCACTACTATTACACGACGAAAGCCTACGGAGTAATACCATGATGCCAGACTGATAAAAAATAGGATAAAACATAATTGTATTACTGCAGAAGAGGGTATTATGGAGGAACCATGCAAGCCAAACGCGCATTAAGAGATGCAAAAGGATGCAGAACAAACAATCAGAAGCAAGTCGGCAAGGAAAAAACACTTTTAGGAGGATCGTCGAATCACGACGTTCTTGAAACAAATGCCCAGGGCCTAGTGATCAGACGGAGCGACGGGCGACAGCGGCACCACACTGTCAGACCCCGTGGCAGTGGTAGTGGCAGCAACCGTCACCGTCACGTCCGAGTCTTCCGAGCCAGAGTCGACGGCTTCGTAGCTGACAAGAGGCTCCTGCTGGAGAGGCCGCCCTGAGCATAGAGGGTCGTCGTCGAGCAGGGAGGCATTGGTGGCGCCGCCGTCTGTGGTCGTGAAGAGCGACGTGTTGGGCAGCGGCACCTCGGGCGTGGCCGCTGTCCATTGTGCATCCCGCGACGTCTTGGACGGATCGTGCGGTTGGTTGCTGACAGTGTCGTCGTCGTCGTCGTCGTCGACATCGCGAAGCAGGGACTCCTCGTAGTCGCCAAACTCCTCGTCGGCATAGTCGCCGTCGTCATCCACATCCATTGCGCTGGTGCTGCCATCGACGCCGATCTCGGTGTCGGAGTCCTGCTCTCCGCTGCCATGACCATGCGTCTTGGCAACGTCGAGGCCGTCACCTTCTTGCAGGAAGAACGTCGACAGTGCGCCGAGGGACGCCACCACGGCCAGGAAGGCCCATCCCGTGATGATATACCCGTTCTGCACACCCCGGGTAAAGGCCGCGCCCGTCAGTGCCGGTCCGCACGCACGGCCAATGCCGCTCACAAGCGTGGCATAGCCGTTGAGCGTGCCCAGCACCTTGACCGACGGGGCCGAGTTGGTTAGGATGATGGTCACAGACGGAAAGGTCGCGTTGGACAGTATGCCCTTGGTGACAAACGTCGAGATGAAGACGGCATACCGGAGCCGCTCATTCTCGATCAGGACCGTGAACGGGGTCGCCAGATACACAAACGGCAAGAGGATGCACGAGAAGCGGAAGCACTTGAGCGGGCCGTAGCGCGTGCAGAGGGGCGGGAAGATGGCAAACTGTGCAAAGCCCGACACGAGCGCATTCACAGTAAAAATAGTGCCGATGCGGCTCGACGACAGACCGAAGCCGCCCGAGAACTTGAACGGCAGCTGCGTGTTGGTCGCGTCGTGCGTTTCGTGTGGGTAGTTGAGGAACACGGGCAGCACCTGGTCGTAGGCGACCGAGTGCAGTGCGAGCATGGTATAGCACACGAGGGCCATGGTTGTTTGGTAGGTAAACAAGTTGATGCGCTCAGGCGGTGCTGCCGCAGGCTGAGGAGGGTTGGCCGCTGCACGGATAAGCTGATCCGTGTCACGGGCAACGGTGGCCTCAGCACGGTTCTCGGCAGCTTCGGCGGCAGCCTCGGCGGCCTCGGTAGCAAGCAGTGGTGCCGTCGTCTCATCGTCGCCAAAGGAGTGGCGCCGCGCCCGGTCGGCATACGAGTGGAAGCGAGCCCGGTGGTGCTTCCGCTGCGACGGCTTGCCATGCCGGAACAGCCGCAGGATCCGCTTCCCGAGCTCGAGGCCCCAGTCTCTCTTGTACTTTTGTGTCTCGAGCGTCTCCTCGAGGAACAACAGCGCCGAAAGCGCCGAGCAGATGAAGAACACGAGAGCAACCAGATTCGGCAGCAAAAAGGGAAACTTGGCAAACAGCACACTGTTGCCAAAGATGGAAGGGAACTGCTCAACCGGGCGCGCAAAGAAGCCGCCAAAGGACGGGCCAAACACAGAACCAACACTCCAGACCATGGGCATGATGGAAAAGGCACGCGGCTGCAGCGACTTTTCCGGGACCATCTCGGCCACCATGGTGCGGATGGTGCCGACATTGCCGTTGCTCGCACCCTGGATGCCACGGACGGTGATCGCCATGGCCAGGCTCGTCGACGTCCCCCAGAACATGAAGCACGTCATGGTGAACATGAGGCCCATGATGATTGTGGGCTTGCGCCCGATCGTGTCAGATGTCCAGCCCCAGGGCACAGCTGTTGTGCTCTGGCAGATGGAGAACACGGCACTTGTCAGGCCTGCCCATTTGGCAACCTGCTCTTTGGGGACGCCGAAGCTCTTGATCATCTCGGGGAGGTAGGGGAAGACGGAAGTCAGCGCAAGAGGCTCGGCAAACCGAACAGTGGCTGTTTAGTTAGTAAAGTTTTTTTTCTTTTGTTTCTTTGAAAAGCATCTCATTGTAGAGTATTTGAAAATAAGCACAGGCGGTGAAATATCAATAAAAGTTCAAGTCGTACCTAGAATGGCCAACTGCCGGACGGGCAGCTTGGGGCCAGGCTTCTTTTCTTTCGCCATGTTGGATGCGTGGGCGAGACGATTATGGGGAAAAGTACTGCAGAACCGGCGATGCGTCCTTCACGATGTGTGGATATAAGACGGCGAAGGCGTTTTCATAATAATTGGCTTTGTATCTGCATGGACGGGTCTCAGGCCGGCGGTGGACTGGTAAAGGCGGCAGAAAGAGGATGTACTCGTGCGTGTACGTCGTAGTAGTGTTGATCTGATCGAGGTGGAGGTAGATGACGCCAAGATGGAAAGGAAGGCTGCGATGCTGAGCCAATGAAGACGCAGGAGAAAGAAAGAAAAAGAGAAAAAGAGAAAAAGAGAAAAAAGATGCTAGAAAAGATGCTAGAAAAGATGCTTAGAAGGATGCTCGAAAGGATGCCGGAAAGAGGAGACAAGAGGGAACGAGGAGGGGAAGAGGAAGAGAAACCAGGGGACCAGAGGACAAGAGGACGGTGAAAAAAAAAGAAAAAAGCAACGTGAGCAGTACGGAGTACTCGTATGCAGGAAAACGACCGTCGAGTCACAGGCGGCAAAGCGAGAGAAGAAGCGAAAATTCTAACAGCCCTGCGGTTTACGGCCCTTGACGGTTGCAATAGGCTCTTGAGGGGGGGACTCAGCAAGGGAAAAGGAAAAAAAAGATGGAACCTCAGGTGCGGGATCCGGCTGCTAGTGCGGATTTCGCCATTGGGCCCGGGCAAGCACGGCGGGCGACTTTGTTTTCGTACCGTAAGGCAAGAAGAGTGAAGCGGTCACGCGCCGGTGTGGCAGAGGAAAGCAAGAAGCAGTCCGATTTGGCCGTTTGAATGGCCGCTTGAAAGTCCGCTTTCTCTTGGAACAAAAGGCCAAGATTCGAGACCATAGCAAGCGGCACGGCACGGCAGCGGCTTTGTCTGGACTCGCAGGTCACCTCCCACAGAGTCACAGACTAGTCGATGCAGTCCCCGCCGAGGGTACGAGTAGTACGGGGAACAAGAGGGGAACGGCTTTGTGATAGTGGCATCCGATTCGAAGCCAACAAAGGCAGACGGGACCGGCGCGTGGAGGGGGTGTGGTGGAGATGAGTGGAGGTGTGCTGCTGCAGAGATTACGATGTGCTCTGTACGGAGCAGAGCACATCATTGTCTCTCGTCATTGCGGCTGGCAGGCTGAACGGCGATCGCGGCGAGGTGTGAGATATGGGAAGTCTCGTGGACGATATTTTGTAGATGGGTGACCGAAGGATCTGGAGTTGACGTTGTGAGATGACAAAGCAGATGCATCGTTCCTTCCTTTCTAGCATAATTGATATGGCAATTTGATACGGGCTTTCCGTTTTCGAATTTACGAGTTCGAATTTGTTCAAATGCTTACTATTGCGGCATGTCAGATGCAGAAGGAGCGATGCAGCCATGCTGCCTGCCAGAAGGCGACCTTTCCGATCCTCGGCGAGGCTGGACGGGACATAAGGGTCCGATATAAGTGGGTCAATATATTCGTACTCCGTACATGCAGTGGAACATGGCCCGCTTTTTACCCGCCGTAGTTCTGCGTGGACGGCGATACACTGCGTCGTAGTCCAACGGTCGCCGTACTCAGCGGTACTTGTACGAGTACAGTTGAGGTTGTACGAAGTACTCACTAACCACACGATACTCTGTCTGCCCTCATGTAGCCGATACCTGTACTCGTACATAAGATAAGGTATGAGTACAGTACGGGGTACGAGTATGGGGTGCTCGTAGACGATGGGAGGACGTCGAGGCAGATGATCTTCAGAGGCGTGCGCGGGCCTCTTTTTCCAGCCCATGGTCTGTTATGATAACGCTGATGGCAGGTTGTCTCGAGTGGCACACCGAAGCGCACAATTGTCCGTCGCGCCACTGGTGAAACGGCAAAATCTGCGATGGAAGGCTGCGGTTACACAGTATATACACAGTACGGATACAACCCACACGGTGCCGCCTACCAGCCACCGCAATGACGCAAAGCTGCCCATTTGTCATCCGACCCCGTTTCGACATCCGAACAGGAAGTTGCAACAGCACATCGGGCGGACTTGCCATCGGCTTGCCCCGGTCTCTTATCCACTCCGTCCAGGCCCTCACCTTTGGCCCTCTTTGGCTCTCTTTTCGTTTTTGCCTCATCCGTCATCATCAATGCGCACGTTGATGCCCATTGCCAATCATCACCACTCGAGCTGAACGCAGGCATTCGTTTTGATTGGTGCCGCGCGACTAATACGCACGCTGCTGCCAAGGCACGTTTTCTGGCTTATCTCGCCATCACTCCATAATCGCCATATCACCATATCGCCAAGATATTGAAACGCCACGAGACCGACGCATCAAATCCATCCACACCCATCCGATGGCCGACGAAAAGTCGCCCATGCTGCCGCTGGCGGCGGACAGTGGCAAGCTGGCCGCCGAGGACCGCCGGCGCCACGCCGCCATGTCCCGCTCGCAGCGCCGGACCATTGCCGCCCTGAAGAAGAAGCAGGATCTTTTCCGCATCGTGGTCGTGACCGCGGCCGTCTCGCTGGCCCTGCTGTCGGCCATTGTCTACCTCACATCCCTGCTCCACATCGGCGAGGCCCTCGCCCTGTCGGGCTCACTGTCGCTCTACTCGCAGCGCTACGCCCCCGACTTTAGCAACGACGAGCTCAAGCGCATCCTGCTCACGACGCCCTCCAACGACTCGGCCGCCGAGTGGCTGCGCTACTACACGGCGGGCCCCCATCTGGCTGGCCAGAACCTGTCCCAGGCCGAGTGGACGCGCGACCGCTGGGCCGAGTGGGGTGCTGCTTCGCACATTGCTGCCTACGACCTGTACATCAACTACCCCGAGGACCACAGCGTGGCTCTGCTGAAGCCGGCCAAGGACGCCAAGAACTCGGCCACGGACGACGTGTCTGCGATCCAGTGGGAGATTGCCTTCCAGGCGTCCCTCACCGAGGACGTGATCGCCGAGGACCCCAGCACGAGCCTCAAGGAGAGCGTCCCCACGTTCCACGGCTACTCGGCCAGCGGCAACGTCACCGGCCCCGTCGTCTACGTCAACTACGGCACGTACCAGGACTATGCGGACCTGGAGAGGGCCAACATCAGCCTCAAGGGCGCCGTCGCCCTGGCGCGCTACGGCGGCATCTTCCGCGGCCTCAAGGTGAAGCGCGCCCAGGAACTGGGCGCCGTCGGCGTGCTGCTGTACAGCGACCCCGGCGACGACAACGGCATCACCGAGGCCAACGGCTACAAGGCGTACCCGGAAGGCCCGGCGCGGCAGCCCAGCTCGGTGCAGCGCGGCAGTGTGCAGTTCCTGAGCATCGCGCCCGGTGACCCGACGACGCCCGGCTACCCGTCCAAGCCCGGCGTGCCGCGTGGCTCGACGGAGCGCTACATCCCGCAGATCCCGTCGATCCCGATCTCGTATGCGGATGCACTGCCCATCCTCAAGGCGCTCAACGGGCACGGCCCGTCGTCCAAGGACCTGGGCTACTGGTGGACGCGCAACGAAGGCCTCGGCGACAAGGGCGTGGACTACAACATCGGCCCCACGCCGGCCGACAAGGTGCAGGTCAACGTGTACAACGAGCAGAACTACACGACGACGCCGATCTGGAACGTGGTGGGCATCATCAACGGGACCACGCTGCCCAATGAGATCATTGTGGTGGGCAACCACCGCGATGCGTGGATTGCGGGCGGCGCCGTAGACCCCAACTCGGGCTCGGCGGTGCTCAACGAGGTGGTGCGGTCGTTTGGTGCTGCGTCGGCGCTGGGGTGGAAGCCGCTGCGGACGATTGTGTTTGCGTCGTGGGACGGCGAAGAGTACGGCCTGCTGGGCAGCACGGAGTGGGTGGAGGAGTACCTGCCGTGGCTGCAGCATGCGACGGTGGCGTATGTCAACATTGACGTGGGCGTGGGCGGCACGCAGTTCGGGTCGGCGGCGGTGCCGCTGGTGCACGACCTGGTGTACAAGGTGGCCAGCGAGGTGCAGTCGCCCAACCAGACGGTGCCGGGGCAGACGGTGCGCGACACGTGGGACGGCACGATCCGGCCGCTGGGCAGCGGCAGCGACTACACGGCGTTCCTGGACCATGCGGGCATCACGAGCGTGGACGTCAACTTTGGCGGTGGCAAGGACGACCCGGTGTACCACTACCACAGCAACTACGACAGCTTCCACTGGATGGAAAAGTACGGCGACCCGGGCTTTGTGTATCACCAGACGATGGCGCAGATCCTGGGTCTGCTGGTGGCGCACCTGGCCACGGACGTGGTGGTGCCGTTCCGGGCGGCCGACTATGCCACGGCGCTGCACACGTATGTTGGCAAGATCCGCCAGCAGTTTGCGACGCACGGCTCCCGCAGCGATGGGCCTGCGATGGCTCTCGATATGGTGCAGACCTTGACGGACGAGGAACTGGCCGAGGTGCGCGGCCGCACGCGCCGCGGGCTCGCGGCCGAGAAGAAGCTGGTGGCGGCGGGCTGCGCGCACCAGGGCAAGCTCAAGGAGCAGTTCGGCCAGGCCCTCGACCGGCTGGACAGTGCGGTGGCGAAGCTGTCGACGCACGCGGTGGCGCTTGACGCGCACGCCGACGACCTGCGGGCGAAGCTGGGCGACGGCGGCGATGAGGCGTCGCGGGCGAAGAAGGCGGAGGAAGACGACGAAGAAACACCAGTGGTGTGGGCGTTTGCGCCGGCGTGGTGGCGGCGGCTGGTGCACCGGGTGCACCGGATCTGGCTGGCGATCCAGGTGGTGTCGGTCAACCACCGGTACCAGTACCTGGAGCGCAAGTTCCTGTACGAGGGCGGGCTGGACGAGCGCGAGTGGTTCAAGCACGTGATCTTTGCGCCGGGCGTGTGGACGGGCTACGCGGGCGCGGTGTTCCCGGGCCTTGTGGAGAGCATTGACAACGGCAACTGGACGAACGCGCTGCGGTGGGCAGACATTGTGGAGAGCCGCATTGACGCCGCCTCCAAGATGCTGCACTAGGGGTGTTTTGGGAGCATCACAGATTGAGAGCATCACAGATTGAGAGCATCACAGATTGATAGTACGATAGCATGATAGCACAGAGCACAGAGCACAGAGCACAGAGCACAGAGCACAGAGCACAGAGCACAGAGCACAGAGCACAGAGCACAGAGCACAGAGCAAAGAGCACAGAGCACAGAGTACAGTAGCAGAATAGCGCAGAACAGCGCACAGTAAGTAGCACAAGATAGAATTAGCTCAATTTATTGTATATATAATATTGCAAGCAGAAGAACGGTCAAAGTCTAGTATGATGCATCCGCAAGCAGGCAGATCTATACCGGAGAGCCGACTCGTTTGCTGTACTGGGGCGGGACGGGCGCGGCCGCCACCTCGTAGTAATGCTGGACCTCCTGTTGTCGAGGAGGGTAGTGTGCGGACGGGATGGGCGCGGCGGTTGTGGTTGGTGCCTGCAGCTCGTAGAAGGCAAGAGGGGTGCCGTCGAGGAGGGGCACAGCGGTGGGGTTCCTCATGGATGGTGATGATGGAGAGGCGGCGGCGGCGGCGCTTGATGTCTTCTCCGGGTCGGCACGGGGCACGGAGTGGAAGCCGGCCGAGCGGTGGAAGCTGAGGGTGATGATGTCAAAGATGAAGGTGATGAAATAGAGGCCGCTGTTGATGCTGTCAGTTAGTATCGTATGCTTGAGGAGGAGGAGGAGGAGGAGGCGGGACTGACAAGCAGGCGATGCTCAGGCCAATGGCGGCCCAGTAGCAGCGACCAGTGTCGGTGTAGGGTACGATTGTATCGTTGAGCATGCCTATTTGGTAGACCAGGTAGCCCGAAGAGGATATGCACATGATGGGAATGAGAATGTCGAGGACGAGCAGGACCCAGTAGTTGAAGTATGCGGGGACGTAGAAGATAGTGGCGGCAAAGTAGGCGGCCGTGAGGAGCGAGGCGACGCTGGTGAAGATGTTAAAAGCCGCGGCCGAGAACGGTAGCAAGCTGTAGGCATAGCTGCTGAGGGCCAGGGTGGTGATGCTGAAGAGCGCAATGAGGAGGCGGATGATGCGGTAGACGAGGGGGTAGATGGGAATGTGTTCTCGGCCGGCGGGCCTCGGGCCTCTGAACATGGCGGGGGGGGAAGGGGGGTGATGTGATGGCGAGGGATGTTGACAAGTTCGTTAGTATTTAGAAAACAAAAGAGTAGAGAGAAGAGATCACGAGGAGAGATCACGAGGAGAGAGGGAAGAGAGGATCGAGGAAAGAGAAGAGAGAGGAAAAAGCAGCTGTCGGCGAGGACCAGGCCTACGGAGTATATAACGACGACAACAACAGCAACAACAACAACAACTCAACAGCAACATCCCATCCTAACTCAAAACACCTCGTACTCAGCCTGCCGCTCGAAGGATGCGGCTGCGGCACACGCTAGGGCCAAACCTGCCCACCGACGTGGCGGATGCAGGCCCCAGGAGGATGCGACCGCTGCATGCACATCCTATTTATGGTTTTACAATGTGGTATCCAGTGCCCTATGGAGGGAGTATGGCAGGATTGTGGCAGGGGAGCAGCAGGAAGGCCGGGTGAAGGCCTGCGAGGGCCTGCGAGGGCCGGGCTGAGGAGTGTGATGAGAAGTGGTGAGAACGGACGGCTCAGTGTCGATCACTGCGAGTGCGACGTTGCTGGCCCGGATGGGCCAATCATGCCGGGTAGGAGTGTAGGATACGGAGTAGTAGTTACGGAGTAGTAAGTACGGAGTAAGTAAGAAAGTGAAAGTACGGAGGAATAGGAAAGTAAGCAAGTAAGCAAGTAAGCAAGTAGGAGACAGTGTAAGAGAACGGCCGGAACAGGAATAGACATAACCGAAATGAAGGAGACAGACCACCTTGAATTGCACATTTCTTCCAGCAATCTGTCTAGGAGTGTTATTGTCCATCATCGTCTATCTTGTCTATCATCGTCTATCAATATAATCGTCTACTCCGTTCAACCGTTTATCAAAGGCTGCCATCCCGGTCGTGGTGCTGCTAAAGGATCTCCGTTATCGAGAAGGCTGGCAACTCGTCGAGGTACAATGTAAGCAAGTAGGCTTAATTAAAAGACCGATACTCAAGGTTCACAATGTTAATAGTCGACCGATGAGGTCGGTGATGACATCGGACGAAAGACTATATTGTCCACATTCGGAAAGTGAGGCCCGAATAATGGCTGTGCGGCTGAACATGCTCTACGTCGTATATAGGGCACTTATTAGTATTATTTGGGGTATGTGTGTACTGGCAGAGCCTCATATTCTAGGCATTGGACTGCCGATGCGTGCGGCTGCTGGTCAACTGTTGCTCCTATATCAGGCAAAGTGATGCACTACCATGATCCCTCCAATATCACAATACATACCCTCTAATACTCCGTATGATACATAATAAACTGACGTCAAGATAAACTGTTGGCATTCATGTGGAAAACATTGCTGGCTGATGGAAAGATGCAATAGTTCAAAATATGCAAAATAGAAATATGCAAAATAAAAAAAAATGCAAAAAAAAAAAAATGCTAAACAATCAAACTGGGACAAGAGGAGCATCACAAACACCTCGACGACCAAGAAAACAAAACAGATCCCAAGCACCAAATGGACCAGAGGACAAAAGACCCCAAACCACCGGACAGATCACCAAATGGACCGAGGACAGAAACACATCCAAACCGCCGGCACAGAGACCGTACAAAGGAGGCCCAGAGCAGAACAATGCGGCATCCAAGAACAAAAGCCCGTCCCATATCCAAGGGAGGAAAAGAAGCAAAATGGAAAGCAGAAAGTAAAAAAAAAAAAGATGAAAGATGAAAAAAAAAAGGAAAATCAAAAATGAGAATAAAGACAAAAATAGAAAAGAAACCAGAAATGCGCCATGCCGTTAGATGGACGGCCTTGGGTATCAAGCCAGCCCGGCAGCAGCCACAACAAGCTGCAGATTAGACATTAACGCAGACGGGCGACTCCAACAACACCCTCCCCCCCCCATGCCTATGAAAAGTCGTCGCCGTCGCCCAGCACCAGCCGGTCGATCCGCTTGACGAGCTCCTTGGTCTCGCGCGCAATCTCAAACGCAATCGGCGGCAGCGCCGACGTCCACGACCGCATGTCCATCTTGCGTCCGCCGTTCATCTCCTCCGCGTACATTTGCTGCCCGCGCTCGCCCGCCTCCGCCAGCCGCTGCCGGCAGCTCGACAGCTTGTCCAGCGACGGGCCGCCGTTGCCGCTCGCCTCCGTCTCCGCCAGCACCTTGCCCACAATCCCCGTGATGTCGTCGATCTGACCCGTGATCTGCTGCACCGGCGCGTTGCTGCGGATCGCGCCCACCATGTCCTGGATGATCTGCACCATTGTCGCCGTCTGGTCGTCCAGCAGCGCCTTGAGGTCCTCCGTGCGCTCATCGGCCCGCCCCGGCACCGGCGACCGCGGGCCGTTCATGTTGCCGTTCATGTTGCCGTTCATATTGCCGTTCATGTTGACGCCGTTGACACCATTGGCCCGACCATTGGCGTAGCCACCACCGCCAAACCGGTCAACCGACTCCCGCGGCGATCCCAGAGGACTGTACATGGACGAGTCGCCGCTGTCGCGCATGCTGCCCATGCTCTGGAACGTCGGCGGCGGCGGCAGCGCGGCGTTCTGCGTCGCCGACGTCGACGAGTAGTTGGACGCCGGCGTCTGCCCGTTGCTGCGCGGCGAGAAGAAGCTGCCGTTCGAGTCCACCGGCGTCACGCTGCCCTCCTCGTCGTCCTCCAGCTCGTTCGCCGGCGTCGTCCGCACCTTGCCCGTCCGCAGCAGCTCCACCACCGCCGCCACCAGGTGCGACGCCGCCGCGTCCAGCAGCGACACCGGCGACAGCCCCGCCGACATTGCGTAGTTCTTCGTCGCCGTGATCAGGTTGTTCGCCGTCCCCGACACCCGTGCCTCCAGCTTCGTCAGCTGCTCCGCCATCTCCCCGTCCTGCTGCTGCTGCTCCATCGCGTCGTTGATGTCCTTGGTGATCCGCCGCACACACACAACCACCGCCTTCATCGCCTCCACCGTCCGCTCCGGCTCCTCCGTCCGCGCCCGCTGCAGCAGCTCGTCCACCGCAACCTGGAACTTGGCCACATGCACGTCCTTGACCAGCCCGTTGTCCGTCGTCACCCCGCGCTCGCGCATGTACCGCCCCGCGTCCTGCTCCAGCGGCACCCCCGCCGACGACCCGCCCATGTTGCTGAGCTGCGTCTTCAGACGCGCATACCGGTTGCGCCACTCCCGCACATCTGCCTCCAGCGTCTCAATCGTCTTCTCCAGCTCCGTGTGCTTGGCGTACGACGATGCACTCTGCTGCGACAGCATCCGCATCTCGCGCAGGAACCCTTGCGCCTCGTCGCGCACCTCCGCCGTCACCTGCTGCTGCTCGCGCAGCGCTTGCCGCAGGTTCTCGTTTTCTTGCGCCAGCTCGGCCGAGTTGCCGCCGCCGCCGTTTTGCATGGCTTCGTTGGCTCGCGCCTTCTCCGCCGCCAACGACTGCTGCAGCTCATCAATCTGCGCCCGCAGCTGCCGCTCCTCCGCCGACTGTTCGCTCCGCGTCCGTTCCAGGTCGCGCTGTAGTGTGTCGTTGAGGTCCAGTGCTATTTGCAGCTGCTGCTCCAGGTCGCGTTGTGTTGACTGCCACTGCTGCCTCTCCGCGTCGTCCGTCGTCGATCGTGACTGGTCCGCATTGCGCATCCCATCCAGTTCCTCCTTGTCGCGCTTCATGTCCCGTTCCATGTTCTCCATCTTGTCTCGTAAGTCCTTGAGTTGTGCTTCGTAATCATCAACCAGTCTCTTCTTCTGCATCTTGTTAGTCTAGCTCTCTCTCTCTCTCTCTTCTCTTGCCAACAGGACGCCAAAGTGGCCGGGCTTACCTCGGCTTGCAGAGCCGCATTGTCCGCCGCGCCATTCGCGTCACTGGGCGTGCCGGGAATCACATCGTCGTCCTCCTCCACCATCGTGCTCTTGTTTGGCACAATCGTGTTGCTCTGCAGCTGCTTCTGCATCGGTCGGTCGTACCCGTTGGGCGGCAGGCCCGGCGACGGCGGCACAGAGTTGCCACCACCGGGGATGCCAGGTCCCAGGCCGCTCGGCCCAACACCGCTGCGCATCGACCGCATGGAGTCTGCCTCGGACGGCCGCCGCCGGCTCTGTGCACGTGGTGGGAAGCCGTTCATACCATTCATGCCGTTCATGCCGTTTGCGCCAATCGGGGTGGTCTGCGACCGGTTCAGCGGCCCAGGCCCAGGACCGTTCATCCGCAGGTCGTTGTCAATGAACCGCGGAATCCGCCGCTCCAGCTCGCAGAACACGTCCGTGGCAAGGTCGCGGAAGCGCGGGGGGCCGAGCGATGCCAGCTTCTGCCGCGCTTGGTTGCGCTTCGGGTGGAAATTGTCCTCCGGCAGCAGGTATGCGGGCGGCCCGCCGTTGGGAGGACCACCGCTGTTGGCACGGCGGCTGACGGCCTGGCGGCGGAGGAGCTCGTCAAAAACATCCGTACTGAGCTCGAGGAACTGCACCGACGTCAGGCGCTGCAGCTTGTCGCGGGCTTTGTTGGCCGGTGGGTTGGGCTTGCCGTCGCGCGACGTCTGCGACAGGAAGCGCTTGAGGGCTATGTAGTGCTCCCCAAGGATCATCTCGGTCATCTCGGGTGGCGGGCCGCGGCCAGACTCGCTGCGGGCAAACGAGTTGACGCTCGACCGGCCAATCGATGCCGGCGGGGACGGGCCGCCAGAGCGCGGCCCATTGGGAAAGTTCATGCCGCTCATGGGGCCGGGACCGGGGCTGGGAAGGGCGCCGCCGGATTGAGGGGACGAGTTAAGGCGGCCGCGGTTGTTGCCGTAGGGGTCGTCCTTGCCCGCGGAGGAGCCGTTGGGCCAGTCACTATCACCTATAGATACGGGGGATAGTGGTGCATTTCGGCCATTCATAGTTTGTAGACTGTCGCGGCCGTGCTAAGACGATGCGGAGACGCGACGAGGAGTGGCAGACTGCGCCGGCTGGCTTTGCGTCGAGTCGGTGGTGTTGGTGTAGAGCTTGATTGTGTCGTTTTCCCTACTTCCTTCTTCCGTCTTCTGTCAAAGTGTCCCTGCTTGCCCCCCAAAGTCGCGTCCAGGTTCGTGAGTCGGGTCTCGTCTTCGTCGTTTCAGAGTCGTCGTGAGAGCTTCGGCCGGCCTGCTCGCTCTTGCTCTTGGCCAGTGCTTTGTTCGGCTTGAGTGTTTTGGTCGTCGAGGAATGGGTGCGACTCGTCGAGGTGAGACACAGAGGTGCGTTCTTTGCGCGGAGGTTCCTGGTGTCGTTCTTCCGTAGCCCTGCTTATTGGCAAACAACACAGTCGTCGGTGGTTGCGGGGGTGATTTCAAGAGCCCAAAAAAAGGGGGTTGCTTTTGCGAATGTGGAATGGAGGAGGCCCGGGACGAGAAACAACAGAAAACCAAGAGAGCACCACAGGGTGGTAAGAGTGGTAGGAGGAGAGACAAGAGAGGAAGAGGAGGAGGAGGCTAGGGTGGTGGAGTCGGTTGTGTGAAAGGGGGGGGGGGGTGTGGAGAGCAAAGGGTAAAAAGGAAAGAGCGAACAGCCCAGCCCGCTAGGTACACCGCCGGTCGAGCCACAATAGGGGGCGGGAGAAGTATCTCTTTCGTCAGTTAGGCTCGATTTAGTTACAGTGACAAAGTGGGATAGTGAAATCACGATTTAGGAAAGAAGTGGTACTGCAGAGGCGGAAAGAGCTACGAGTACGACTACTCTGTACGTACGGAGTACATTTTGGCACTGCCTGCAAGAGCGAAGGAAAAGAAAAATCCGAGGGCAAGAGCGAGGACAAGAGGCCGCGACGCTCGTGGAGGGCTGCTGAAACGTTCGCATTGAGAAGGCATGACATGTGTTTTGGGAAGGGGCGTACACCGTGCCTGAGTCTGTCTACTCGCTGCGGAAGGAGCGCGTCAGCCGGATCCGGGAGGCTGACGAGGAGACATTCAAAGATGCCACAAAGGGAAGCAGCGATGTGAACGGAAGGAATGGACGACGGCAATAACAACAAAAACAGGCAACAACAACAAAGGAAGGCACGATCAAAGAAGCTCGCCGGATGAGGACGGCGACTAATAGTGGAAGTCATGAGCCAGCTAAGAAGACACTGATATCGGAATGCAGGTACATACGGAGTAGAAACTCGCTGGAGATACTCGTACAGCGACCACATCTCTGCGTCTCGTACGAGAGCCAGAATGTACGGAGTACGGAGTAAAGAGTTCAGCTCTACAGGGTGAGCCGCAGAGACACAGCACTCCGTACCTTTCCCTCGACCCTGAACTACCCTGGGGCTGATTAGACTCGGCGCCAGTCGCTCTTTCCGTGCTGGCGATACTCCACACTGTGTGATGGCCTACGCGGTCTAGAATGGGATTTCCCTTTTAGGACTGGCGGCCGCGATTGGCTCCTGCTGCCAATCACCGCCGAGCATTGACTGGAACATGTTTGACGGCATGCGTAGTTTAATTTCCAGCCATTGGGAAGTGCATGATACGGAGTAGATGCCGCGCGCTACTCTGTACGATACTCTGTACGTGTAAATACCGGTATTTACGATGTAAGTCGTACGTGGTGATCGTCCTGAGGTGGTTGTGAGACTCGAGGAGGAAAAGCGATGGAATATTCTACCAAGAGGCAAAAAGGCAAGACGAAAAAGGGCAAAATCCTTTACCAGGGCCACAAAGGCAAGTGGAGAGAGTGCTACTCTACAGAGTCCATCAGGCTCTTCAGTTGCACTGCGGCCGCAGTAGTATCTTCCGCAGTAGGATATATCCGGCAGCGATCAATTGGGCTTTGATGCTGATGGTTGTGGCGTACGGAGTAAAGAGAGGCAAGAAGCCAATTTGTAACGCGGATTCAGGCTCGTTCCTTCCTGCTAGACCGACCGCGGTAGTTAACCTCTTTTGGGTTGTAATTTTAACATAGAACGTTAGAAGTTGAGGATAACTACGGGTAGTCGAATATATACTGTAAGAACGTCGTCGAATAGTTTACAAGTACAACAAATACTGTTGGCAAATAATACTCGCAAAAGACGACGCACGCTTTGGCGCTGAGGCAAGCCACCACGTGGGTGGACCGCAGGAAATCCTCGCAGATATCGAATGATCACCTGGAATTTTCGAGTTGAAAACTCAACTTTGCATATTGCGTTGTCGATTTACTCCAACTCGTATGCCCAAATGCCCAAACCACACATTCTCAATACTCCGTACATACCGGAGAACGGACGAAAGACAGGGGTTTGGTAATTTAGACAGCCACCGCGGACTAATAAAATAGTACTCGTAAATTATGCACACCCTAGCCAACATGCCAATTCCATCTTCAGGGGAAGGAGCCAATGGCGGGGCCGACCTACGCTGGAGGCTCTTCTTCTTTTGCTTCTCTTCCTCTTCTCCCTGCCTCCCTCCCTCCCTCCCTCCTGCTCATTTCAGAGCAGGGGTCCACTATTCGAGTGCGTACTGCCTGTCCCGTGGGAGATTGGCTGTGGAGTGCCCGCAAAGGTCCAGCCAGAAAGAAGCCGGGCCGCCCTGCGCGCAGCGACGGGAGCACTGATAATCAGCGCTATGTAGCGGTGCACCCGCCCACTAAACCACTATATCTCGTGGATCCCTTCTGCCCCCACAACCAACCACAGCCACAACCTACGACGTATTACGGCAAATGAGGACATCTCGTCTTCGTCTCGCGGCCACGTCTTGTGCGATGCACGAACGCCGCGGACTATTGCACTGTCCGTGTCTGCGTTGATGGCTGGAGCATTTGCTTACAAAAAAAAAAAGATCACACGATCACACAGTCACACAGGCAGAGGCCCAGATATGACGAAACCCCGGGTGGAAGATATAACTGCGACGGAATATCGTATCGTACTCGTCATCAGATACGACACAGAATGTACAGAGTACTCCGTACGAGTATTCATACGGAGTACAGCGTATGGAGTACTCCGTACGCGACAGTCTGGAGACGATTCTGGAGAGGATTGGCGCGGCTTAAAAGACCCGAGCAATGATTTGCATCACGTGCCCTAGAATGGCGTCACTGAGAGTTGCAAATAGTGAGCTATCAAGCTCAGAGGACCACAAACTCTTCATGTTAGAGGTGGCATTACTCCGTAGATACAGAGCCGTTGGCGATGGCAATGTTAAAATTCCAGAAGAGTACAGTCGAAATACGCATGCTGTACAGCTCACCATGAGCCAACCCGAAGCTGTGATCATAAATGAGCTGTATCAGAAAAGAGAGGAATGATCAGCATTAATCAGCTGTAATACTGATCACCTGTGACGATCCTTTGCGTTGATACCAATACTGTCTTTGATCGTATTATATGGTGTGCACACTGTAGACGGTCATGATAACAAAAAATAGCACTCTGTAAATATATTCATACAAACTAGACATGCATCATGTGACTCGGATGCTGTGCTCCTGCCGCACTCCGGCCGCAAGTATGTGCATATCATTAGCATGCCCTAAAACCAGGCCAGCGTCCATGTCGCCGGCAGGTTGGGCCACCGCTCCTGCCACTCAGCCAGGGCATCGGCCACACGCTCGTCAAACCCCGACCGGCTCGCCACGCCGCCAGCATCAAAGGCCGCCGCGCCCACCTTTTCGCGCTCCTCGGCGGCCACACGGTTCAGCGACTTGGCCAGGTCGAGAATGCCCTTGCCACCGATGGCGGCCTCTTCGTGGTTGTCGCGGATGTCGACGTTGATGACGTGCACCGGGCGGTTGAGCGGCGAGCCGCGGTTCAGTAGGTCGTCGATGACGGCGTCCCAGCAGCGCTCCTCGCACGTGATGACAACGTCGACGACGCCGCCCTCGGAGCCGGCAAAGCCCATGTCCGAGGTGTGCTCGATGCGCGGCAGGCCGATCTGCCAGTCCTGCCAGCGCTCCGGGCCCCATTTGATGCCGCGGTTGCGGTCGATCATGTTGAGGACGCCGTTGGCCTTGTAGAGCCGCGCGTCCTTGGCCTCGAGCTCGCGGTAGATGCTGTCGTAGGACGTCTTGTTGAACTGGTAGACGTTGGGCTGGGTGATGGTCGGCCCGGGCAGGCGCACGAGCGAGCCGGTGCCAAACGAGATGACGGGGAAGCCGGCCTCGGCGAGGCGGAGATGCGCCTCCATGGAACTACGGGGAAAGGCATTAGATGGCTTTCATCCTTGCATGTCTGCATGTCACGGGTTTACTCGTCTCTCTCGGTTCTGTTTCGTTTACTGCCCCCCCCCCCGCCCTTCATCCCTGTGTCTGCTGTTCTACGTGGACGCACCGGTTCTGGTTACTGGCACAGACGGTGCAAAACTTGAGCTTGAACCCGCCTGCCGCCTCTGCCTCGGGTGCCCCGGCCGCAGCGCTGGGCCCGGTCGTATCCTTGCCGCTCACGATGGCCATGTTGTGGTAAGCTGATGCGGGCGGATGCGGGTTGATGCGGGTTGATGCTAGTTGAAAGGACGCGTCGAGAAGGGTGTTGAAAGATAAAGACAATCTAGGAGAAAGCGAGTTAGCATCACATTGTCTTGATGATAACGCGACAGAACAAACAATAGCTGCTGCCTCTTCAAGGATCAGAGAATAGTTGCGTAATAATGTAAAAGAGTCATCAATGGTATCAGACAGCTCCAATATAGTGTTCATCATATGAAGAGGCGGCAGCAGGAGGAGACGTGTGCGCATGTCTTACCTTGTATGAAGCGTGAATGTATGATGAATATGTGTCTTTTGTGTCTTTCTTCCGGCTCAGGTTAGGTCGACGACGCCAAACAGGTCAGAGACAAACACTGCACGCGAGTGCTGCTTCATCTGCGAGGCGGACGGGCTGCTGCAGACGAGAGCGTGCTCAAGCATGTCGCCCACGCCAATCACGACGGTGGCAGGGGGGGCGACGAGGAAGAAAAAGACGAAGAAGAAGCAAAGAAGAACGAACGCCTTGTTTTGTGTTGTGGTCAAGTTTGCATTTTTTCCCGTCGCTCGAGGTCGCCAGTTTTGTGGTAGCCGAGCGGGGCATTTTCGGCGAATAGGAGGGCGCACTGTAGTGGGTACTTGGTACGGCTCCCTATTGGCTGGCTGGACTTGCAGCAACGACTGCGCGGTACTTTGCGCAACGATGGATATGACTGGCCACCATGCATGTGGCCAACGTGCCGCACGAAACTCTGAAACACTCCTGGAACCGCCTGCAGCTGGGTTGGGGACACGCTGCCACCTGACTGGCGGATGCGGGAACACGACATGCGCGGGAAGCAACACTGTCCCGAAATAGAACAGTTCGAGCACAAGGCGGTGCGTCGACCACCAGAGGGCATTTTGTGCGAGACACTGAAGCGGCGAGACACTGAAGCAGGCAGGTTGGGCTAGACGTTCAAGGTTCTGGCATTCTTGGAAGGAGCGGGTGATGTCACTACGGAGTACGAGTACGAATATGTGACCGGCGCTGATCACCAGGCTTTGAGTACGGAGTACGGAGTAGACACGCTGTACACTTCCGCGTCTGCAGTCCTAGATGGAGAGCATTCGTATTCTCGGTAGCGAGTGAATTAAAACAGAACCACTACGAAGTATGGGCGTCGTCATTCCTCCGAGCGGTATCCTGTTCTGGAGGATCGACGAAGCAAGGGCATCCAGCTGGCCAGCAGTCGGTATATCAAGCAACTCGTATCGTATATATGAATACGGAGTACTCGTATGCAAATCCTGTTCATCAAATCGTGTTCACATGAATACCATGCTATTTGAGCCAACATCTGGGGTCGGTAAACAAGTTTCCCGTACAGAAGCTGCTTCACAGCTACTCCGTGCACATCAAGCACTCGTATCCCGTAGATTACCACAGGGTGAGAAATGTAGAATAAACAAACCGTCTGCCTCGTGGCACAAGACCGGCAGTAACAAACCTTTGATTTTCTTCTCTTTTTTTCTCTTTTTTCTTGACTATTGCCTGCTCACTCCTGGCCGTATGGCATCTTCGGTCGAAGCGGAGCCTCAGCACGGACAAAACCCCGCCTGCTGCTCCGTGTCATATCAGAACCCATGTGCTACGGGCATGTCGTTGCTAATAATAACAGTGGCAGCGTCCACTCCGTCTTGCCTTTCCCTGCCTGTGCTTCAGGGCAGGTCCTCTGTATTGCATCATTGCATTACGAGTACTCGTATGCTTCGTGTACTCATACAGAGTATGGAGTACGAGTAGGTATCCTCCCCTAACGTACAAATGCTTTGGCGCCGAGTCCATCTCTTCTCAGTTCTGTTGGCCGTGTTGTTGGCTGGCATACGCATCCTACATCGAGGTATGTCGTTGGATTTGTCTTTGTCAATTTTGAGTTCTTGCTATTACTTCCTTATTTCCGAGTGATTTACTACAGTCACCCCGAATCACGTTGCGCCCTCGTGTGCACCTTCCTCATCCCCCCAGCGGCTCCTTCTTATCTTCCCGCCCTCATGCCTGTGTCGCTCCTTCCTCCTCCCCTCCCCTTCCCTTCCCACCCCCGCCAGCGCGCGCTTAGCAGCAGCACCGCTGCCCCATACAACCAACCCTCAACAGCAGCAACAACAAATGACAAGGGCCGAGGGCTAAAAGAACACTTTCATCTTGATGGTGTGTGTGTGTGTGTGCTTACTGTGTGTGCTTACTCGTCGTACACTTTGTGCATGGGCTAGGCTTGTTGTGCGGTCTTGCTCCTTCCCATTTCTCGTCTGTCTCGACCGCAAAGTGCTTCCTTCCCTTTTCATATTGCATTGCCTGTCCGCCTTTCGTCCTTCGTCCTTCTTTCCTTCCTCATCAACCTTGCGCCCTTTCGCACCTGCCTTTACAAAGGCCCGTAAAGGCCCCTCCTTCCCTCCCATCTTCTCGACCCTGCCTCCGCCTCCCCACATCCCTCTTTTCCTCGTCTTCTTCCTCGCACGACTTCTCCCTGCTTCCCTCCCTCTCTCTCTCTCACACACACACACACTCTCTCTCACTCTGTCTTGCACTCCTGCATCCGAGTCTGCATTCCAGAACACGCTTCTCTTCCCTTTCACCCTTTTTCATTTCATCTTTTTTAACTTTGACGTGTTTTGTTTCATCTTTTTTTTTATTTCACTTCTCTTCGCTCCTCTTTATTCTACATCCTTGTCCACCTTGCTGATCCCTCGCGACAGTGCTTTGCTTTGACAGCAACCTCCGTCGAGCCGTCTTCCCGACTTGTTTTTGTTCTGTGTTTTGTTTTCTCTTCTTCCACCACCAGCGCTCTTGGTTGCGCCTGTCTGCGTTCTGGCAACAGCTTCTGGAATTCATTGCCTCGGGCCATCCCTTTTGATCCGACCGCCCCTTCACTTGACGACTGCGCGACGCTGTGTTCGGCCAGATCTGCCGCTTTTTCGACGCCTTGCCGCCTGCTCACCTGCTGTTCGTCGCCGCCTATCATCTTGCTGCGCCGCTCCCGATTGATTCTGCGTGCGTGCGTGCGTCTTCACCATTTGCTCTATTATTAGACACAACCGCATATGCCAGCATTTGCATCTGCACGTCCCACGACGAATACTTTTGTCTCTTTGCTTCGCTGCTTCTCTGCTTCTCGAAAACACACCATCTCCATCACCACCATCAAGTGCCTTGCGCATCTCCAGCTCGAAAGCTTGAATAGTAAGACAACCACCCAACAACCCAGCACTGCGACCAAAAAACAATGAGAAAAAACCAAGAGAAAAAAACTTTCGAGCCCCGTCCTACACGAGACGAAACATTACATCCCTCCTTGGCCACCTCACTAACACACACCCAAGATACAAAGGACCGGCTTGCGGCAACGCTGCTCACCACCAGAAACGGCCAGCTAGCCTTGGGCTAGATTAAACGCGAGTCTGAAGTCTGAAGCGGTGACTGGGGCGCTACTCGAGAAAGGGTCCACATCGACGCCCGCCAACGACTGTCGAAAGGCGCCCCTCCTCCCCTCGGAACGTCAAACAGCGGAGAAAACCCTCGTGTTCTCACACCAGAAGTTCAGCATTACGGTGTACATGCATATGTGCCTTTCCGCTTTCTAAAAAATAGCACCAAGTCACAAACAAAGAGACCGTTCCTGGCCCCTCGCCTCCCCCCCCCCCTCTCCCTATTCTACGGAGTACGACTATTCTCTCCCGTGCGCGAAACGCCCCTCCGACCTCCTAATTGCATTTTCCTCTGCCAACCCTGATAATGACAACAATCGTGTCCTCTTCATCTTCCTCGCCAGCGACGTCCCCTCCAGCAGCAACTGCTTCGACACCCGCCCAATCGCCAAACCCAGATTCCCCCCAGTTACAGCCACTGGTTGCATCCCCACCAGTGCGCCGCTCCAACCTGTCACGGCCAATGTCGCAGTTATCGAAAAACAGGCTGTCACAGTACTCGGCGGGCTCGATACCCCCGCGGTCGCGCCCCGTGTCCCACGTCTTTCCAGTCTACCCGTCCAGTCTTACATACGCCCTCGTTCGAGACTTTGCCTACCCCTCCTCCCACCCTCTTCATTATGGCCCGCCCCCGGAGCCGTCTCGGCCGTCATCGGCCCTCATGACACCGTCAATTGACGCGCATTCACAACGGCGCTTATCCGACCCGCCACCTGTGTTTTGGGATGGCAGCGCATCGGCATGGGAGAATGGCTCATGGACAAGTGCATCGTTCAGCCGCGCCGCCGACATCCCCCCAATCTACCTAGCCGACGGGCCGCCATGGAGTGAGGATGAGGATCTGCAGAGCCCGGTGGTCAGCTCACGGCACCGGAGGAACAAGTCGGCATCCAGTGCATACGACAGTCGGCCGTCTCGACATCACCGGGATTTACACGGTGATGTCGTGGATACCAGTGTCCACTCAGGCCCCGATGCCAGCGCTGGCGCTGGCAATGGCAACGGTAGTGCTAGCGGTGCGGCTCTGCTGGGCTCCGATGCGTTGGCTCAGGACCGGGGGTACTTTGCGGGTGCAAACAGCGACGGCAGCGAGCGCTACTACGTGAGCCAGGCGGGAGACGAGGCCAACGGGCCTGGCGGCGAGTACGTCACATACCCACGGGACCAAGCCAGGCACATGTCGAGCCCTCTTCAGCTGCGTGCCCACCACGGCTACGGAGCATTCCAGCACGAGTCGGTTGCATCGAGCCCCATATCGTCGCCGGGCTTCCGAGACGACGACCAGTCGCGCTACTCGCGGGACTACCAATTCACCATTACTTCACCGGACGAAGAGATGCACGGCAAAGCCGTGGCGCTCTTTGATTTTGCACGCGAAAACGAAAACGAGCTGCCCCTCGTCGAGGGCCAGATCATATGGGTGTCCTACCGACACGGGCAAGGCTGGCTCGTGGCCATGGACCCCAAGACACAGGAGAGCGGGCTGGTTCCGGAGGAGTACGTGCGGCTCCTGCGGGACATTGAAGGGGGCATCAGCAGCCTGACGAGCGCAGTGATCCCCCCCGCAGAAGGCACCGGCAGCCCCTACGACGGCGGGACGCCGACACAGGCGGAACACCAGGGGTTCACGGCTGGCCACACGCCGTCATCGAGCACTGTGTCCAACGGATACCACCAGCCCATCGTGTCGACGTTTTCGACATCCAGCAAGGACCTCGACCCCTACCCGCAGCACCTTCTCGGCACGCAGGCCGGCCAGACACCACCCCAGGTGGTGCACTATCACGGCCAGCGGGGCGGCTCGCAGGCCAACACGCCCACGCTTTTGAGCCACCAGGAGTCGGGCACGCTGTGGAGCGGAAGCCAAGACGGGCTGGCAAAGAAAGGCGAGGGCCATGTCCCATCAGCCCTAAGCGCGTTGACACACAACGAGCTCGAGCAGTCTGCCAACACTGCCGCAAAGAGAGGCAGCCAAGGGTCAAAGCCTATTTGAACTGTCTACGGCGTATCGATTCATACAACAACTCCAAAAAAAAATCTCACGCAGCCCTGTACCATCCACATCATCTGCGCCTGCTAATGTTTAGCATACGCAATACTTCTTTTCTCGTTTTGTATAACTACCATCACTATGTGAGGATTTTGGGCATATCTGTTGGTCATTCTGGGCATGTTTGCCATGTTTTTTATTTGTGCCGATATCCTGGGAATGCTTCTTATGTAAAGGAGGCGAGGTCTCTGTTCCGTGGGGTGCTGTGCAAGCATCCTCCATGTTCCACGGCGATTATGTCATAATTTATCAATCAATCATGAATTGCGTGTTTTCTGGCATTTTGATACGACAGTTTTGGTGTTATTTATTTGCGTGTTTTTCTAGCATTTTGATACTACACTTTTGATGTTATATATTTATTTTGACTATTTGTTGGGCCTCTAGAGTTTTTTAGAAATCTTTTTTTCAAAAAAAAAAAAAACTGTCCACCATGACAGAGCAGGAGGCCCAGTCACACATAGAAACTGCCATCCTGTGCTCTGCGTCATGTCGATGGGTGCAAAAGTCTGTTCAGAGCGAGCTGCTGACAAGCTTTAACATCACGTGCCGGCCGATAACGCCATCACATCATTTCGGCAATGCGCAAGGGTTGTGTAATGCGTGCGACTGAGGCTCGGATATACGACCGACGGCAGTCGCCGCGCACGATTTTGTTCGGTCCCGACAGGCTGCGACTTCCATTCTTATGTGTAATTGTCTGCGTCGTTCCGAGCTGCTTTGTAAGACAAAAGACACTGGGCAAGCCTGTTTTAGCTGCTAATAGCCGAATTACATAGCTTTTGCGCTCTGGTGGTGGTGGCTGGGCGCGCCACTTTCCCCGGGTTCGGCCTTGTGCTCCTCTTTTTCTTGCTCGCCAATTCCCTCTTTTCCAGCTTCGCTTCCGCTGTGCTTGGATAGCTTTTTTTTTTTTTTTCGTTTGCACCACCACCCTCGTCTCCCTTTTAGCTTCCTTTGACGACACTTCTCGACACAATGTTTGCCCGCGCAGCTGCTCGTACGCTCCAGGCGACGTCGGCGCCCTTTAAGCTGGTAAGCAAGGAAGAAAGAAGCTGAGCCGAGCCGAGCTCCGGGTTGAGCTGCTTGCTCTACCACAGCCTGCCACAGTCTGACGTCAGCTCTACAATGTTGAAAAATATATTGACGAACTGCCTTTGAACAGACTGCTCATCGCTACTCGACCGCTCCCAGTGGTGGTGGCAGCAACAACCCCGCCATCATTGGCGCTGCCGCCCTTGCTGCGGCCGCCGGCGGCTACTACATCTACGCCAACAAGAGCACGACCGCAGCCGAGACTGCTGCCAAGGCGGCTCCCGCCGCCGCCGCTGCTGCTGCCACCGATGGCGCCGCTGCAGCCACCAAGGCTACCTTTACCGGCGGCAAGCAGGGCTGGGTGCCGCTGACGGTGGAGAACGTCGACACGGTCAACCACAACACCAAGCTCGTGCGGCTCAAGCTGCCCGAGGCGGACCAGGTGTCGGGCATGGAGGCGGTCAGCGCGCTGCTGACCAAGTTCAAGCCCGAGGGCGCGGAGAAGCCGGTGATCCGGCCGTACACGGCGGTCAGCGACGACGACGCCAAGGGCCACCTGGACCTGCTGGTCAAGAAGTACGAGGGCGGCGTGATGTCGTCGCACATCCACAGCCTGCAGCCCGGCGACAAGCTGGACGTCAAGGGCCCGATTGTCAAGTACAAGTGGACGCCCAACAAGCACGAGGAGGTGGCGCTGGTGGCGGGCGGCACGGGCATCACGCCCATGTACCAGCTGATCAAGGCCATCTTCCAGAGCCCGGCGGCGGCGAGCGAGAAGACCAAGGTGACGCTGGTGTACGGCAACATTGCGGACGAGGACATTCTGCTGCACAAGGAGCTGCGCGACATTGAGAACACGTACCCGCAGCGGTTCCGCGCGTTCTATGTGCTGGAGAAGCCGGCCGACGCGGCCAAGTTCAACGGCACGACGGGCTACATCACCAAGGACCTGCTGAAGCAGGTGCTGCCGGAGCCGCAGAACGGCACGGACAAGATCAAGGTGTTTGTGTGCGGGCCGCCGGGCATGATGAACGCCATCTCGGGCAACAAGAAGTCGCCGTCGGACCAGGGCGAGCTGTCGGGCGCGCTGCAGGAGCTGGGCTACAGCAAGGAGCAGGTTCTGAAGCTGTAGGGGTGAATACGTCGTAGATAATTGTTGATTGTTGATATGATATTTGCTGCCGAGGATCTGCAAGTGACCACGAGATTGAGATGCTGAGATTGAAATTCCGAGATATTAAAACGCCGAGATATTGAGACGCCGAGATTTCGTGACATCGACATATCGTGACATGGTAACATCGAGACATGGCAACGTCGAGCCATCACACATCTCTCGATGCTTGCAATTGCTGCCCAACAATGCATACTAACCAGTACTCCGTACTCCGTACGATAGAAAGACGTCGATATTTTATACTTGGCCTGCTGTCCTGCCGTCGCCTCCCCCCATAAAAATGGCCCCGTTCGGCTACGTCAACACAGGTGGCGGTGAGAGCCGGATCGTAGCAAAACAGGCGAGTCGGCAGACGGGACGTGAAAACACAGCACATGCAAAGCCAGCAAATCACTGCCCAACCGGCTCATGGCGTAGGCATTGACTATGGTTATTCGTTTTTCCTTACACACGCATTACTCATTCGACTAATACTCATTCGACTCTGGCAGGAAACAGCGCTGTAGCAATGCTCTAATTGGTGAATGGACGGCGTGAGACCCTTGTAGGATCCGGCGAGGGGCTCAAGCAAGCCCACCCCCCCGGTCGTCCCATATTATCGTCGTGCATCGCTCCTACTGTTTTCTGTTTCCTCTTTTTTTGCTTCCTGTTTTTTTTTTCTGTTTCTTCAGTTCTTGCTTTGTTTTCTGAAATCGCGGTTGTTCTTTCCGTTTGTCCAGTTTGCATTGTTCGCTCTTTCCTCTGTCCCGTGCGCTCCTTCCTGTGCTCCGTTCGTTCTTTCCTTCCTCTCCTATTCGCTCTTTCCTCTCCCCTGCTCGTTCTTTCCTCCTCCTCCCCCTCGCTCTTTCCATCCACATACTCCGTATTATTACTCGACACCCTCGAGCCACACTGCCCCGCCATGTCTGACTCGCGGCGGCGCTCCGCGCGCTCGTCGTCGAGCTCCCACCACCACCGCTCCGGCTCGTCGTCCCACAACCACACCTCCAGCTCGGCCTCCGAGGACACCGACACCCCCGCGTCGTCGTCGTCGTCGGCGTCACGGCGCCATGGCAGCTCGCGCCACAGCAGCCGCTCGTCCTCGTCGCTGCTCCGCATGGCCTCCGGCAGCTCCCAGAGCAAATCCCGCGAGTCTCTGGCCTCCAACGCGTCGTCGTCCTCGTCGTCGGCACGCAGAATGTACTCGTCGGCCTCGCGAGGTGCGTCGTCGGCCAGCCTGCACCCCCCGATCCCCGAGCATGACTCGGATTCAGACTCGGACTCGGACTCAGACTCCGATTCGGACTCGGACGACACAGACACAGACACGGACACGCCAACGCCATTAGCAGCAGCAGCGGCGGCGGCAGCGGCGGCATCGGCACCACCACCGACATCGACATTGACATCGACATCGACATCGTCTTCTTCCGCGGGCGGCCCTGGCGTCTATGGAAACCTGGCCGCCGCCGCTGCCGACTCGCGCTTCTCGCTGACCGACCAGTTTGCATCGACCCGCAGCGTGCTCGACTTTGGCTTCGACGACAGCGCCTCGTCCATCTTCTCCGTCGGCAGCACCAGCTACGGCGGCGGCGGTTTCGGCGGCGGCTACAGCCGGAGCGGCTCGCGGCCGGCGTCCATCTACGGCGGGTCCGGTGTGGACACGGGCGGCTTTGGCATGCTCGGCGGGCTGGACCCGTTCCCGGACCTGGCGAGCAGTCTGGCGCGCGTCGGTGCGGTCGAAGGCCTGACCGGCTCGCCGTGGCAGAACGAGGATGACTACCTGGGCGGGTCCTACAGCACCGTACGCAACGACGTTGATGACGATGACGATGATGACGATGACGATGCGGCGACAGTTAATGGCAAGGACGACGACGATGACGACGACGACGACGACGACGATGATGATGATGACGACGAAGACGAAACCAGCACAAAGCGCGGCAGCTACACTCCCCACACGAGCCGGTCGCGCGCCCCTTCTTCGGCCCAGGTCACCGTCATCGGCGCCGGCGACCACCACGCCGGCAGCTGGTCCACGCCGGCCACGGCCCAGATGATCTCTGAGGACCAGCACACGCCGCTGCCTTTGGCATCGACAACGGCGGTGACAAAGGCACACCCACATCATCCGCAGCACTCCCCGGAGCCCGAGCTTCTGTTGCAGCCGCCCGCCGACCTTGCCTTTGTTCTCCCCGTGTACCGGACGCACTACGAGCTGCTTGGCCTCTCGCGCGAGCAGCTGACCGCCTCGCTGCCCATGGCCGACATCGAGGAGCGCATCGACTTTGACGTGCGCTTTGCCTTTTACCGGCTGTTCCGTCTCTTCAACAGCCGGATCAGCAACGGCAGCTCGACCATTACGTCTACGTCCGCGCCGGGCGCCTTCTCGCCCGCCCAGCCCGTCTCGAGCAACATGATGCCCGAGTCTCTGCGGCCCGTTGTGCGGCGGTATTTTATGGAGATTGAGAATGCCTACGCGACCCTCGTCGATCCCGTCCAGCGGCTCGAGTACGACCGCTACCTGGACGACCTGGAGGACGAGCTTGCGGCAAGGAACGGCTACGTCCACGAGGCCGACGATGAGGAGGACGACGAGCCCGAGGCTGCTGCGGCCCCGGCCAGCAAAAAGGGCGGTTCTGGAGCCGCTGCCGCTGCCGCCACAGCGTTCCCTGCACCTATGCGGTCGTTCTTTGTCCGCAGAAACGACTTCCAGGCGACAACTGACATGGGTGCCCGGTATGCCGTCACCACCGGCAGCGCCGAGGACGCCGGCGGCGACAGCGACGGCAGCAACACAAGCAGCCCGAGCCGCCTTCCCAGCCTCCCCAATCTCACCTCGCTCGACTATACCCTCACACAGACGGTGCGGTTTGGTCTCCCCGGCATGCGCGTCCACACCCAGAACGGGCTCTTGGATCTGCAGAAAAACATAACACTCGTCCGCAACATTCTCAAGGAGCGGTTCGGACTCTTCCAACAAAAGGCCTCCAAGGCCAGAGAGGGCCTTCCTCGGCGTTCGCTCTCGGCTGCGAACGCCGGCGACACTGCTGACGTGTGGACCGCACCGCGCTGCGGCGTGCCCGTCTTGACGCTGTCTGCGTCCGCATATGCCCTGTCGTCGGCGCCGGCGTTTGCGGCCAACGACGGCAAGCCCCAGGTTTTGCCGCCCCTCGGGGACCGGTACCAGCCGCTGCTGTCCGAAGTCCTCGGGCCGGCCCGCATCGCCCAGCTCGTGCACGCGCGCGTCAGCGGCAACATTGTCGTCGGCTACCGCCAGGAGTTCTGGACGCAGAGCGCATTGACTGCGGCCCTTGCGGCTCGGGAAGCCGGCGGCCCGCTGGCGCAGTCGGCGCCCTGGCCGCCACCGCCGACGTTTATCGTGGACATTGAGACGGAGGTGCTGCCGCGCATGGCGATGACGACGCGCATCTCGCACGCCATCACGACTATGCCGGCCTCGGTGCGGAAGCTCGAGACGCGGCTGTTTGGCGCGCCCAGCACGCAGCCGGTCCACGTCGAGGTCATGGTGCAGGGCGCCGAGCCCGTGACGCTCTGGAGCGCCGCGTCGCCGCCCCTGGTATCGACTCTGCTGTCGACCATTACCGGCAAAGCACCCATCCCCCGGCTGGGCCTGGGCGTCTCGCGCCGCGTGGGAGCCAGCGGCAACTTTTTCCTGTGCGCCGACAGCGGCAACACCTGGTGGTCGTCGTCGTCCCTGACGTCGTGCCTTCTTGCGCCGTTCGTGCCCCCCATGGTCGAGGTCGGCTACAACATTGGGCCCCACGAGCTGGGCATGCATGCCGGGCATCCCCTGACGGGGCCTTCGGACCGCGGCCTCAAGGGTGTCGACGTGGACATGAACTCCCTGGTGCAGCCGGCGGGCCCCGCCAACGCTGCCAGCAAGTCCGGCCCCGCGCCGGTGGCACCCCACGGCACATGGACGATCTCGACGGCCACCACAGGCCTGGGCTCGATGGCCACGTACATGCGGTACGGCCGCACGGTGTTTCTGACGCCGCTGTGGCGCCGCCCGCCCACGAGAATGGCGGCCAACGCGCAGAAGCGCCAGCGCCAGCGCCACACGGCGCAGCGCGCGCTGCGCGTCGAGGCCGAGCTGTGCTCGACGGACCGGCTGCTGCCGAGCCTCTTTGCGCACCCGTCGGCGGGCGGCTACCTGGCGGTGCGCGTGCTGGCGCCCTTCCGCTGGTGGGGCATCCGCAGCGGCTGGGCCACCAACACGGGCAACGGCTTCTCGAGCACGACGCCGGCGACGACGGCGCCGCCCAAGCTCGGCCTGGAGATTGCCCTGAGCGGCGGCGGCAGCGGCTTCAACGGCGACAACGGCATTGTGCACGTGTCGCTGTACTGGTCCCGCATGGGCCAGCGCCTGAAGCTGCCGTTCCTGTTCTTGCCGACGGGCGGCGCATCGTCGCTGACGGCCGGCAAGCTGTTCTTCTGGGCGGCTGTCGTGCCCGTCGCGGCCATGGCTATGCGCGAGATGGCCGCGATCTACTGGCGCTCGGCCAAGCTGCGCTTCAAGGCGGTGCAGAAGCGGCGCAAGGCAGCAAAGGCAGCAAAGAACCCCGCTGCTGCCGCTGATGCTGATGATGCTGCTGCTGCTGTCGTCGCTGCTGCTGAGACTGAGAACGCCAATGCCGAGGACGACAGCTTTGTGTTTGACGAGTTCGAGGACCGCATCATCACGCGGCACCGCGCCGAGGCCGACGAGCTGACCATGATCCTGGCGACGGCGGTCGACGCGCAGAAGCTGCTGGAGCGCAAGATGGCTAATGCGTCTGCCGGCAGCACTAACGCCGAGAGCCCGCGCGAGGACGAGCTCGTGATTGTGAGCGCCAAGTACGGCGTGGCGCTGACGGACGACCCGGACGAGGCGGCCAGCCAGGGCCAGGGCCACGGGCGGCACAACAGCGCCACGGGCGGGCTGGGCAGTGCAGGCCCACAGGTGACGGGCTTGGCGTCGCGTAACGGCTGGGCGCCCGACTACGAGGTGGCCGACGTCACGGCGGCCGTGTCGGCGCTGGTCGTGGCGGCCGACAGCGGCATGGACACGTCGGTGGTGCATGTGGTGACCGCGGGCGGCGACGGCAGCAGCAATGCCGAGGAGGAGCAGTACGTCTGGCGCGGCGACCGGCTGGTGATCCCGCGCGGGCTGCGCAAGAGCCGGATCCTGGGCTTCTGGGACCCGGCGCCCAGCTTTGAGCGGCGGCAGCGCGAACAGCGCGACCGCGACCGCGACGAGGGCCGCGCGCCGCGCCGCGCCAAGGGCAAGAAGGTGCTGCACGTGCGGTACCTCTGGAAGGGGCAGGAGCGGATTGCCGAGGTGGGCGAGCGCGAGGAGCTGCGGCTGCCGTCGTTTGCGGATCTCGCGGGCGTGGTGAAGAAGTGAGCTTATGTAATGATTACGACGTCTAGGACCTCAGCACTGGATAGTCACACGTATATTATGAGAATGAAGGATATGATATGAAAATTATGAGAATGAAGGATATGATATGAAAGTTATGAGAATGAAGGATATGTGATGAAAATATGAGAATGAAGGATATGATATGAAAGTTATGAGAATGAAGGATATGATGATGAGAAGATATGATGATGAGAGCACAACTGGCATGTGACTTTTGAATAGATATCAGGTGACTTTTTGAATAGATTCGAATATAGACTTGAAGATGGATTGAATAGACTGAATATAGATTGATTATACTGATAGAAATTAAATATAAACTGAATATAGATTGAATATAGACCGAATTTAAATCAAAGATAGATTGAATATAGACTGAATATAAACTCAAAAAATCAAAGCTTTTCGACGCAAATATAACCAAATCAAAAATATAGTGCTAAAAGTACCAAAATAAAAAACAATCACCTACGCCGACATAACCGTCTTCTCCAACTTCTCGCGCTCGCCGCTCTCCTCGCACATGCCGCGGAAAATGCCCTCGGGCCCCTTCTCCCACAGCTCGCGCGGCGTGCCGTACTCGGCCACCTTGCCGTCGCTCAGCACCAGGATCCGGTCAAAGTCGGCAATCGTGCTCAGGCGGTGCGCAATGACCAGCAGCGTCGAGTCGGTAAACTCCTCGCGGATGCTGCGCTGGATCAGCCCGTCCGTGTGCATGTCCACGGCCGACGTCGCCTCGTCCAGCACCATGACGCGCGGCCGCCGCACAATCGCGCGCGCAAGACACAGCAGCTGCCGCTGGCCCTGCGACAGGTTCAGGCCGCCCTCGGACACGTGCGACGACAGGTCGTCAAAGATGTTGGCGTTCTTGATGTCGGACTCGTCGCTCGCGGAGCCGGCTTCACCGACGGGCGAGTTGCGGCCCGATGCCGCCGTCGACGACGACCCAGGCGGTGTGGTCAGGTGCACGCGCGCGAGGCAGTCCTTGAGCTCGGCATCCGTGTGCGTGTCAAAGGGATCCAGGTTGCTGCGAATCGTGCCCGAGAACAGCACCGGGTCCTGCGGGATAATCGCCAGCCGCGACCGCAGGTCGTGCAGCTTGATCTTGGAAATGTCGATGCCGTCGATGCTGATGCTGCCCGACGTCGCCTCGAGGAACCGGAACACCGCCAGCGTCAGCGACGACTTGCCGGCCCCCGTGCGCCCGACAACACCCACGCGCTGGTTCCGGTCCACGCTAAACGTCAGGCCCTTGAGCACGGGAGGCAGGTCCGGCGCGTAGCTGACCACCAGGTTGTCCACCTCGATCCGGCCGTCCGTCGGCCACGCAGCCGGCGGGCTCAGGCCGCCGAGGTCTTCCGTCGAGAGCTCCGTGTACTCGATGATGCGCTCCGCCGCGTTCATCTGCAGCTCCACGTTGGAGTACAGCCGCACGGTCCACATGACACACGACGCAAAGTCCAGCGCAAAGGCCAGCGCAAAGCCCGCCAGCGCCGAGTCCATGTTGGGCGACGACAGGATGATGGACGCCACAGTCACCGAGAAGAAGGACCCGACCAAGCTCATGCGCCAGCCGACCCAGCGGTTGAACAGAATCAGGTGCCACGTCGTGACCGCCCAGTCGTCCAGCTTGCGGTACATGCGCTCAATGTACACCTGGCTCTTGTCAAAGCTGCGAATCGTCGCAACACCCGACAGCGCGGTGCCAAACTGCTCAAACACGGGCGACTTGACCACGCTCTCCAGACGCTTGGCCGGGCGCGCCGCCGTAATGTAGATAATGGCAAAGTGCGTGCAGATGGCCAGGAGCACAAACGACAACAGCACAATGACGGGCGACACCATGAGGCCCGACAGGATGACACCAAACAGCTGGATAAACGAGTTGCCGCCAAAGCTGATGCTGTTGGCCATCTGCGAGTCGATAATGTTAAAGTCCGCCGTGAACCGGTTCAGGATGCGGCCCAGCGGCACCGTGTCGAGCCAGCGCAGAGGCGCACGGAGAATGATAAAGTTCAGCTTCTCAAACAGCGTGCGGCTGGCGTGGATGGAGCCGAGGTAGACGTAAAAGTAGCGGAACGAGCCGATCGCCGCCGACAGCAGCGCCAGGAGCACGTAGATGCCCATGTAGTAGCGCATGGAATGCGACGTGTAGCCGGACTGCGCGCTGAGGGCCGTGGCGTTAAAGGGCGTCGCGTGCATCGACGTCTGCTGGTGGATGTCGACGCTGTACGCATACTCGTGGACCTGGCCCAGCGCGTGCTGGCTGACCGACGACAAGGCGTTGATCGACGACACCTGGCTCTTGCTCGTCCAGATGCGCAGCCACCACGACCGCCCGACGTTGATGGCCTGGACCGTGGAGAAGAGGACGAGCACACTGAACCAGAAAGCGTAGCCACCGCTGGCCTTGAGGTACGCAATGTACACGTGCTTACGCACGGCGCCCTCCTCGCGCTTCTCGTCCTCGACAAACTTCTTGGCCTGTCTCGGCGCCTCGGCCGGCGCAGCCTGGGACGCACGCGAGGCCACCTTCTTCAGGGCAGCTCCGGTGCTGCTGCTGCTAGAACCATTCGCGTTGTCGTTGTCGTTGTCCTCGCCATTGTCCGTCGAGTTGTCCGAGTTGACGGCAGTCTCCTCGGCCGTCTCGTCCTCGCTGATCTCGATGGCGCTCTGCTCGTGGCTCTTGATGCGGTCCAGGATGCCCTCCTCGGCCAGCTCGGTCACGAGACCCGCGTGCAGGACACGGCCCTCGCCGAGCTCGACCAGATACTTGGTCTTGGGGGCACAGAGAGCGACGTGGTGGGTCACCAGGATACGCGTGCGGCCCGTGCAGAGCTCGCCAGTGAGGCACTTTTCAAAGATGTGGCGACCCACGTGGGCATCGACTGCACTGAAGATGTCGTCCATGACTAGGATGCCGGCGCGCGAGTAGATGGCACGAGCCAGCGTGATGCGCCACTTCTGGCCACCGCTCAGGTTGATACCGTTAGCACCAATCTCCGTGTCTTCGCCGTCGGCAAGCATCTCGAGATCCTTGGTCAGGGCACAGTAGTCGACCGTCTTGCGGTAGCGCTCCTCGTCAAACGGCAGACCGAAAAGAATGTTCTCGCGAATCGTGGCGTTCTCGATCCAGGGAATCTGGGCAATGTAGGCAATGGACTTGGGCAGGATCCAGTTGTCGCGGGTCGCCTTGGCATCGTGACGCTCCTCGACGGGGCTAGCGACGGGCACCGTGACGGAACCGGCGAGCAAGTCGACCTCGCCAAGAATGGCGGCAAGCATCATACTCTTGCCGGTACCCGTCTTGCCCGAGATGACAGACAGCTCGCCCTGGGGGAAGGTCAGGTTGACGTCGCGCAGAACAAAGCGATCGCCCTCTTCGATCTCGGGGTCGTCCGAAGGCCAGGCAAGGGACGCTTTGTGGAACGCAATCTCGTCGCCGTCGCTCGACAGCTTGACGATGTCGGGGCTTTGGAGGTAGTCCTGAATACGCTGGACCGAGACCCAGGCATCGAGGAGATCGGTGGTCAGCTCAGGCACGACGGACAGGGTCACCTCGAGGGCACGGAAGACGCCCAGGCTGACGAAAGCGACCGAGGGGGTCAGCTCGCCGTAGATGTAGGCGTAGACGGCGAGAGAAATGGCCGACAGCGCAATGGGGCTGGTGACCCAGCAAGTAATCAGGATGGCGTCGTAGCAGAACACGTTCCAAACGCTCTTGAGCTCGCGGTCACGGACCTCGAGGATCTTGGCCTCCCACTGCGGCTCGAGGGCCGAGAACTTGATCTGGCGAATGCCCTGCAGGGCTTCGGTGACGACCTCGAGCTTCTCGTCGCGCAGCTTCATGAGACGGTCCTGGGCGTTGGAGTAGAGCTTGGAGAAGTAGATGTTAAAGGGCATGATGAACACCATGGCCGTGAAACCCGCAAGCAGGGCCTTCCAGCCGAGGAGGTCGATGAGAAAGGTGACGGAGATGCAGAACTTGAACAGACTGCTGGGGAACATGTTTTGGTATGAGGCAAAATCGGAGACGCGCTTGCAGTCCACACCGATGAGGTTGACGGTGCCCTGCTTGGTCTTCTTGGCAGACTCGAGCTCATCGTCATCATCACCTTCGCCGTCCTTGGCACCTGCGGGCGCGGCAGAATCCTCATCAGTTTCGTCCTTTGCCTTCTTGCCCGATTGCTTGACGTCCTTGCGACGCATGGACTTTTCAAAGATGAGCGCCGAGAGCTGGGAGCGGATGGGGATGGCGAGATCGGCAAAGGACATCCAAAAGACGTAGGACTCGACGAGGGACTGCGCAATAATGGAAATGCCGAGCCACAGGACCCAGATCCAGACGTTGGCACCGAGGGACTGGCCGGGGATGCGGGCCTCGAGGATGCGGAGCAGGTGCAGGACAACCCACTGGGGCGCAAAGCCAAGCACGGCGGTGCAAAACGTGAGGAGCGACTGGAGTGCAAAGGCGGCGCCGTGGGCGCGGATGATGGACAGCCAGAGACGGTCGGCCGAGTAGTGCTTGTTCTTCCAGTCGTTGGAGACGTCGAGGGCGCGGGTCTCGTGGTCGGGGCGCGGCATGTCGGAGAGCTCGAGCGTCTTCTTTGTGAGCGACAGACGCATGAGGTCGGTGGGCCAGGAAAAGGTGAAGCGGCTGAAGGCCGAGACTGAGTACATCTGGTCGACGGGCTCGCCGTTGTAAAAGACATCGGGGCGGCGAGGGAGCAGGATGCTAAAGGCAGCCAGAAGCAGGACGGCCACGATTTCGGCGATGCAGAGACCCAGCTTGACGGGGCTGTCCAGGAGAGCGGAGACGGCCTCGGCGTCAATGGTGAGGACGACATAGGCTTGGATAAGACTGCAGACAAAGGTGAAGAGACCAAAGCGGAACGACTGGACCGACTCGTGGACGGCGGCGATGGCGATGGCCTGGAGGAAGAGGAGGCCCCACGAGGCCGTGATCAGCCAGTTCTCGACAAAGAAAGCATGGTGCTTTTCGTTGCCAATGAGAGCCATCAGGGAGAAGGACAGCGAGGCGCCGAAACCGAGCAGGGTGGACAGCAGGACAGCCGTCTTGGGCAGCTTGGCGGAGAAGGCAGCGACGGTCTCGGGCGAGGCCGTGCCGTCAGCATCACTGTAGAGAGCATCGTCGCGGGGTTGGCGCCGCACCACCTGGCGGACGAGGCCAGAGATGGCCGGGTAGGTGAAGAGGGCAATGGTGGCCAGAGAGGCACCGACTCTAGTGATCATAGACTCATCGTGCATGATAGGCGACGACGGTCTGAGAGGGTGGAAATGAAGGCGAGTGTGTGTGTGTGTGTGTGTGAGAGAGAGAGAGAGAGAGAGAGAGAGAGAGAGAGCGTGTGTGAAGACGCAAAAACGAGGACAAACGGCCTCGATGCGTCGGGGAGTCTTCTCCTTTTGGAGCAGGACCAGCTTGATTCGAACAAAACAAGCTACAGCACGAGTGGCCGAATAGAACGAGCAAGGAAAGACAACAAGTCGAGGCAACAAAAGGCGAAGAAGCAATCCAGCCAAGACACCAAGGATGAAGAGAAGAAGAGATGCAAGAGCTTGGTGCTGAAAAGACGGGGTGCATGGGATATCAAATACAAATGCAAGGAGAGCAAGAGCCAAAACGGCGCGCGCGGTTCAAAAAATAAAGCGGGGCCGTGCTAATCCGTGCAGCAGTGCTGCGGTGAAGGAATACGGAGTATTCTGTACGGAGAGGACGCGGATAGGAGAAACGGTGCTGTTCAGGGAAAGAAGGAGTAGATAAATGCATAAAAGAAGACGGACCGGGAAGGAGAAGGCGACAGCCAGGGTGGGGCGGATAGACTGGGGCGTGTCAGGTAGGAAGGAAGCGAGAAGAAGGATGGAAAGATGGCAAGAGGAATGATGAAAGAGGAAAGAAGGAAAGAAAACAGGTAAGAGGAAAGAGGGAAGAAGGAAAACAGGAAACGCCACAGCAGAGGCAGGAACGACTGGAGGCTGGAGTCCGTGGCCGTTGTGAGAGGCTCGGGGCGGACGCGCAATTGCACTATGCATACATAACATGGCTTGTACTCGGTACTGCGTGGTATGTCGTAATGGCGATGCAGTCGTCATACGAAGTAGAGCAAGGCCAAGCTGGGGGCGGGACTTGTCCGCACTTGTCCTAGGCGGGCCGGCGTAGGCTAGTAGCTTGATTGATGGCACGGGATTGCGCGTCGTGCAGGGCAGAAGGACTGTACAGAGTACTCTGAGTAGGTATTCGTATGATGAGCGTGGGCGTGAGCAGAGAATAGAAAAGCATGCATATTAGAAGAGAGGATGAAGAGGCAAAGAAGAAAAGGTAAAGAGAAAATGAAACAAGTTTCAGAGGTACCAATATTACAAGATCACAAGAGACAATGGCTGTGATGCCTACGAGGACGTAACTGCCTGATACGGTTGTGATGGTGTGCAGCAGGAAGGAGTGACGGGATAATCTGACAAGCTAGGAAGGAGACGGCAGAAATGAGAAGGCCCGATGGACGAAAGTCAACACAGAGAAGGGACGACCAGCCTCAAGGCAGGCGCAATGCTCGATGTTGTTACGCAAACGCGAGACGCGGCACAGTCGACGAGTGCTTACGGTTACACCGCGCCTGCCGACCCGAGCTAGCGGTTTGACTCATCGGTGATACTAATACATGTACGAAACGAGTTCTCGTACTCGTGAGTCGTACGCTGCAGCCGCTACGGCAGTATTACAGCAGGATGTGCTGTGTGACGAAGCCAATGCCGGTATGCATGGCCCGCTTTTAACACCGTTTTCGCTTACACCATGATAAGCAGCTGCCCTTCACGGCAAGCGTCACGCTGCGGATACTACAGTACGGAGTAAAGTTGTCAATTATGAGCAAAAAGTCTCCGCGACACGAGGTGAATAGAGGCCGCCAAGGCATTTTTCGAGACTACGTGTGTGTTTCTGGGGAACGCGGCTTTGCGGTTAGTAAACAAGAAGCCAAGAATGGCAGATACCATGACGGATAAGTTAGCGGTTGGCTGGTGACTTATTATTTTTGCGGTTTAACCACAGAGTCATGCTCATCTTATGACTTGATGACATATATGAAAAAAGGATGAAAGAAGGGAGACAAGAGAAGAGACCAGAGACGTGAGACGAGAGATGAGCTGAGATATGCACAAAACAGAGGAGCAAGATGCATCCCGTGTTGGACTCGTGATATGAGATGTGAGACGGAAGGTGCGCAAGAGTCGCTCCTTCCGTGCTGACTTGCACCAAAGTGTTGCATTCGAACAAGCTTGCAACCATCTGACCAGCCTTATCACCTCGTCCTGCCCCTAATAATCTATCTTGCCATACGAGTAATCGTTCACATGCTCTGTTATCATTGCTATCATGACACGGTCATCACGCCCGAAAACACATTGTTTTATGCATTAAGGGTGCAGCCTCGCCAGGTAATAAGTAAGACGGAGTCAAACCATCCGGGGAAGGTGCTACCGCCGATGATTTCCATCAATAACCCCGAAGGGTTAAATAAGGTGACTCAATACGGAGCGGAATATGTACTCCGTACTCCGCAGGGTGACTCCAAGCTAACAAATCGTGCGGGTCTCAGGCACGGCCAGACTCGACGAAAAAGGGGACGAAACAAGCATTTACGAGCACTGCAACCCGTAAGCACGGCGCTTCTTTTGCCGGCGCTTGTTTCTTCTTGATTTTTTTTTTTCAGGAGCAAATTTTCCTCCTTGCCACCTTCCTTTTCCGCTGCCATTTCCAAGGTCGGGTACGCTCCGTTTTTACTCATCGCACTTGCTGCCTGTTCTGCAGGTTCTGCAGGTTTTGCAGGACGGAACGGAAGAAGGCTGCCACTCTCGGACGGCTGCGCCTTCCGTGCAACGCTGCTTCCCGCCTGCATATGGGCCCGCCGTAACTCTCTCGCTCTTTCTCTTCTCGTCTCGTGCAGGACGACCCATCACTCACTGCCACGGACCGAGCTTGACTCGGTGCGTACAGGTACTTTCTGCCGCTCCCACCCTCACGACCACCACACCCTCACCATCATGGCCATGCCTGAGAGCCTGTAGCGTCGCCGATCTCAGTGACTCACATAAGAGTCAGTGTGCGTCAAGGAGTTTGATTTGTTGGATAACAGTTTCTGTTTCCTGATTTCTGTACGGAGTAGTCTTATTTTGTACTCATATCTTTAGAGTTGTGTCGACATTTGTGTGCTGTCTTGCTTACTAATCATTTCGATGATGAAACTGAAGTTCAAATTCAAATTTGAACTCAAATTCATTCCAACAAGCAATCAGAAGCAAAATCATGCATTTCAATCACCCAAATACAGAGTACTCCGTACTCGTACGTACTGCCATTCACATTTTACACTTCTTCCAGCCCAGTCACACCGCCCTTATAGGGCGTGGCCAAGCAATACACAGCCTGGTCTGACGGTGTGCATTGCATGCAGAGGCGGAGAACTAACAGGCTGCATCGGCTAGTGGTGGTAGATCGATGAACTATCGAATGTTTTGGACAATATCGAGTGAACCCATGGCCTCGCGGTCACGCTTCCCATCACGACGCGCTGGCGACGAGGACTGCTGCATGTGAGAGTGATTAACCTGCGTCGACATTCCCGTGCCGTGCATTCTCGGGTTGCAATAATCCCTCAGGTCCCACCAGCACATCGAGCCTGGACGTTCCGGATCCCGGCATCAGAGGGATGGATGGATGATGGATGCAGGCTGCCACGGACGGACAGGACAGTGCATACACTGTATAAAACCAAACAAACACTGTACTGTCGTGTCCCGGAGCCCGATGGCCAATCACCTGCCGCGTCAGACATAGTGGGGCCACTCTACACGAAAAGACGCGCCGCATGTCACGTCTGCGTATGCTCTGTACTCCGTAAGATCGTACTACGGGAAGGTGCAATGGCAGTCTGCTCCAAGGAGTAATACGGAGTACTCGTACACTGACTGCATCCCATCACGACCACCACCAACGCACGCATCGCCACCTCACCACGCCTTGTCCATCACGAATTGAACCATCGACGCCGCACTGCCAGCATCCTGCCATTCTGCCGACCTATTCCGTGCATCTGACTGATCACCCCTTGTTGGCCGGCCATCGTCATCGAGCTCGTTAGCTTCCATCGAGCTCGACCGTCGATAGCATCACCTCTCTATTTGTTACGATTCGTTGCTTTTGCCCTTCTTAATACCCTCTCTGCATGCACAATGAAGAGCACCCCCCTCATCATCAACTGGCACGACCAAAATGCCCCTATCTATTCTGCACATTTTGAGCCTCATGGCAAGGGCCGTCTAGCAACCGCCGGCGGCGACAACAACGTTCGCGTAGGTTATCTCTTTTGGGTCTATTCTCTAGGGCAGTGCACCAAACTAACAAGACAGCTCTGGAAAGTCGAGTCGGACGGCGAGAACCGCCGGGTCGAGTACCTGTCCACCCTCACCAAGCACACGCAGGCTGTTAACGTGGTGCGCTGGAGCCCCAAGTCGGAGCTGCTGGCATCGGCCGGCGACGACGGCAATGTCATCCTCTGGGTGCCGGCGGAGAGCAGCTCGGCGGGCAACAGCACGTTTGGCAGCGACAGCAATCTCGACGACAAGGAGACGTGGCGCACAAAACACATGTGCCGGTCGTCGGGGGCCGAGATTTACGACCTGGCGTGGTCGCCGGACGGCATGTACTTTATCATTGGCAGCATGGACAACATTGCGCGCATCTACAACGCAGCCACGGGATCGCTGGTGCGGCAGATTGCCGAGCACAGCCACTATGTGCAGGGCGTTGCGTGGGACCCGCTCAACGAGTACATTGCCACGCAGTCGTCGGACCGCTCGGTGCACATCTACTCGCTCAAGACCAAGGACGGCCACTACAGCCTGAGCAATGGTCTCGCTGGCGGCAGCAGCAGCAGCGCCGACGACAAGACCATGCCGGCAGCCGCGCCCAGCAAGATTGCCAGCCATGCCAAGGCCGACCTGCCGCCGCGGCGCCTCGCGTCACAGAGCCCGGCGCCGTCGGACATGTTTGTGCCGCTGACGGCTGCCTCGCTCAGCGCGTCGCTGGCGGCCACGTCGCACCGGTCCCAGCTGGCGGCCATTGACGCTGGTGCCGGCGCTGCCGCAGCTGTGGGCGGCCCGATGTCGATCAGCTCGCCGGTGCCGTCGGCGCCCGGCACGCCGACGTCGTTTGCGCTGCCGATGAACCCGCCCAGCGTGATCAGCCACAGCCGGCGGTCGTCGTTTTCGTCGTCGCGGCGGTCGGTGTCGCCGGCGCCGTCGATGCCCCTGCCGGCCGTGATGCCGATGGAGGCGTCGCCCAAGCCGCCCACCAGCGTGAGCGGCATCGGCGCGGGTGCGGGGGTCAAGAACGCGGCGCTTTATGCCAACGAGACGCTGACGTCGTTCTTCCGGCGTTTGACGTTTACGCCGGACGGCAGCCTGCTGCTGACGCCGGCCGGGCAGTACCAGACGCAGCACCAGGCGGAGGGGGCGGCCAAGCCCAGCTACGAGATCACCAACACGGTGTACATCTACTCGCGCGGCGGTATCAACAAAGCGCCCATTGCGCACCTGCCGGGCCACAAGAAGCCGTCGGTGGCGGTGCGGTGCTCGCCGACCATTTATACACTGCGCCAGTCGCAGTCGCAGCCGGCCACAAAGCACATTACCATTGACACGTCGTCGGCGGAGGACCCGATCCCGGCGCTGCCGGAGCCGTTGACTGCGGCGGCCGCCACGTCGCGGCCGTCGGCATCGCCGTCCGTTCCGAGCACGCCCTCGGTCATGGATCCGCCGCCACCACCGGCGCCGAAGAACGAAAAGGAGGCAGCCGGCAGCGAAGAAAGTGCCACACCAGCAACAGCAGCAGCAGCAGCATCAGCAGCAACAGCAGCAGCGCCTGCGCCCAAGTCCGCGTTTGCGCTGCCGCACCGCATGATCTACGCCGTGGCGACGCAGGACTCGGTGCTCCTGTACGACACGCAGCAGCAGACGCCCATCTGCGTGGTCAGCAACCTGCACTGTGCGACGTTTACGGACCTGGCGTGGTCGAGCGACGGGCTGACGCTGCTGATCTCGTCGTCGGATGGCTTCTGCTCGACGCTGTCGTTTGCGCCGGGCGAGCTGGGCCAGGCATACACGGGCGATGTTGCCACACCGGTGCCGTCCACAGCCGCCATCTCGTCGGCCCCGGCCGGCTTCCGCCACCACCGCAGCTCGGCGTCGGCCAGCTCGCTCAGTGCCCCGTCGCCACCGCCGGCAGCGGCAGCAACGGCGACAGCCTCAGCCTCTGTGTCGTCGGTGCCGCCGCCTCTGCTGGCGCCCACGCCCGTGTCCATCGCGGCGTCCACCATGGCGGCGTTTGTGGGTGGGCGGCCGTCGTCGCCGGCGCGGTCCAACTCGCCGTCGTCCATCTTTACACAGGCGTCCGCGGCTCCTCCTGCGGGTGCCACTGGCAACACGGTCTCCACGCCGACGGCAGCATCGGCGCCTGCCAGCGTCATCAACAACCCGCAGCTCGTCGTGGGCGCCGTCCCCAGCCTGTCGGCGTCGGGCGGCCTCAAGGCGCTGCAGGCGCAGGCGGCGGCGGCTGCGTCGGTGGGCGCGACGCCGCCCGAGACGCCGCGGCACCGCGCCAACAGCACGGCAAGCAGTGTCAGCATGGCGGGTAGTGTCGTCGGCGTGCCATTTGCCGTGTCGGCGGTGCCGGCGTCGTCTGCCGCGGCGGCGGTATCGGCCACCCCGGCAGCAGCAGTCTCTGCCAAGCGCGACGCCAGCGACGACAAGGAGGAGCAGGCGCCCAAGAAGCGGCGGATTGCGCCGACGCTCGTCAGCTCTCTGGACGGCGAGAGTGTATAGTGTCTTTCTTTCTATTGATATCACTTATTGTCCGCAAGGAACGGAACGGACACAAGTCACGTGCACAACACGTGCAGGATACGAACGCGTTAGTGAGCTCTAGGGAGCACGAACGATCAGATAGAAGCAGGGGCCGGCAACAGGCAGCACCCGAGCAATCACTGCATTGCTGCACAGCGAATACATTTTGTCGTTGATTGACCACTGCGCAGTGCGGATAGATGGACTGCTGTCCGATACGAACAGCGAGCACGCCGTCGCCGGCGTCAGCAAGTTAGCCATGACGACAACTCGACTCCGGCAGAACCGACAGACATGTCCCATGGCCTGCGCTTATCGTCATGGGGGTAGCCCGAATCAAGAACGACTGGGCATGCAGACCTATGCGTCCATCCACGCGGCGGTTGGGCTTTGTATCCACCAGATGGTTGTCATCTGCTCGGCCATCGACCGGGTCCAACAGTCCCGCCTTTGAAGCTGCAGCAACCACATGACAAGTCACGAGGCGCACGTGCTTGGTGTTACAGTGAGAGAGACTACGGTGCACGTGCAACATGCACAAGCCTTATTCCCTCTCACTTCAGCAGGAAGGATATTTTCTATCATACTGCTCAGCTGCTTCGCGAATATCCAGACTGGCCCTTTACCAGGAGTGACGGCTTCCCGCTTTTCTTTCTTATTGGTGTTTTCTGCTTCTGCTGGCTTCTACTCCTGCGCTCCTGCAAGTCACAGGCGTGTCAGCTGTTGTACATAGTCACCCGTCGCTTTCGGCATCGCAACACGAGGCTGGACCGCTTACTAATATTTACATCGGCGAGGCTGGCACTAAGACCCAAAGTGGGGTCAATCTGCCAGATCGTCGTGATCTAAAATTTCAACATCATTCCATGTGACGTAATTGTTTTTGTTTTCTGTGTGCATTCTGCGGGTTACTAGATTCGATTTTCAAATGAGTTCAAGCACACGGCCAGAGGCGGACGCGGCTGCGGCTGCGGGTTCGGCCCCGGCGGCAAACAAGGACAATGACAACATCGCCGCCGCCGCCGCCGCTGCCACCGATGACGACGACAATGCCAGCCTGGGCGGCCTGTTTGAGGATCCCCCCGACTACTACCCGCCGTCGCCGCCACCCACGACCGAGCAGCACGCGCTCGGCCGCAGCGGCGTGCAGCTGACGCTGCACCTCGTGGGCCACTCGGTGCTCGAGGCGCACCGGCTGTGGAACGGCAGCCGCGTCATGGCGGACTATTTCGAGGACGAGGCGGCCAAGGGCCGCTACCTGATCCGCGACAAGACGGTGCTGGAGCTGGGTGCCGGCGCGGGCCTGCCGGGCATTGTGTGCGGGCTGGTGCTGGGCGCGCGCAAGGCCGTGGTCACCGACTACCCGGACCCGGACCTCGTGGCCACCATCGACAAGAACATCCACGAGTGCGAGGCCGCCGCGCAGGCCGCCATCCGCAACAACGCGCAGACGGGGACCACGACGTCGCCGGAGCTGCTGTCGTACCGGCCGGGCACGATTGTGGCGGCCGGCTACGTCTGGGGCGGCGACCCGCAGCCGATGCTGGCGTACTTGGAGGATGGAGAAAAATACGACGTCGTGCTGCTGGCCGATTTGCTGTTCCGCCACGCCGAGCACGCCAAGCTGGCCTACAGCGTGGCCGCGACGCTCAAGCACGCCGCCGCCAGCCGCGCCTACGTCTTCTTCACCAGCTACCGGCCCTGGCTGCGCCACAAGGACCTGGCCTTTTTTGGGCACGCGGCGGCGGCCGGCCTCGTTGTCGAGCACCTGCTGGAGAAGAAGCTCGACAACCCGCCGCTCTTCTTTGAGAACGACCCGGGCGACGTGGCCGTGCGCTCGACCGTGTCGGGCTACGCGCTGCGCTGGCCCCAGCCCGTGTCGGCGGCCGCCGGGGCCCCGCTGGAGAACCCGGCCGATTTCTGGCCGCCGCCGGGCGGCATCGAGGGTGGTGATGCACCTGAGGGCGCGACAGAGTCAAAATGGTCCAGCCGCGCACCGCCGCCGAGTGCATGAAATGGATATGGGCATATGGGTGGGATATAGGAGTTTGTTAAAATCTGCTTTTATTTTATATTATTTGGTTCCCATAACGATGCATGCCCTATAATAAACCCATGAACGGGTACTCGCCCGACGCCGGCGACGCCTGGTCCAGCGCAAACCCGAGCCCCCCCCCGCCAAAGCTGAACACGCGGGCCGGGTCGTCCGTGTACGGCGTGGTGGGCGTCGACGAAGCCACGGACGGCACAGATGCAACAGATGCGACGGGTGTGACGGACGCCACGGACGCCACGGACGCCACGGATGCTAGATTTGGGACCTGCTGGCCTGCTGCGCTGCTGCTGCTGGGCAGTGACCGCCCATCCGACGACGGGAGCTGTGGCGGTGGCGGTGGTAGGGGTCCAGACAGCTGGCCGGGCAGGCCTTGTCCTTGTCCAGGGCCGATTGGCCGAACCAAAGGATTGCTGCCATGATCGTCGTTGGCGTCGTCGTCCTGGTAATAGTAGTCCCCCTCTCCATCCTCCTCGTCTTCGTCGCCGTCCTGAATCAGGCGGTAGGCGCTGCCGGGACCCAGGACTTGCTGCGACAGCTCGTCGAGGCTGAGCCGCATTGTGCGCAGCCACGCGCGGTCCGCCGGTGCTGCTGCTGCTGCTGCTGCTGCTGGTGACGACGCCGACGCCGACGTCGATGCCGCCGTCGCCGCCGCCGTTGCCGCCACAAACGCGCTGAGCTGCCGCGCAATGGCGGCGCCGCGGTGGGCCTGGGGCCAGTGCGCCGGGTAGGCGGCCATCATGTCAGCGCAGACGTCGAGCTCGGGCTGGAAGGCCAGCGGCGGGTCGCCGGGCCGGTGGGCCTGGATGTGGCGGAAGAAGATGAAGAGCACGGGGAAGATGCAGCACAGGGTCAGGTGGTTGAGGGGGATCTGGCGCTGCTGGAAGCGGATGGCGTTGGCCTGCACGTGTTTCTGCGCCAGGGACAGCAGCGCGGGCGACAAGCTGGCGGGGGGCTCGACGCGCCGGGTGTGCTGGGCGTGCCGGTGGCGCGTGGCACTGCCAGCACTACCGGCAGGCTGGGCTGAGGTAGGAAAGTAGAGCAGCATCAGAATGTTGTAGTAGCGCGCGGCCAGCCACGGGATGGTGACGTGGATGCGCAGGTCGTCGGCCTCGGCGTGCGACCGCAGGAGACAGCCGTGGCTGTACCAGTCCTCTATGGCTGTGCGCAGCGCATGTGTGGAGGGGAGTGCGGCGGGGGGATGGGCGCTCCCTGCTGTTTCCGGTGTGCTGGATGTCGGTGGTGAGACAGAGGAGGCCGACGACCCCCGCGCGCGCACGGTGCGCAGCACGGCATGCTGCAGCTTGGCCATGTCGACGAGCTGGCGCGTGGCCTGCAGCGTGGTGGTGTGCTCGGGCCGCTCGGGCGACGCAAACTCGTCGACGGTGATGCTGGGCAGCGGCAGGTCGATGGTGGCGTCGTCCAGGACCGCCGGCAGGCCCGTGGCCAGGCACACCATGCCGTCGAGCACGTAGATGCACCACACGATGCGGCGGTTGCGCTCGGTGACGGCGGGCGGCAGCGACTCGTCGGCGCGGTGGCGCTGGGTCAGGCCCAGGCGCACGGCCAGGCGCGCCAGCAGGTCGACAATGGGCCGCGTCGACGGGCCGCACGAGTTGTACAGCGAGTACAGCGCCAGCAGCAGCAGTAGCTGCACGATGTCGGGCGTCTCCTCCTCGCGCAGGCACAGCGCCAGGACGGCCTCGTACGAGACGGGGCGCCAGTGGGTAGCAGGGCCGAGGGGTGGGTGGGATGGGGCTGCGGATGTGGACGTGGATGCTGGTGTCGTCGTCGTCGTCGTTGTTGTTGATGAAGATGACAAATCTGGCTGTGCAAACGTCGGAGCTGTCGGTGTTGTTGTCGACGCTGACGCTGACGCTGATGCCGGCGTGCTGGGCATACTTCCAGGTCCACTGCCGTCCGGCGGCAGCTTGCCCGTGCGCTGCAGCGTGGTGCGGCCAATGGCCATGACCAGGTAGACGGCCATGACGTCGATGCTGCCGCGGTCAACGGCCGCAGCACTCGACGTCGGCGACGTGCACTCCCGCACATCGTGCGCCCGCTGCGCCAGCACCTCGTACACCCAGCGCCGGTCCAGGAACGGGTACGACCGGTTGACGTCGCGGAAGTAGGCGTCGACGAGCACCAGCGCCTCGCGCATCCACGGGTCGGTCGTCTGCTGGAGGGAGGGGGGGATGTACGACAGCCGTGGCGGCAGCTGTGTCTGGTTGTTGTCGTTGTTGTCCAGGCCGGTCCGCGTGCGCTTGGCCATGGGGCGTGATGCCGAGGCCGGCTGTGTTGCCGCCGCCGCCGGGCCAACGTCCGGGTTGGTGCTGTCTTTGTTATTGCTGCTACTATCCAAGACGTCACGTGACCGCTTGCCGTGCAGTGGCGGATCGCCGTCCCGCGCGGCAGCCAACGCCACCGCAGCAGCCGCATTGGCCATGGCGTCCAGGTCCGTGCCCGTCGACACCTGGCTCATCATGACCTTGCTGCCCAGCAGCTCGCGCCGCTCGATAAACTGCTCCAGCCACGCCAGCCGCGCCCGCAGCCCGCGCAGGCTCGTCGGCACCGCGCTGGCCAGCGAGCACGCCCGCCCCGCCGCCACACACGCCGTGCACGCCGGCGGCGTCTTGCTGCACTTTTTCTTGTAGCAGCGGCACCGCTCGCACGCTATGATGCGGTCGCCGGCCAGCGTCGAGTCGCGCGCTGGTAGCGGCACAACGGGGGGGGTGGGGGTGGGGGCAGTTCTTTGTGCCGGGGCTGTTGTTGTTGGTGGTACAGCCCCTGCTGCAGACACTGTTGGTGCTGCCACTGTTGGTGCTGCCCCTGCCGCCGTCGGGGCCGGGCCGGGGCCGGCGGGATCGGGCCCGGGACCGGGGGCGGCGCCGGCCGGCACGCGGAACCGGGCCATGTGCGCCTCCATCGTGATTGGCTGGCAGACGGACGATGATAAAGAGTATGGGGGGACACACCGGCGGATTAATGTGCGGCGGGCAGAAACAGGAATACCGACAGCAACCGACCGAAATGCAATATGTCGTGGGACACGCGTTGCTGCATGGGAAAATGGAGTTACGGCGAGAGTAAGATAGCAGGCCTTATCAGGGCAGTGGGGCGCCTTAGCACGGATGCGGTGCCGGCTTGCCTCTCGCTAGCCAAGCGATTGCGGAATGGCGTGCTGGGGCTCGGCGGAGCTGACTCAGCGCGCATAGTTCGCTTTCCTGTTTGGGAATAGGCGCTTAGACGGTGTCTCCGTACGTCATGCTGCATACGGTGGACGGCAGATGGGTGGCTGATGGGCGGCTGATGGGCAGCGACGGCGTGTGTGGTCGATGACGCAGCCGGCGGTAGTTGCGAGTATTCGTATTCACACGATACAACTAAGCGCACATGTATGTTTCAGATGCCTCGTACAAGTACGAGTACTGCGTACGATACACGCTGTTCATCTACAAATCCACTGGCGGCTGCTGACTAAGCACCGACGTCACGGCCGGCCGGCCGACGGCAGCAGACCGGAGCGCCCCATAGCGACCGGACCAAGGGCTACGGCCGTAACCATACACCGAGCCGCCATACGCCTGCATACCCGCCGTCATACCCGGAGATGCACGGCCGCCCTAGCGTGAGGCTGGTCCCGCAGGCTGGGCGCCCCACCTGCCAGCGACCGCACTATACTCCGACTGCACGACATACGGCCGAATCGGGAAATTGTGCGCACGGGCTTTTGTCCGGGAGATTTTGTGTCTCTCGGCCGGCGCAAATTGGCGGCTGAACACCATAGCCGGGGGATGCTGCGTGTGCCCTGATTGCTGGCTGATGAGAGAGTGATCCTAAGATGATGTTTTATTCTGTAGACGCGTAAGCAAACCAAACGCACGAGGTAAACTCACGAGGTAAACGCACGAGGCAAGACGTCCGGCACGGAGATATTGAGGGCCGGAGGACAGCGACGACGATCCCGGGACACTGCACACAGCTCCGCAAACTACAGCATCCCGTGTCTGCCTTGCACAGACCATGCACGCTGCTGCCTGAACTGCTCCCATTCCGCGGTTGGCCGTCTCAACCTGCACGGACACCATGCCTCTTATCACGGACGACCGGTCCCGGGAGCCATCGCCGGCACCGGGACCGCCCGCCGGCGACGTCGCCATTGCCATTGACCGCGGCGGCACGTTCTGCGACGTCATTGCCCGGGTCGCCGGCCGCCCGGACATTGTGTTTAAGCTGCTGTCCGAGGACCCCACCAACTACGCCGACGCGCCCACCGAGGCCATCCGCCGCGTCCTCGAGGCCGTCGAGGGCCGCCGCATTCCGGCCGGCACCAAGCTGGACGGCTCGCGGATTAGTACGTTCTCTTCTGTTGTCTTCTGTCTGTCCATCAGCGGCATGCTAACCCGCAGGCTCATGCCGCATCGGCACCACCGTGGCCACCAACGCCCTGCTCGAGCACAAGGGCGAGCGTTTTGCTTTTGTCACCACCAAGGGTAGGTCTCTTTTTCTCCCTTCCTTCTAGCTCTCCAGAATACTCAGAAAAAGGCTTCGCCGACGTCTGCCGCATCGGCGACCAGACCCGCCCCAAGCTCTTTGCCCTCCGCATCGAGAAACCCGCCGTCCTCCACCACGCCGTCGTCGAGATCGACGAGCGCATCACCGTCGAGGACTACGACCTCAACCCCGCCCCCCTGGACAAGGCCGCCGCCGACCTGTCCCACGACCCGGCCCTCGTGCGCACCCCCAGCGGCGAGGTCGTCCGCGTCGTCAAGCCCCTCGACGAGGCCGCGGTCCGCGCCACCCTCCAGCGCCTGCGCGACGACGGCTACACGTCGCTCGCCGTCGCCCTCGTCCACGCCTACCTCTACCCGGCCCACGAGCAGGCCGTCGCCCGCATCGCCCGCGCCCTCGGCTTCGTCCACGTCACCACCTCCACCACCGCCACCAGCCCCACCATCAAGTTCCTGCGCCGCAGCACCGCCGTGTGCTCCGAGGCCTACCTCTACCCCGTCGTCCGCCGCTACGTCGACGCCTTTGCGCGCGGCTTTGCCACCCTGCCCCGGCGCCTCGATTTCATGTGCTCCGACGGCGGCCTGAAGCACGCCCAGTGCTTCCGCGGCAACGACGCCCTGCTGAGCGGCCCGGCCGGCGGCGTGGTCGGCGTCGCCGCCTCCTGCTTTGACGCCGATGCTGATGGCCACCCCACGCCCCTCATCGGCTTCGACATGGGCGGCACCAGCACCGACGTCTCGCGCTACGACGGCCGCTACGACTACGTTGCCGAGTCGCGCATTGCCGGCCGCGCCATCGCCGTGCCCATGCTCAACATCCAGACCGTCGCCGCCGGCGGCGGCTCCATCCTCTCCGTCCGCAACGGCCTGCTCGTCGTCGGCCCCGAGAGTGCCGGCGCCTACCCGGGCCCCGCCTGCTACCGCAACGGCGGCCCCCTGACCGTCACCGACGCCAACCTGTTCCTGGGCCGCCTGGACCTGGACTCGTTCCCCAGCATCTTTGGTGGTGGCAGCGCCAACAACCAGCCCCTCGACACCGCCGTCGTCGCCGCCCAGTTTGCCGCCCTGGCCGCCTCGTTCAACGCCGAAACGGGCCAGCACCTGTCGCCCGCCGAGCTGGCCCAGGGGTTTCTGACCGTCGCCAACGAGACCATGAGCCGCCCCATCCGCAACGCCACCGAGGCCCGCGGCTACGCGCCCGAGGACCACGACCTCGTCAGCTTTGGCGGCGCCGGGGGGCAGCACGCCTGCGCCATTGCCGCCAAGCTGGGCATCCGCCGCATCCTCGTCCACCAGTGGTCGTCGCTGCTGTCCGCCTACGGCATCGCCCAGGCCCAGCTGCAGCACGACGCCGCCGAGCCCTACACCGGCACCTGGTCGCGCGCCGCCCTGCCGCGCCTGCGCGCCCGCCTGCGCGGCCTGCGCGCCACCGTGCGCGACGCCCTCGTGGCCCAGGGCGCCGCGGCCGACTCGCTGCGCTTTGACGAGTCGCTGACGCTGCGCTACTTTGGCACGGACACGACGCTGACGGTTGCGCGGCCCGACGGCGACGACGACGGCGACGTCGACGACGAAGACTACGGCGCGGCCTTTATACGCGACCACCGCCGCGAGTTTGCCTTTAACCTGAATCGCGACATTGTCATTGATGCCCTGCAGGTGCGCGGCACCGGAATTGCAGCCACCACCACCACCGCCACGCCCAAGACCGTCTCCTTCTCGCGCGCTCTCGCAAAAGCCAAGGCCGCGCCCCGGTCGGCTCCTCCCGCGCCGCGATCGCAGCCCATCTTTGTCGGCGACGCATGGCGCAACGCGCCCCTGCACCGTCTGCCCGACACGCCGCGCGGCAGCCACGTCGACGGGCCCGCCCTGCTGCTGGACGAGACACAGACCATCCTGGTCGAGCCGGGCTACCGCGCGTACATTCTGCCGCAGCATGTGATTATGGAAGAGGAGGGGCAGCTCCAACCGCCCGCGTTGATATCTACTACAACAACTACAACTACAAATCCACCTGACAACCACTTCAGCCACGTCCAGCTCTCCGTCTTCGCCCACCGCTTCATGTCCATCGCCGAGCAGATGGGCAACACGCTGCAGCGCACCGCCATCTCCACCAGCATCCGCGAGCGCCTCGACTTCTCGTGCGCCGTCTTTGCCCCCGACGGCGCCCTCATCGCCAACGCGCCCCATATCCCCATCCACCTCGGCAGCATGCAGATGGCCATCCAGGCCCAGCACCGCCACTGGGCCGGCCGCCTGCGCGACGGCGACGTCCTGCTGACCAACCACCCGGAATGGGGCGGCACCCACCTGCCCGACCTGACCGTCGTCACCCCTTGTTTTATTGATGACAGCAGCCGCATCGCCTTTTACACCGCCAGCCGCGGCCACCACACCGACATTGGCGGCCGCGGCATCAGCGCCATGATGCCCGAGTCCAAGGAGCTGTGGGAGGAAGGGCTCAGCGTGCCCACCATGAAGATTGTCAGCGGCGGCGTCTTTCTCGAGGCCGACGTGCGCGCCGCCTTTGACCGTGCCGGCGCCCTGCCGGGGTGCAGCCCGACCCGCCGCATCCAGGACAACCTGTCGGACCTGCAGGCCCAGATCTCGGCCAACCAGCGCGGCATCACCCTGCTGCGCCGCCTCTGCCGCGAGTTTGGCCTGCCCACCGTCCACACCTACATGCGCGCCATCCAGGCCAATGCCGAGGCCGCCGTGCGCGCGTTTCTGCGCACGCTCGCGCGCAAGCACCCCGACGGCCTGGCCGCCCAGGACGTCTACGACAGCGGCACCGTCGTCCAGGTGCGCATCACGCTCGACGCCGCCACCGGCAGCGCCATATTCGACTTTGCCGGCACGGGGCCCCAGACCTGGGGCAACATGAACTGCCCCGTCGCCATCACGCACTCGGCCGTCATCTACGTGCTGCGCTGCCTCATCGACCTCGACATCCCCTTAAATCAGGGCTGCCTGACCCCTGTCGACATCCGCATCCCCAAGGGCTGCGTCCTCAACCCCTTGCCGTCCGTCGCCGTCTGCGGCAGCACCTTGGCCAGCCAGCGCGTCATCGATTTGTTGTTGCGCGCCTTCCACTGCGCCGCCGCGTCCCAGGGCTGTGCCAGCGCCACGGGTTGGGGCACAGGCGGGCGCGACCCGGCCACCGGCCGCCTCGAACCGGGGTGGAACTACGGCGAGTCCATCGGCGGCGGCTCTGGCGCGGGGCCCGGTTGGCACGGCGCGTCCGCCGTCCACGTGCACTCGACCAACACGCGCATCACCGACGTCGAGGTCGTCGAGAAGCGCACGCCCGTGCTGCTGCGGCAGTACGCCGTGCGGCGCGGGTCGGGCGGGCGCGGCCGCTGGCGCGGCGGCGACGGCATCACGCGCGAGATCGAGGCGCGCATCCCCCTGAAATGCAGCATCATCAGCGAGCGCCGCGTGTTCCGGCCGTATGGTGTGGACGGCGGCGAGCCCGGCCAGTGCGGGCGCAACTACCTGATCAAGCCGCGGGGCGGCACTGGCACTGCCGCGGAGGAGGACAGCGAGTACGACTGGATCAGCCTGGGCAGTCAGGCCGTGCTCACGCTGCAGCCGGGCGAGCGGCTGCAGATCAACACGCCGGGCGGCGGTGCCTGGGGCGCGGAGGAGGAGGAGACGTGATACCCGAGGAGCGATGTATGTATCTTTGCGCCTGATTATGATGAATACGAAGAGTATGCTATGCTTGTTATCTTGGTTATGTCTAATTTATGATACTCAATACGATTCTGACTGTAACTACCACTATGTTGCTGACTACGTTTCTGACTATATTCATCTGATCTTTGACTATATTTCGGCTGTATTCATCTGATCTTTCCGAGTAATGCTGACTATATTCATCTGATCTTCTTGATTATATAATCTCGACTTTCGAGAAGAGGAAGGAGAGAGGTTGCCCCTGAAAGGAAGGCTCGTCACAAGTAGGCAGATGGAAGCAAACGGCATAGATGGCCAGAGAGGATGCCCGTGCGGCACACAATAAAGCAAACGAGGTAAGTATTACAGTGCGTGCTCTCGTCAAGAAGACGTTCACTCTTATGGCCTTGGCAACTGGCCGGTGAATGTCCAGCCAGGGCAAGGTGGCAAGGTGAATGCAAGGTGAACTATACATCAAGTAACGTAAAAACATCGTGAAGTTGTGAATAAGTGAGCCTAAAACGCAGTGAACGCAGGGTGAACGAAACACCCAGTGCCGTGAAAAGTGCCGTGAGAATAGGTAAAGCAGAGAACAAAGCGCGCACGTCATAGAGTGAACGCAAATTAAGAACGCAGTGTGAAGCAATAGCAAGGCAGGAGCAAGGCAGGAGCAAGGCAGGAGCAAGGCAGGCAGCAAAGATCTAGTTGAGTCCTACTTCTATAAATCCCACTGGTCCCTCGACTTTCTTTACCAACATCACCACGACAAGTCGACATCAAACCTGGCATCAACGTCTCTCCATCTCTCCAACTCTTCATCTCTTTGACCCTCCATTTCCTGACTCCATTTCCTGACTCCATTTCCTGACTCTCCATCTCTTGATACCAACACATCAACAACCACTCTGGCGCGTGCATATCCCAGCACACACACAACAATGTTGGAAATCAATATCGCTGATCCGCAGTTCACCAGTCGCCCGACACATGGCCGCAGGCACAAGATTGAGATTCTGGACTCTTTCGACGATGTGGTAAATGCCACAGTGGATCTTCGCGTTCGCGTTGACAAGACAACCATCAAGCATGTGGCAATGGAATACGACTATTGCATCGCACGGGAGCAGGACAAAGACACAATGGCCCATGGACTGGCGCGCATCTGGCGGGATGGCGACTGGGACAAGGCCCATATCGAGGTCACCGAAACGCCCCCTGGTGACGTTGAATATGAGTTCAAGACTCTGATCTGGAGTGAAGCAGCAAGCTTCCGGGAAGTGAACGGCCACAATCTCCGCGTCATCGACAGCGATTCCCTTGCCCACGTTGACAAGCTCAGCAAGTGCGTGCGCGTGGTCACCTGTGCCGCGTTCCCCCGTCGCCCCCTGATCTACAAGTTTGCAGCTTTCCCTCGCGATGAGCCGTGGATCCAAACAGAGACCAAAATCTATGGCCTGCTGGGCCAGAACGCCGACAAGCATGATGGCATAGCCCCGATCTTTGTCGCACATGTCCATCATGACGGCCAGATCATTGGGTTTCTCCTCGAGTATATCCCTGGTTTCAGTCTGAGCTTCCCACTTCGTTCTCATAGCCAATACAAAGCCTGTCACAAGGCGCTCAAGCAGCTCCATGCCCTCGGCATCGGCCACAGATTTCTCCAGGGCGACAGCTTTTTCTATCGGGGCAACGCTCCGGACACAAACAAAAAGTCCGAAGTCGTCTTCTTAGGCCTTGGAGGCAGTATGTGGGGTGTGTCCAAGACGGAGCTCGAGGGGGACCTCTCCAAGCTGGAGAAAAATGTGACGGACAACCTGAAGGCCGAGCTGAAGGCCGAGCTGGCCGAGAACGATCGAGAGGGGGCGGACGAGACGGACGAGGCGGAGGACTAAGTCGCCCAGCTGGAAGACGGCCTTTTGCAGATATGGAGTGATGCATTTGATAGCGGTCGGGTGGGAGCATTTTCAAGATGGTCGCAGATATTGGCGAGGCATGAAGAAGAAACGGGGAAGAAGCAAGAGGAGAGGGACGTGGCTTGATGGTAATATCTGTATCTAGGATCAAGACAGAGTCTCTGACAGACAAACGAAGCCGATGACTGAGGATGGCAGTCACTAATATGAGAGCAGGGACCAAAGAGGCAGCAAAAAGTTTGACTGATTCATGCGTTTGATATTAGGACTTGAATGAAATAATCCGTCTTTTATGACAGCAAATGATTATCAGATATGAGCAAAAAAAATGATCAACCAAGCCTGCAAACTTCAGCACAAACAACAAAAGAAAAAAAAAGAAAAAATAGAAGCAGCAAGAAAAAAGAAAAAAGAAAAGTAGCAAGCAAAAACAAAAAAAGAGATTCGAAGTGCTTCTTGAAGAAGCGCATCAGGATTTGAGCCCGATGCGGGGGTCGAACCCGCAACCTTGAGATTAAGAGTCTCACGCTCTACCGATTGAGCTAACCGGGCGTTCGAACTCTTGCTTGTGGAGGTTGGGTCCGGTATCGGGATTGATGGGTTGTGGAGCAGTGTGGCTTAGTAATCGTGAGTAATTCTGGCTGCTTACGCTCGACGGCGTGAGGGCATCGTACAGCGATATTCTGCTGTCCAAGGTTGGTTTGATTTTTTTTTTTGTCTTGATCTCATGCGGTTTGCTGATCTGATGGCTTGAGCAGTCTCCTGCTGTATCATGGACCGACCTAGTGTCGTATATCAGGGCAGAAATTGACCTCATCTTCAACCAGTTCTCTTGATATCTTTTCTTTTCTTTCTTTTCTTTTCTTCTCGAAGTGGGCAACCGCCGGCTGTGGCTGCTTCCTTGTTGGTCAGTAGTGGCAGTGGAAGCGGACCCGAACACGGCAACCCGGCCGACGAGCCCCCGACGGCAGCACGGCCGGACGCCGAACATCCATCCAGACACCCCCGTTGTGGCAGCAGCATGGACGGACCCAGGTCCACGAGAGCGGGAAAGGTCTTTTCACCCAGTGCAGATTCCAACGGTGAGTGGCCAACGGCAGTGAGCGAACCGGCTTTTGATAAGATGGTGTAGTCCACGCAGCAGCAGGACAACCCGGCACAGAACGCGGCTCACCTGTCACAGCTGCCACAGCTGCACCCGCTGCCCGGCCTGCCCCCGCCCCATGTGCTCCACGAGCTCGTCGACCTCCCTTTTGACCGCATCTACCCCTAGCTATGTCATCCAGAGCCAGTTCCAGGCGCTGGCCAACGAGCGGCGCGCGGAGCAGGGCCCCACGAATCAGCAGCAGCCACATCAGCACAGCCAGCACAGCCAGAACAGACAGCACCGCCAGCACCGCCAGCACAGCAGCCAGCACGTGTACGCGAGCCCACACCCGCCGAGCCGGCAAATCCACCCTCATCCCTCCCACTCCAGCACACCGTCCACTCCAGCACACCGTACTCGTACCAGGCCACACGGAGCCCTCCATGTCGATGAGGTCTTCGCAGTCGCTGGATTTCGTTGATATGCCGCTGCTGGAGGGATACGACTTCACAGCGCCGCTGATCTGATCGGGATGAGCACCAATGAAACGGAGCTGAAAAGCTTGAGCTTCTGTAAAACGAGCCTGGCGATAATCAAGCGTTGCAAATCCCAACATCCAAGAGTAAAATCCAAATATTAAATGCAGTAGTTCAACCGTGAATAGATACAAACCCCAAGCCAAGTGACCATCCCCGAACCAGTGGCAGAGGAAAACGAGACGGTCCTCCAAGCGGCTGACCGTCCTCCCTCTCCCTCTGCCGGTGTATATAACAAACGCGAGTATCCCAATGTACAAACCGTAAACCAAAAGCAAAACCCGTTCCATTCCATGTCCACCGTGTTTCCAATTTGTAGTTCCTGACCGTATACAAAAAGGCACACATCATTGCCACAATGTCCCGTGGCAGCTTCTCCAAGAGCTACCCCCCCTTTCCCTTTCATCATAGATCCATCAACACGTACACATTAATCGGGACAACTGAGCAGAGAGACACTTGTCTGTAATATCGATGCTGGACAGCATCACACATGCCAACAGCCTGCGCCAAGGCACTTAGACACGGACCTGCGACATGTGGGGGGCACTGGAGCCGCCCGACGAGCCACCCATGCTGCGGCGGCCGGTGATAAACGTCATGGCCAGCGACGCAATCAGCGTGATCCACAGGAACCACATAAACACAGTGCTGGCCTGCAGCTCGCGGCACCGCTTCTCGTCGTTGTGGCTGCCAAAGCCGATCCAGTTGCTGCTCTGCTTCGACAGGTTGCCGCCGCAGTCGACTGCGTGCAGCTTGGCCGGCAGCACAATGGCCGCGATGAACACAAAGAGCATCGACAGGCCGTCCAGCAGCATCAGCCCGTACATGAAGATGCCGCTCGACAGCATGCTGACGAAGCCCGACGCGAAGCCCAGCAGGCACGACACGAGCGCGAGCACGCTGGCAAACAGCGCGTAGTTGATCGACGACATGTGGCCGTTGATGTTGTTGTCAATGACATTGCCGAGCAGCGCAATGAGCAGGACTATCCAGAGCAGCTGGACGCCGCGGAGGATAAGCGAGCCGGCCTCCATTGTGGGTGGTGGTGGTGGTGGTGGTGGTAGTTTTGGTAAGTTGATTCAAGTGAGAATGTGTTTTGATTAAAAAAGTCGATGACCAGCAATGTTGATAAATGGCTGCCGGCAAGATCGAGCGGGGAAGTCGACGCTTTTTATTCTTGAAATGTTTATGAATTCACTGGGGCTTGTCACGACGGTGACGAGGGAACACAGGTTAGGAAAACGGCCGTGTGGTGTGAGGTCGTGGTGCTACCAAAGAGGCAATGAAGAATGATGAAGATTGAAGAAATCCGGTTGGAGGCGTAATAGTACGAGAGATGCAGGACGAGGAGGAGGGGGGCGGCCGGGCGCAGTTTATTTAAACGGCAAGTGCAGTGCAGCTGACAAGAGGGCGCCTGCACCCCCCCCCCGAATGGAAGACCGGCGAAAGAGGCAAGAGCGTTTCTGTGCTCTGGTCCTCGGGAATGCACCTCTTTCCTTGTTTGTCTTGCTTTGTCCCGCGCATATTGAAAAAGTAGAAAGCGAGAGAAAAAGAAGAAGAGAGAGAGAGAAAAAAGAATGAAACTAGCGTGGCTCGGCACAAGCGGGATTGGCCTGATCGTGCACTTCCTACCGAGATGCCCCTACGCCGTACGTAGCTGTGAGCTGCGGCACGCCCTCTGCTATGACGTCCTGATGGAGAGTTGGGTTCCTGGGTGACGCCATTGGTCGGCCGTTATTGGCTGGATTTGCACATTATGCGGGTCCATGGGCCTTATTTGTGGGGCCAATACAACATAGGATAGAGCTAGGGTCGAGAGCTCTGCCGATTACTGAAGGCCTCGCTGGGGGCAAATGACGGATTCGGCGACGTCCAAAAGTCTTACGATCGCAAAAACCGCTACTTTTCTCTTTTTCCTTTCTCTGCCATGACGCGCAGTTGAGACACCGGAATTGATCTGCTACCAAGATGCAGCAAGCAGCTCCTTCCCTCCTTTGTGTGTGTGTATTTTATTTATTATTTATTTTACGTGTTTGTTGCGTCATGCTGTAAGACCCGAATCTGCAGGAACGATGCGCGTAGCTTCCCGCTTCCCGTTGCAGCAGCGGCGGCAGCAAGTGTCGAATGACTCTATCCGGCAGCGGCTGTCTGCTTACGGCATCCAGACGACAGACGACAGACGACAAGGCCGACTGCGGCCAGGCATCGCGACACAGTCCGTGTTTCACTTTTACTCCCAGTGCCGCTTTCGCATGACAAGTATGACGACAAGGATAAAGTATTGACTCGCTGCACGGCGCTGTTCGTGCTTTCTCGTGGCTTCCAAGGCCGGGGGGTGTGGTCATGTCCAGCTGGACAGGTAGGTCCTTTTGCGACGACGGCGACGACGACGATGAGCCGGTGACTTGTGTCATAGCAAAGCTGCCACCCCGAAAGCAAGAAATGGAGTGCGGCTAGTACGATGTACTCATAAAAAGGACGATGCCATAGACCGGTTCATCGATTTAGTGTGTAGGGCAAATAGTTTGTCCGCGTTCGTTTTGTTTTTATTTTTATTTTTTCTTATTTTCCCTCTATCTCTCTTTTCCCGGTTCTCGTTTCCAAGTCAAAGAAAGCGAAGAGAAAAACACTGAAAATAATCATCCAGCTACAGTCTTAGCAGGTCACATGCGCGGAACACCTAGGGACATCACGGGCTGTCTTCGACCTGTGACGAGGGTCTTTGTTGTGTATCGTAGATCTGAGTATTCTTCACTTGAGTAATGCTTTTCACAAATACAAAGGCTGCCACGTCGTTCCTCCTTGATGGCAGATGTTATCAAGCATGCTATACTCGTTGATGGGCATGAAGTATTATATTCAACGAACTGCATCACATTGCTAGAAAATCAAGTCTATTATCCCAATGTAGATAACGCCCTGTTAACTCCAAATAAACTGCCAGGAAGAAACTAGAAATAAGTAAAAAATAGCCCAGTCCATACGCCTTGCCGTGATATCATGCCATGATCAGAGAAGATTTAAACCCAGACAGATGCGCCCGCCGCTCAGCTCCGGCCCGACGAGTTGACATTACTCGCATGCGCCAGCAGAAACTTGCAGCACGTCAGCGTCAGCTTGCACGCCTTGGTCCACCCGTCGTCCTGCGCAATGCCCAGCTTGATGCTCACGTCGCCAATCTTGTCGCCCTCGATCCGGTACGGCAGGCTCAGCGGCTGCTGGCCCTCCGCCGACGTCTGCTGGTGCACAAACACCCCGAGCTGCCGTACGAGCTCCAGGAACGCCACCATGGCGTTGTCAAACTTGCGGTGCATAAACGTCAGGCCCAGGGGCATGTCGCCCGACGAGTACAGCTCCAGCACGTACTTTTTCGGCACGCCGGGATGCTGCTGCAGGGCCAGCCGCTGCGACAGGATGCTGGCCGCTCCGCCGCCGCTGCCAAAGCCGCCCAGTCCTCCTCCGCCCAATCCTCCTCCTCCTCCCCCTCCTCCCGACACCGACGGAGGCGGCGGCTCATAGCGCACAATCCGCGACGTCGAGCCCATGGGCAGCGGCTCGTAGTTCTCAAACTGGAAATTGAGCTTGTCGGCCACCGTGACCAGCAGCAGCAGCGCGTGGCCCCAGGCCGCGTTGATCTCGGGCCAGTCGACCGGCCGCGTCGACAGCCGGCCCAGCCGCAGCCCGTTGATCGTCGCAAACGTGCCGTCGTGGCTGATGCAGAACGTGTCGTTGTACACGTTGGACCGCTGCAGCCGCTCCAGCAGCCGCGCGTCGTGGTCGTACTTGGCGTTGATGCTGTCGCGCTCGTTCTGGAACGTCGCCAGCTTCGTTGCAAACGCGTTGCGCTCGCGCCAAAACTGCTCCTCCTCGCGGTCCAGCTTGCGCGCCTCCGCCTCCAGCGCCCGGATCTCGCCGTCCAGCGCCGCCTTGTCGCGCTCCAGCTGCAGCAGCTCTGCCATCGCCGCCGCCTCGTCCTGCTGCGCCCGCGCCAGCGCCGCCGCCTGCGCCGCCAGCTCCTCGGCCGTCGGCGCGTCTGCCTCCGTCTGCTTCAGAAACGCAATGTACGCGTCGCGCTCGTGCGTCGCGTCGTCCAGCCGCTTCTGCAGGCCCGCCACCAGCAGCTCCGTGCACTCCACGCACACCGGGTGGTCCACGTCGGAGCGCGCCGACAGAATCTCAAACAGCTTGGTGATTCGCTCCATGCCCTGCGCCGCCGCCGCCGCGCCCATGTCGTCCTCATCGCCGTCGCCATGGCACTCGCTGAGCCGGCCGTAGGCCATGGGCACCATCGATGTGAATGCGCCGTTACTTCCTCCCGTTCTTGAGTTCCCGGCCGAACCTCCACCACCGCCCATCGTCCCGTGCAGTCCCGCACCAATGCTGTTGGGGCTTCCTATGGTGGACTCGGACAGGAGCACAAACGAGTCCATGGGCGACGTCTCGCGCTTGAGCCCGTCGCCGCGCACCGGGTTGCCGCCGTAGCGCTTGAACGCTGGAGGACCGGCATCCTTGGCCACCTGGTTGTAGAGCGCGCGGCGGTCCGCGTCGGGCGCGTTGGCTGGTCGAGGCGGCTGTCGCTTCCGATGTGGTGGCTGTGACGCCGTAGCTGGATGGTCAGTGGTAGTCTGAATAGATGTAAAAAAAATAAAGAACACACGCACCAACAAGAAGGTCATAGGCGGCCGGATTGAGGTCGTCGAGCGAGCTGTCGAGCTTCAGCGGTGTTCGGCATTTCTGGCAATACATGGTTGCTGTCGTGGTGCGCCGCTCGGCGCTCGCGGCATCGTTTGCTGTCTGTCGTGGGTACTGTGCTTGTAATCAAAGAGAGACGAAGACTGGAAAAGTGATGTTTGGTCGCGATCGTGACGTGTTTAGAGTTAATACTGGCAGCTGCCTGTACCCACCTGACCCCTCTGAAGTCTAGATGCGAAGAAGGCAGACAGCGAGTGCATTTGCACGTGATTTTGTAGAGCGATGACTAATCATGCCGTTTACGAGGTACAGGGAATAATTTTCGCTTCCCTGCCTGTAATCGACGAAGTCACTCAATTCCAGGACGTCCAAATTTAGTTAGCGTTTTACAGCAAATCACTTGACAATGACAGAAATACATAGAACGCTCTTCTTTCTGCTTGAGAATTCCCTTCTATGTTTGAATTATATATTTTGCTTTTGAAAACTATTAAATAATAATATAAAATAGGATTTAATTTGAAAAATAACGAGGGCAGGTACTGATATATAAAAAGGATATATCCCCAAAAGTACGGCGTGGATAGGTATGTTTTCTACTCGTAGTATGATAATAGTATTAGCGATTCAACAGTGAAGTAGGTGCTAAAATATAGTGGATTAGGGGACAGGCGCCTGAAGGTGTAAGTACCTCGATTGTCGAATGTTCAAGAAACTGTACGTTTTTGGGCATGTCCGAGAAGCATCCCCATAAAAGTGACTTCTGTTGAAAAGAGCCAGGGAGCGAATTATACGCCTGTAACCTCGTACACCGTTCCTTCAGATCCGAAGAGCGAGGCGAGAAACATTAAGCAGCAGACTCTACGGTATCGCCAGTTATATGCAGCTCTCTCTACGGAGTTTTTCCCTGTCTGATGCAGCTGAGGCATCTAGTCACTGATGACTTTGTTGCTCTGGGCTTGTCTTGATACCTCCAGCTCTGGGCGATGAATGGCAATCTCGGCAGACAGCAACGCCATCAACTACGAATCATCCATCGCCCTCCTCCTTCGAGCACGACCACTCAAGCGCAGCTTTCCGAATCCATCGATATTCCATCCCAATAGTCCAGAAACGCTTATCGAGAACTTGTCTGTGATCGAGCAGCGACCACTCGGAGGCTCTTCTCGGCAAGCGAGGCCACATAACGACGCGGCACATACGCCGTACTCCATACCGACGAAGAACCCATAGCGAGTGCCTCCACGCCTTGTGCTGCTCATAAGCCTTGCGGATCGTTCGGCTGGAGTGCTGCGAAATCACCCTCTGCGGCAATGTTCGTCATCTCGGCAGATGGATGCGAGGGCGGCCGTCGCTCGACTTGCTTGACTGCAGCGATGCGTCGCGGTCGAAGAGCAGACAAACAGGCGATGGCTGGTCGAGCGGTGACTCTGGACAAAGGGATGGCAACAGCAAAGAAGGAGACAGCAGGATGATTACGAGTCCGTTGATCAGTCGTAACCACAGCATCCGAGCCGGAGATATTGTAAGCTCCGTCTTGAGTACGAGTGCTCGTACTAGCCTCGTACAGTGCACGAGTACTCGTACAATACTCGTACACTCACTTCCCCAACAGAATACCGCCCAGCACACAGATACATGCTCGTACATGCTCGTACATACGCGCCTCGCTCAGACGATTCGTTGATAAGACACGGCTGCACTATGATGCTTTATCTGCATGGTCGTTCCTCTTTTTCCCCTTTTACGCCCCACAGCCCACAGCCCCACAGACCTCCAGATACCGCCCGCCCGTGCCTACGATACTCCGTACTCCCGTATGCCGCCTGACCCTCTGCTGCTGCTCTTGCCCTCTTTCCCCTTCCCTGCCGTATCTTTGTTGGCAGTTTCACTGCCTCCCACGGCGCCCCACAACCCAATTACGGTGCATATCAGCGGGGGGGGGGGGGGAGCTGCGAGGTTGGCCACATGAGAACTGGGGGTGGTTCTCTCCTCTCCTCACGGCCTTGCCTGGCCTTGACGCTCCTTCCCACTTTAGTCGGGGCGGTATTCGTATTGTTTTTGCCCTTTATCTTTTATCGGTTGAAAGCACTGTGTGAGTGTACTTGTACTTGTACGAGTACGTACTCTTACTCACAATCGTGTTATCTTGCCTGTCACTCGTCCGAGATAACAAACGCCCATCTTTGTTCCAAACGACGCGGCTATCAATCCATTGTTACTCATACGAGTAATCATAGCTCTTATCCACCCGCCCTGTCCAAGACATAGCCGCTTCCGAATGCATGTGAAAATGTCCCTTTTCTCAACGGAATGGGGGTACGACTTACTCGTACCCGGGGCCTGCAGCCGGGAGCTGACTTGTACAGTGCGAGCCACAACCGCCCAGCTGCATTTCAAGGCGAAGCTCAAATTCCCGGATTTGGTCATGCGAGCACTGTTCCTGCCTCCTGAGGGAGCTACTGTGGATCCCGCCACTCGTACCCAGTGTGACTTTCTGATACAGCTATCAGTCACCCTTATCTCTCTCACAGGCATCATCATCTAGGCATCAGTGCTTCAGGGCATCAGTGTGATTGAGGCCATCAAGTTTAACGCAGCTCTATTCACTGCGAATCCATCTTCAAAATAAGTGACATAACATGCCATCACTCTCTCCCACTCCACAAAGAAACAGTCTCACTTCGTTTGCACTTCGTTATCATCCCGTTGTCATACCGCCGCTCACTGGCTGCACCGTGCGAAGGCTTATCTTATCGTATTGCCGAGGAAACAGTCCGACCTGCGCTAGGCCAGGATCGGCCAATCAACTACCCCTTCTGACTAGGTCTGACCCCAGTCTGCGTCACGCTGATGGATGAGGCAACAGCGGCCGCCGAATGCGCAACACGCAAGATACCGCCCTAGGCAACCCACGCCACAGCGCACTCCGTACTGGGTACCTGCCTAGGGTCCGCACGCAATCGACCGCTAGCGGGTGCATTCACTAACGCCTCCTGCTTGCGCGGAGTACGACTAGTCATCCTGTTGTTGGTATCTGGCCATGCTCTTTCCTTTATCTACGCCACCCGACGCTTCCCTCTCCTCTTCTTCTTCCCTCCTCTCTCCTCTCTCTTCTCTTATCCTCCCACCTCTCTTCTGTCTTCTTTCCATCCATCATCCTCCCCTTCCATCATCCATCTTCTCTTCCTCGACCACTTTGTGTGTTTTGTTTCGGGGTCTTCCTTCTTCTTGTTCTTTTTGTTGCTATCGCCCTTGTGCCTGATTAGCTCCTCGCCAACCCTCCCTCCCCATCGTCATCTCGCTTCTGCCGGACGGAACACCCCCCCCATTTCCATCATGATTCGTTTTATGACTCTTGCGCTGGCCGTCGGCGCTTCGGCCGCGCCCGCGCTGAACACGGAGACCATCCACACTGATGCTGCTCCCATTCTGTCGTCGCTCAACGCCGAGGAGGTGCCTGGTGCATACATTATCAAGTTCAAGGACCACGTGAACGAGAAGAAGGCGGCCGACCACCACTCGTGGATCCAGAACATCCACGACTCCTGGGTCAAGACCTTCCCCGAGAACGAGGAGGAGCGTGTCCTGGAGCTGCGCAAGCGCGGCCTGGACCTGCACCTCTCGCAGGACGTTTTCCGCGGCCTGAAGCACACCTACAAGATTGGCAGCGGCTTCATGGGCTACGCCGGCCACTTTGATGAGTCCATCATCGAGCAGGTCCGCCGCCACCCTGATGTAAGTACTTCTCCTCTCCTCTAGTCGGATAATATACATCATTCCCTTGAACACCCACTAACCCTCCCAGGTCGAGTACATCCACCGCGACACGGTCGTCCACACCATGAAGTACCAGGAGGTCGAGGTCGAGACCAGCGGCTGCGCTCCCGAGACCGAGAAGGGCGCTCCCTGGGGCCTGGCCCGTGTCTCGCACCGCAAGCAGCTGAACTTTGGTACCTTCAACAAGTACCTGTACGCCGACGAGGGCGGTGAGGGTGTTGATGCCTACGTCATCGACACCGGCACCAACGTCAAGCACGTTGACTTTGAGGGCCGTGCCCACTGGGGCAAGACCATCCCCTTTGGCGATGAGGACCTGGACGGCAACGGCCATGGCACCCACTGCTCCGGCACCGTCGCTGGCAAGAAGTACGGTGTCGCCAAGAAGGCCAATGTCTACGCCGTCAAGGTGCTCAAGTCCAACGGCTCGGGCACCATGTCCGACGTCATTGCCGGCGTCGAGTTTGCGGCCATGCGCCACCAGGAGCAGGTTGCTCTGGCCAAGAAGGGCAAGCGTTCCGGCTTCAAGGGCTCGGTCGCCAACATGTCCCTCGGCGGTGGCAAGACCACGCCCCTGGACGCTGCTGTCAACGCGGCCGTCGATGCCGGTCTGCACTTTGCCGTCGCCGCCGGCAACGACAACGCCGACGCCTGCAACTACTCGCCGGCGGCTGCCAAGAACGCCCTGACCGTCGGTGCCTCGGCCATTGACGACAGCCGCGCGTACTTCTCCAACTGGGGCAAGTGCACGGACATCTTTGCTCCCGGCCTGAACATCCAGTCCACCTGGATCGGCAGCACCACCGCCATCAACACCATCTCGGGTACCTCGATGGCCTCTCCCCACATCTGCGGTCTCCTGGCCTACTACCTGTCGCTGCAGCCCGCCACCGACTCGGAGTACTCGGTTGCGCCCATCACGCCCGAGAAGCTCAAGTCCAACCTGCTGGGCGTGGCCACCGTCGGCACCCTGTCGGACCTGCCCTCGGACACCCCCAACCTGCTGGCCTGGAACGGCGGTGGCTGCAGCAACTACTCTGCCATTGTTGCCGCCGGCCAGTACGACGCCAGCGCCGACAAGGCTGCCGAGAAGTCGACCAAGGAGGCCGTCCTCGACACCGTCACCGAGCTCGAGAAGGCCATTGAGGCCGACCTCAAGATTGTCTCGGGCAAGGTTGTCGGCGGCGCCTCGGACTTTAGCAGCAAGGCCAGCAAGTTCTCGGACAAGATCCACGAGCTTGTCGACGAGGAGCTCAAGGAGTTTCTCTCGGAGCTGAAGGCATAAGCGATGTCGAGCGATTTCGGACGACGAGCTGAGAATGCCGCGTCCCGCCACATCATGCCGCTGGCCTTTTGGTCTATTTATGTTATATTGTAGTTATCAGTCTGTCTGTTTGGGATTTCCGTTGCTCGGTTCAATTGCACTTTATTTGATTTCATCGTTATTGTTTTCTGCACGCTCACGACACTCTTGCCTCTTGCATACTGCTTGGTGGGATCGCCTTTTATGAAGGTTTGCACTGTATTGTATCACTTATTATCACTTATTAGTTTCTTACTTAGCACACGCTATCGAATACGAGTCTGACAAATGCTCTTTCCATATTGGAACTGTGATCACTGCTCGTCCGCTCTTTCTCTCTTGGTTTTGGTGATCTTCCTGTTCGGGCATCTAGTATGAAGTATCATCAAGTGTTCCTTCCCTCCGAGGCGAGGCTCCTGCCTTGTCGGTTCACTTGTCCCCGACATACCATCGCCATCGCTAATATACACATACGCAAGCAATGCTCTTTTGTTTACTTCTACTGCAGATCAATAGACAACGACCATGCTTCCAATATCACTCTGATAGCGCAGATTCAGGAATACCATATTTTCAGACATCCCGCATCCTATTCGCTGCATTTCTTTCTATTCTTTGTCGTCTCTGGGACATATTATAATCTTCTGTCTCTTTTTTATACATCCCGCAATGCAGCGTCTTCGAGCGACGAAATCTCGGCCGGAGCTCGCCAGCCGAAGCCAGTCGGCCTACGGCGTCCGGAGTAGTGCGCAAGACGCAACGAGAGATGCCCGGATTGCCGCGAGCAAGGCCTTTGTGGACAGCCAAGGGCGCTGCGATGCCGGTTTTCCTACCGCCCTGCCCTACCGCGGCCGCCAGCCACAATCAACCTCGGAACAGCTCGCTCACGGCAGCGTCCGCTATGTCCCGAAGCGCAGCTCGTCTGCCAACGACGACCGGGCGGCACCGACCTACATGAACCTGCCATCGACACCCGGGCCCTTTGAGACACCCCAGAGGGAGAGGGAGAGGGAGAGGGACGCTGCCAGTCCGGACGGACAGCCACAGCCTACAAACACGGGGCCCAGCGAGAGCAACTACTCCCGGTATTCTTCGTCGCTGCCCAACACGCCCAGCTACAGCCGGAAGAACATCAACAAGACATGGTCGGGGCCGCAGCTGCGCGGACGCGGACAGGAAAACCCGCGGGGCCCGGCATCGACGACGACCCAGGCCAGTTTCAGTACCGCTCCCCGCCGCACGCTCCTGAGTCAGCGGCACTGGAATCAGCCAGCGGCGGCGTCGGCGGCGGCGGCACGGAACCGCTACGCTACCGTATCGGCAGCAGCATTTAGTCGGAGTCGCGGCGGTGGCGGCTCCTTTTGCAAAAGTGTCAACAGCTCCGACTCTGCAGCCAGGTCGCTAGGCAGCGCCGATGCGGCAATGCCCGTGGCCACGACGTCGTCCAAGAGCTACCTGCGCGCCAGCTGCAAACGCAGCTTTTCCTTTTCGAGCAACGATGACGAGAAGTGTGTGATGCCGCCCAGCGCCGCTGTTCATGCTCAGGCGCCCGTGCCCGTGCCCGTGCAGCACAGCCAGCGGCCCCCACTACCGCCTCACCACGACGCAGACAAGGTCATGAGAAAATCGCTGCGTCGGCCTCGTCCACAAGCGCAGAGGCCAAGCATTCTGCCGCCAGCGGAGCCGACTACGCCGAGTGCCGCTGCCATTGCTGCTGCGCTGGAGATGAACGGGAGCGGTGCTGCTGCTGATTTTATGGTCGGCAGCTCGGGCAGTCTGCGGAGAACCGCCAGCCGGGTGTCGAGGCGCGTGCGGTCCAAGCTGAAGGGAATCTAGAGCCTTTCCAAGAGTGAATCAAGCGCCGAGCCAGCACCAGACCCAGACCAACAGCAGATCGAGACGGGCAAGTCACTGGAGCCGACGCGGGACTTTATGGCCGAGCGCAATGGGCGGCTCTTGATGTCCAACAACTTCCGCAACGACTCCGAGTACAACGATACCGGCACGGTCATCTGCGCCACAGGCGAGACCAGAGACGCGCTGCCGAGCGAGACCAGTGGCAACACGTCCCGCTTCACGAGCTGGTCCGACTCGGAGCGCCGCACGGCATCGAGCTCGACCAACCAGCCGGCCACCATGGATATGGGACCGCAGCACCTGCCGGTGATTACCGAGAGCGAGCCGGTGCAGCCGTCATATGGCGTGTACGATGCGTCGGCGCCATACGCGGCCGAGTGTTCATTGCCAGAGCAGCAACAGGTGCAGGCTTCTTATCCCACAACTCCGTGTCTGGCAGCGCGAGCATCGCCGAGCTCCTCGTCTCCTTCGCTCGCAGGGAGCGGCCGAGGCGACAGCTTGCGGCAGGGCATCACGCCCAGCGCGCTGAACCGGCTGCAAGAACTGAGCCTGCGGCTGCAAAAGGCCTGTGAGGACAGTCCCCGGGCAAGGGGAGTCGCAAAGCTCACGGGAGACCGAGCAGCCAAGGCCCAGCATCAGCATGAAGACGACCCGTTCTACGACAGCAAGCAGGCGACAAACCGCTTTGCGTTCCAGTCAGCGCCGACGACGCCGGGCAGATCAACCGTCGCAGGCGATACGAACGCTGGTGCGACAGCTGGTGCGACGGCAAATGCGACGGCAGACGCGACACAAGAGCAGCCCGTGGCGTCGCCGCAGTACTTTTTCAGAGGCTCGACACCGTTCCGACGGGCGCTGCACCAAAACATGAAGTCGTACCAGGAGGAGACGGCGGCGACGCGGGCACGATACGGCAGCGATGGGGAGGCCGACGTGGACATCCACCGGACCAGCGACCTGCCAGCACTGCCAGCACTGTCAGAACTGCGCTCAGGCGGCGGCGACCAAGACGTGCCGCTGCTTCATGCCGACCGGCCACGCCAATGGTCCCGCGTGCAAGCATGGCAGGCGAGTCTGCCCCACGACAGCTCGACCCTGATGAGCTCGGTCGACGACGAGTCCCGAGAGACACCGGCGAGCCAGGCGCGAGACCGAGGGCATCTGGAGCGGCTACACGGCGACTCTGCTGTGTCGCCCGAGCAGCTGCAGCGCTGGATGAAGCAGTCGAGCCTAGAGTGAGGGGGGGGGCGCATTGATAGTGAGGGCTATGTTTATGTTAGAGCACGAGGTGTGTTTGATAGTGTATTCGTTAATCTCCCATATCCATTTTGCAGGAGACCGACCGGCCGGTGACATAGAAATTGCATGTCATCGGAGTGAAGCTGAATGAAGCATCACGAGATTTTGGCAATAGCCAGTGAAGCTACGCCATACTGAAAAGAGCACCGAAGCTCCTTCCTCTTCAACAGGGCACGATAAAGTCACGCCGTCGTCATTGTGCGTCGCTAGCCCGTCGAGGCCGTCTGCGTATTATTTTGTACTGTCCTCAGCACGGTGCACGCCTGCTGCTTTCGCAACGAGGAAAAAACAGGCAAGCGCTCCAGGTCCTTCGAGTAGGAGCGGAGATTACTCCTTCCAGACTCACACCGCTGTGACATTTGCTCTTTCCCCCAGACGATCGCCAAAGATCACCGCAGGCAGGAGCTGTGAGCAAGTAAAAGCACTGGAGTGGCAGGGGCGACGGGCGCTAGAGAGGTGGCAGGAAGGTGCAGTGCAGCAGCTCCTTCTACGGAATTGGGGACCCCCCCCCGTATTATTTTCCGTCCCGTCTTTCTTTGTCCACTGCCCCCTTTTCCCTCATCTATCCACAACACGCCCAGCCACAGTCCCCTTTTTCCCTCGAATCCCATTGACGCGCCAATTACGAGGACTCGGCCTCTCTCTCTCTCGGTCTCGCACCTCAGCTTTCCCCGCCCACCCTGATACTTTCTGGTGGTGTGTTTTCCCAGGATTTGCTCTCTCTCTCTCGCTCCCTTTTACCCCCTCTCCTCCTCTCTCTCCCCCCCGGATCGACATCGTCATCATCTCGTGTCAGCATCGAAACTCGCCTCCAGCCGTCGACCATCGACCATCGACACCGCCAGTGAGACCGGCTTGTTCTTTTTAAATCTGATAGACGACAACCGCGTTCAGCCAGCCTCGTCCTCAATTTACTCTCTCACCACCGACCCGTCATTCATGCCAGCAACGCGTCGTCTCGACCAGGTCCCTCCCCGTCCTCTCCGGGCTTCCGAGTCCTCGAGTCCCGCCCCGTCAGCATCGTCAGCGTCGTCGTCGTCATCATCACCTGGCTGCAGCTGGTCTTGCTCTCTTGCCGTCCCGCGCGCCCCTGCAGCAGCTGGTCCCGCGCCTCGGAACGACGATTGGTAGAGACGTGTTCTCGTTCCGCTTCCGCTCAAGCTTCCGCCTAAGCTTCCGCTTCCGCTAAAACTTCCGCCTCCGCTTCACCCACTACCCCTTCTCCCAGACCTGCTGCTACGGCCGCTGCTCGCCTCCTACATCATGCACTCCCTCAGCCAGAAACTCCGCCCCAAGCACCAGGTCTTGATCCTCAAGTGCTACCCGCGCACCACCAAGGGCGCCGTCGACGTCAAGCCCAACTCCAGCGAGCTGAGCTACCTGCTCTACTATGCCACCTCGCGCCGCAGCAAGATCCAAAAGGTCGGCGGCTTCCTCGAGCGCAAGACCGCCAGCGACGTCTGGCGCCAGCACATTGGCAATGTCCAGGTCACCCTGCAGATCCTCGAGGCCCTCATCGAGAAGAACCCCAAGGACCTGCCGCTCTTCGCCCCCAACGTCCTCAAGATCCTCGACGCCATCCTGCGCTCCAACGACATCACCATGGTCGAGTCCTCCATCCCCACCTTTGAGGCCTTTTGTGCCAACCACGACGCGTCCACGCTGCTCGCCGACCAGGTGTACCTAGCCCAGTTCGAGGCCGTGGTGCGCCACTACGCCACGCTCGCCTCCACCCGCACCACCCCGGGCAAAGGCGTGCCCAGCAAGCCCGTCGCCATGCGCTGGCGCCAGTGCGGCCTCGAGGCCATCCGCGCCGTGGCCGCCTCCGAAGCCCTCTCGTCCATTGCCAGCCGCCAGTACGATCTCATGGTGCCCATGATTCTCGAGAACCTGTGGACCGACAACGAGGCCTTTCTCGATGTCCTGTACCGACGTGCCGAGATGGAGGAGATTGACGACACCACCGACCGCCAGCTGAAGCGCCGCACCAGCGTTGCCACTGTGCGCACTGCGGACACGGCCGGCGACACGAACCCCATTGCGCTGTCCGGCACCGCCACGGACGTCGACAAGCTGGCCGAGCAGGACATTGGCGTCCTGGCCATGCTGTGTCTCAAGCAGATCTTTATCACGCCGAGCCGGTCGCTCATCCACTATGGCACCATGGCCCTGTTGGACTTTATCAAGGACCGCATCGACCAGGGCGAGGCCGTCGTCTACGCCACGCCCAGCTCGCGCGAGGGCGGCTGGTCGGTCAAGATCTGCGGGCTCCTGCTCCGCTGGGCGCCCGTGCAAGAGCGCTACATCATCCTCATCACGCTCATGGACGCGCTTGCGCGCTCGCCTCTGTCCGACGAGACCCTCGAGCAGCACATTACGCTGGCGACCATGGTCGGGTCTCTGCTGCGCTCGGACGAGAGCCTGATCGGCCTCAGCGTCATGGACATATTGCTGGGTTTTATCCAGCAGATCAAGAAGGTGGTCCAGATGCCTGGCGATCCGTCTGCTGCCGCTGCTGCTGCGGCGGCCGCCGCCGCCGCCGCGGCCACCGGATCCGACTCCGTCCCAAGCGTGGCAGCAAAGCGCCATGAGCTCCTGGCGCGGTTGCAGCAGTGCATCGGTGACCTGGCCACCCACGTCTACTATGCCGACCAGATCTCCGACATGGTGGCCGCCATTCTTTTCCGGCTGAAGCCGCCACGGTCGGCCAATGGCAGTATTCTTGACGAGACAACAACTGCAACAACAACAACAGGGGGAGAGAAAGCGGCGGCCGGCACAGACGACAGCAAGGCCGACGACAGCGCGGCGGACTCGGCGCAAAAGTCGAGCTCGCCCCAGCACTCGTCGTCCGACTCCCTGTTCTCGCTGACAGTGGCCAAGACGGCCGTGCTCGTCGCCGTCAAGGCCATCCTGCTCGTGGCCAACCCCAAGACGAAGCTGAGCGGCAACCAGACGCTGTCGCGCAACCGCGTGCCCATCCACGTCTGGGAAGGCACGCACTGGCTGCTGCGGGACGCCGACGGCCAGGTGCGCAAGGCCTACGTCGACGCGCTGCTTGTCTGGCTCGACCGCGAGGTCACCTCGGACGACCAGCGCGCGCGCGACGACGCGACGATTGCGTCGCCGTACACCACCATCACGACGATTGCGAGCCCCCGTCCGGCGACGCGGAGCGGTGCACTACCCGGCACGGCCGGCGGTGGTGGTGGCGGCGGCGGAGGTTCTGCTGCAGGCCGGCGCGTCGTGTCGTCGGGCACGACGAACCGCGAAATGACGGCCGGCGGCAGCGGCAAAGCGGCGGCGGCGGGGAGCGGGCGCACGCACCACGTGTACTTTTTGTCGCTTCTGCACCTGGCCATCTTTGACAACGCGCTGCAGTATGTGGACTACGACGCGGACATTGTGCTGCTGCATGTGCTGCTCTACAATCTCGTGGAGAAGCTGGGCGTCAACGCCACGCGGTACGGTCTGCCGATGATCTTCCAGCTGCAGGAGGCCATCCAGGACGTCGAGGCGCCGCTGGCCAAGGTGCGGGTGGGCAGCCTGGTGCACGGGTACTTTTGGACGCTGACGGAGAAGTTCCGGTTTGAGACGACCATGGTCGGGCACGCGATCCGCAACGAGGTGACGCGGCGCCGCACAAAGCACTTTTGGGTCGAGGGCGTGCACGTGCCGCCGCCGCCGCTGGACACGGTGGACACGCCCGGCACGGCGCGGCCGCAGCCCAGCCTGCCGATGCACGAGATTGAGATGGAGGCGCTGCTGCCGTTTGACGACCGCGAGTCGTTGGTGGACAACATCTGCTTCGGCTACCGCGAGAGCGCGGTGGCATCGGCGCCGGCAAGCCCTGGCAGCAGCAGCCCGAGCCGGGGCGGCACTGCGCTCGGGGGCAGCAGCTTTACGTCGTCGTTTAACTTTGCTCTGAACAACCTGGCCAGCAACAGCAGTGGTGGTGGTGGTGGTGATAGTACTGCCGCTGGGGGAGGCTCGGCTGCCAGCGGCGACGGCAAGGAAGAGGTGCCGGCGTCGTTCAAGGACGAGATGCTGTCGGACTGGTCGCGCGAGAGTGTGCTGCAGGCGGTGCAGCAGCCGTCGGGCAGCAAGTCGGTGTCGCTGAGCGGGTCGCCGACGGGCACGACGATGCCGACGACAGCGGCGGCGGCGGCGGCGGCGGGCAGTCGGCAGCGGCTGGGACCCAACGCATCGAGCGGTCTTGTTAACGAATACCTCTACAACGACACGCCGCTCATGCAGCTGCCCCTCCAGCCCAACCCGCACGGCAGCGGGCAGCGCGCGACGACATCGAGCGGGCACACGGTGCACAACGGCGGCCTGGCCCCGCTGGCAACGCGGCTGCCGCGCAAGTCGAGTGTGCGCAGCGGCCTGTCGCCGTCGCCCGGCGGCAGTCTGTCGAGCAAGAACGGCGGGTCGCGCAACGGCACGTACGGCTTCGGGGCCGGGTCTGGGTCCGGCCCGGGCGCCGGGTTTGTAACGTCGGTCGACCAGCTCAAAATGGCACTGTCGGGGGCATCGGTGCGCGGCGGACTCGGCAGCCGGCAGGGCAACAACGCGCAAGGCGGCGGCGACGACGGCGGCTACGAGAGCACCGATAGCATGGCCAGCTACGATATTTCGGCGTCGGAGTTTTCGTTCAACCCGCCGCAGCCGGGGACGGCGGGCGACGGCGGCGGCGATGGCGCGGGGGGGGTGGACGGCGGCGCGGGCCGTGGCGCAACATCGGCGTCGTCCAACAAGACGTCGACGAGCCGCAAGAGCTCCGTCAACGGCGAGCTGCTGCCGCCGGCCAGCGCGGGCAGTGCGTTTGTGCACGGCGACGGCGAGGCCGGGGACGGTGTCGACGAGTCGGTGCCGCCGGTGCCGCCACTGCCGTCGCCGTTTTACCGTGAACAACAACAACAGCAGCAGCAGCAGCAGCAGCAGCAGCAGCATGGGGCCACGGGCAAGGCCAAGGAAAACAAGCCGTCGGGCGGGCGGCGCAGCGTCAAGAGCCGGGGCGGCGACAGCATCCTGTCGAGCGTGCTGGGCGAGGAGACGGACGCGCCGGGCATGGACCTGCAGTCGCTGCTCAAGGGCATTGACAGCCGGGCAGGCGAGCACAGCCTGGGCAACCTGACACGGCCGCCTTACTAATGGGGATTAGCTAAGCGGGTTGGATAGAGGATAGACAGGTGTCGTCTCTGCGGTCGTTTTGGTCTTTTGATTGGCGGCACCATACATTTATACATTATCGGGTGCTTGTTTACTTTGTAATATTGTTTCCCATCTGCCACGGCGTTATAAAAGCTTTATTGTATATTTAGTTATTTATTAGTTACTAATAGCCTGCAATATTTCATTTGTTTCTTCGGAATATTTGAATGTCGGTCGTGATGTTCAAGATGACATAATCAAGACAAAAGAGACCGTGGAAAGCTCGGAGCTACGTGTAAAAGTGGAACCTTCTAGCTAACGCCAGCGTGCCAGCATACAGGTACAAGGTACAAGTGGAAAAGTTTGCCGACAACGGAAGTTGCCCTATTACGAGTGCACTCATAATAAGCTCGCGCCGCCCCTGCCCCCTTCCTTCCCTTCCCCTGCCTTGACGGGACCGTGGGACGACTGACCACCCTGATAAGACGCAACCCGATAAGAGCAGTACCTTTCTCTTTTCCCGATGATGAGACCCGCGACTCGACTCTGCCTGCCGTCGTCGGCGGCGGCACGGCCCCTTGTTCCCCTTCCCCTTGCCCATCGCCTGCGCCCGCAAACGACGACGACCCGCGCCCTGCACGTGTCACCGCTGGCCCCGACAGCATCGCGCCACGCCGACGTCGCCCCCCCCGTGTACGGCCAGGGGCCGCCGCCGCCCCCTCCTCCTCCTTTTTCTAGTACTAGTACGACATCCAGAGAGGCCCGGGCGGCGGCCAAGGCGGCGGCCAAGGCGCGCGAGGCCCAGGAGCGCGAGGACGTCGAGCGGCGCATCCGCATCGAGCGGCGCAAGGCGCGGGCGGCCGCCATCCACAACAAGGCGACGGGCGGGCGGTTCTGGAAGACGACGAGCGTGCAGGCGGTGGGCGACGACGAGCTGCAAGTCCACCTGGACGCGCGCCCGCTGCGGCACCCGACGACCAAGCAGATTGTGCGGCTGCCGGCGGGCAAGCGCGTGCTGGCGCATGCGCTGGCGGCCGAGTGGGACCAGCTGACGTCGGTGCGGCAGGCGGCGCAGGGGCACCGCGTGCCGCTGACGTCGCTGGTGTGCCGCGCGCTGGACCTGGAGGCGGAGGCGGTGGAGGCAGAAAAGGATTCCGAGAATGGGCGCCGCCCTCAGGCAGAGGCCGTCATTGAAAGCCTGATGCGCTACCTCGACACCGACAGCCTGCTGTGCTGGATGCCGGCCGACGAGGTGGACGTGTTTGCCGGCAACCGCGCGGCGCAGCTGCTGGCGTCGACGCGGGCCGATATTGACGATGTCGACAGCAAACCAGAGGTCACGCTGCGCCAGATGCAGGAGCAGACGGCGCGGCCCATCCTGGCCTACATCAAGGAGCACGTGTGGCCGGGCGTCGTCGTCGAGCCCGTGCTCGGCGGCGCCGACCAGGCCAACAGCCTCTTCCCCAAGCCGCACCCGCGCGCCACCAAGGCCGCCGTCGCCGCCTGGCTCGCGCAGCTCAACGGCTGGGACCTCGCCGGCGTCGAGCGCGCCACGCTCGCCGGCAAGAGCCTCGTCGTGGCCGCGCGACTCGTGGGCAGCGTGTCGCCGACGGCGCCCGCGCGGCCCACGGCCAAGGCGGCGCCGCTGACGGTCGAGGAGGCGTTTGCGGCGACGAGCATGGAGACGGCCTTCCAGACGGCGCAGTGGGGCGAGGTGGAGGACACGCACGACGTCGAGGGCGCGGACATGCGGCGGCACTTTGGGAGTGTTGTGCTGCTTGTGAGTTAGGGGTTTTTTTTTTCGGGTAACATGTACGACTAGCATATAGACATATTGACACGAGCTATGAGCAATGCATTTGGAGTGAGGCGTTGGCAGTGAGCCGTTTTGGCAGTGAGGCGTGAGGCTGTGTGCAAGAGGATATGGCTGGCAGATAGCACTATGAGTACTTTCAAGGTACGAGTATGATTTGAGCGCCATGGTACGGGAGTACATAAGAACGAGTCAGTGCCGAGGCTGAATCATAGATGCATATTTACGGAGTACGTATATGTTTGGTATTTTATTGTTGTTATTTCTTTTTGATTTTCGATTTTCGATTTTTGATATTTGATTTTTCGTTTTATTTTATTTTTTGTTCGCTGTCTTTGGTATTTTTACTTTTCTTTACGTTTTACTTGAATTAATGATTGTTGATTTTCTCTTCTAATTCTCTCAAGTTTTCTTAGAATTCTCCCGTAAAATACACAATACCCATCAACTTACAACCTCGTCTCCCTGCGAGTGCATCATTCCGCGGAGGCTCGGAGGCCCAAATGCGGGGAAGATGACAGAGCAAGTAGCGCTGATCCACTTTGGCGTATTTCCCGGCTACCCCGTATCCGATTATCTGGGGATTCTTGGCTTTGATGCGGGGACACTTGCGCTCCGTACGAGGCGTTTGGTTGCTCCTGCCTGTTTATCATTCCGACTCGATGTTGTGGTTGCTCCTGCCATTTTCTACGGCTCTTTCCTGCTCATAATGGTCACAACTGCATATGGCAAGAGCTACGGGACCGCCAGTCAAGTATCATGGAGTAGGCCCCATATCAGGTGGCAGGTCACCCGGCCGGCTGCAGGCGCTGATCTATGGAGTACTCGTACTCGGGTACGCGCAGAGAAGTACCGGAACTAAGACGTGTACGGAGTACTCGTAAAATGACCCTGGTTGAGAAGGAGCTTGATGCGGTCCCGTGGGTACTTGCCCGTCCTGGACGGTAGCAGAAGGCAGGCATGGACTCCTACTGCAGCTGGAAGGGATAACTGGCAGCTATATAGGGTAGTAGTGCATAGCTAATAGCGAATAGCGAATAGCGAATAGCGAAAGAGGATAGTAGGAATTAGTGAGTAAATCCGAAGCTGTCCGGCCAGCACCGTCCATACCTCCACCACCCCTTCACTGCCGTGTGCGGAGTAGCGTAGAAAGCGGGACGCCGGCTGCAAGCTCGGGCCGGGGGTTGGTAGGAGGATCGTCACTGGCTTTTGTGATTGTCCCTACGGAGAGCCCCTGATTCCTTATTATCCGAGGTTGGCTGGTCGTGAAGCTGTCTTGCTGTCTTGTCGTTGTCTTCATTCTGTCTTTATTCTTGTATTTTGTCGTCGTCGTGTCGTCTTCATCTGATCTCTCACTTCATCTCATCTTTGTGACTATATTCTCTTCTTCATCTCGTCTTCATCCCATCTTCACCCATCTTCATCCCTCTCATCCCTCTTCACCCATCTTCACCCATCTTCATCCCTCCTCATCACCTCATCTCATCCTCCCCTCCCGTCCACCGCCATGGTCTTTGAATCACCGGATTGGGTCCCCCAGCTGCCCTATGGTGAGTCCTAGCATATCCTCCATCATCACCATCACCCCCCCCCCCCCACTAACCGTCAGACCCCCCCGATACCCTCTCCATCGAGCAGTTCTTGACCTCCGACGCCCTCGGCGTCCGCCCCCTCGCCACGCGCCGCAGCCCCTTCACCTGCGGCCTCACCGGCCGCTCCTACACCTGGCCCCAGGCCCAGCAGCGCACCGACCACCTCGCCCGCGCCCTCGCCCAGCGCCTCGGCTGGCAGCCCAACGAGGGCACCGCCTGGGACAAGGTGGCCGTGGTCTTTTCGCACAACGCCGTCGACTACCTGACCGTGCTGTTTGCCATCCACCGCTTCTCGGGCATCGCGTCGCCCGCCAACGCCGCCTATGCCGCGGCCGAGTTCCAGCACCAGCTGGCCGCGTCCGGCGCCCAGGTCGTCTTCACCTGCCGCAGCCTGCTGGCCACGGCGCTGCAGGCCACGCGCGCCCTGCACATTCCCGACAGCAGCGTGTTTCTGATTGATGTTCCGGGGGTTTCTTCTTCAGAATCAGAATCCGCCATCACCTCTGTCGACGACCTCATCGCCCAGGGCGCCGCGCTGCCCCCCCTCGACCCCGTCCGCTGGCCCCCCGGCCAGGGCGCGCGCCAGCCCGCCTACCTGTGCTTCTCCAGCGGCACCTCGGGCCTGCCCAAGGGCGTCATGATCTCCCACCGCAACGTCATCGCCAACGTCCTGCAGCTCGTCACGTTCGAGGCCGTCGCCCGCCGCCTGCGCGCCGTCGACACCCAGTCCGAGATCGGCCTGCTGCCCTTTAGCCACATCTACGGCCTCGTCGTCATCGCCCACGCCGCGCCCTTCCGCGGCGACACCGTCGTCGTCCTGCCCAAGTTTGAGCTCGAGACCTTCCTGGCCGCCATCCAGGCCCACCGCATCCAGCAGCTGCGCGTCGTCCCGCCCATCATCCTGCGCCTGCTGCGCACCCAGGACGTCTGCGCCCGCTACGACCTGTCCAGCGTGCGCTTCCTCTACACCGGCGCCGCGCCCACCGGCCAGGAGACCGTCAACGACCTGCGCCGCCTGTACCCGGCCTGGACCATTGGCCAGGGCTACGGCACCACCGAGACCGCCACCGTCGTCTGCACCACCAGCGAGCACGACACGTACGACCCGTCGTCCGGCTCGCTCGTCCGCGGCACACGCGCCAAGCTCATCGGCCCCGACGGCGCCGAGATCACCGCCTACGACACCCCCGGCGAGCTGCTCGTCCAGGGGCCCACCATCACCCTGGGCTACCTCAACAACGAAAAGGCCACCGCCGAGACCTATGTGCACCACCACGACGGCCGCTGGCTGCGCACGGGTGACGAGGTCGTCGTCACGCGCGCGCCCGCCTCGGGCCACGAGCACCTGATTGTCGTCGACCGCATCAAGGAGCTCATCAAGGTGAAAGGCCACCAGGTCGCCCCCGCCGAGCTCGAGGCCCACCTGCTCACCCACCCCGCCGTCGCCGACGCCGCCGTCATCCCCGTCCCCGACGACACCGCCGGCGAGGTCCCCAAGGCCTTTGTCGTGCGCAACCCGGACTATGCTTCCCTCTCCAACACGTCCGACGCCGACGTCGCCCGCGAGATTGCACAGTACGTCCAGGACCACAAGACCCGGTACAAGTGGCTCAAGGGCGGCGTCGAGTTTATCGATGCCATCCCCAAGAACCCCAGCGGCAAGATCCTGCGGCGTCTGCTGCGCGACCAGGAAAAGGCCAAACGGCGCAAAGACGGTTCCAAGTTGTAGTGTTTGTCGTCGTTTCGTTTAAATAGAAATTTGTAGCGAATGATAAATCCTTCTTTGTTTGTCTTCTTGTATCGTCGTGCTGTGAGATCCCCTGCCGCGCCTACGGAAACAACGCGTCCTGAACCCGCCCCTGGCAGTAGTGAAGCACCCCAATCCGGTCCGCCATGCAGCGGCCCAGCTCGTTCTCGTCGTTTTCGACCGTGCCGACCCAGAGCGACCCTTCTTCTTCGTTATCGCTGCTACTGCCCTCCGGCCCACCCCACAGCGCAACCAGGTCCCGCGGCAGCCGCGTCAGGCACACGTGCAGGCTGCAGTAGTAGTTGAGCAGCGCGCGGTGGCGCGGCTCCGTGCACTGCGCGCGCGCCAGCTCGTCGCAGCAGAGCCGGAACGCCGCGGGGCGGCCCACCACGGGGCGGCCCTGCTGCAGCGCCGCCAGCGCGAGGCGGTACGCTGTGTCGTTGGGGGCATTAACTTCCGGCCGCGGATCCGGCACCCGCGTGAGCGTGCTGTTGAGCACAAACACCAGCGGACGGAGCTGTGCTGAATGTGGTGCCGCCCCCGCTGCAAGACCCCGCAGCCGCCGCATCAGGTGCCCGTACAGCTCGTGCACGCGCGCGGCGCCCTGGCTCTGCAGCCGCAGCCACCGGAAATGGTGGTCCATCTCGGTGAGAATGACAATCGAGGGGGGAATAGTTGATACCTCTGGAGAACCCGAGCCCACCGACCACAGCCGCTGAAAGGGCACGCCCGCCTCGAGCTCGCCCAGCACGGCCTGCAGGTCGTCGTAGCCGTAGATGCGCGAGATGAGCACGCGGCCCAGGATGGCGGCGCGCGCGTCTTTTTCCTTGCGTAGTACTCCTTTCAGCAGCCGCACCGCCTGCTCCATGGGCCGCGTCGTCACGAGGCGCGCCGTCGCCGTGGCATCGCGCCGCAGGTGCTGCACGGCCACCTGCAGGGCCACGGACGTGCCAATGTCGCCGTCGTCGGCGCTGATGCCCACGACGCCGCCCGCCAGCCGGCCCGTCACGTCGTTGCCCAGCACGCGGTCGTCCAGCTCCGAGCAGCCGCTGGCGTAGAAAGCAGGCGGCATTTGTGGCTATGCGAGTTGTGGTTTCTGAGAGGACTTGTTGGGAAGAGTGGGATCAAAGTTGGGTCGCACTTGCCGATCCAAGTAGTGCCAACTGCCTAACGCGCACTGCTGCATTCACGCGTGACAAATACCGGATGGTCTTTCCTTCAAGACATATTTATTTTTAGTTATGAAAGTACTCCGTACGATACTCCTGTTCAATTACAGTCACGTGCCATTACTCTCACCTCATCTCACCAAGCATCACCAGATTACGCCAATACAATCACCAAAGCATTAAGCTCTTAAACATTATCAGATTCAATGCAAGAAACAATACTAGCAAATTACAAAATACAAAGGGAGAACACCGTACTGCCCAAAGGAACGACTGTCTGACGACTGTGACGACAGCTATGACGCGGTAGACAAACAAAGCAAAAAAAAGGGAAAAAAAGGAAAAAGGAAAGGAAAAAGAAGAAAAAAATAAAAAAATAAAGAGACAAAAAGAAACGTCTTGAGTGACGCCATTGGATGGCACTCCCGAGTGTCTGTCCTTGGCCATCCGAGCATGTCTTCCCTGGCATTTTTTATATGTTTGTCGGGTATTTTTCGGATCCCTCGAGGTTCCTTTCTAGCGCAGCGAGATACATAAAAAGCATGGTCCATCTCCTCCGCCTATACTGCGCACATACGCCAACGTGGCTCCGGCGTGTCTGCCTCTGCTGCTGCCGCTGCCGCTGCCACTGCTGCCGCCACCGCTGCTGCTGCTTGTTCGGTCTCCGTCTGCTCATGTTTCGACTCGGGCTTGGGCGCCGCAGCATCAGACGCTGCAGCCGGGGCCTCCATCTTGCCCTCCACCTTGGCCTCTGCCTGGCTCTCTTCGCTAGACGTAAAGCGACGGCCTCGCGCCGCCTTCGTTGCCAGCCGACCCCTCTACGAGTCTCTGGCAACGGGCGGCGGAGGCGCTGGCCGCCGGCCACCCCCCTTCAAGCTCTTTACCCGCGACAGCAGGCCACCCGACGGCTTGGGCTGTGGCTGTGCGCTCTCGCCATACACCGGCGGCTTTCTGGGGGCCGGCTCGTCGCCGTTGCCGTCCGTCGTGGACCGGCGCTCCAGCGGAATGCCGCGCGGGGGACTGGGCATCGGATCGTGGTTGCCCGAGTTCTTTCTCCGGACCGAAAGAACCTCTTCACCTCTCTTGCCGTCAAAGTCCTCATAGGGGTTCGAGTCGCTGGTGTAGCGGCCGTGCGACGAGCCCGGGCCGCCGTCTGTGCTGTATGCGCGCACGGCGTCGGGGTCCCGCGGGCCACGGTTCATGCCGCGGAAGCGCTGGGCGAGCGACTTCTTGCGCTGCAGCGGGTTCTCCTGGACCTCGCGGACCTTTTCGATTTCACGGCGCTGGATCGCAGTACGAGTCGCGGGCGTGCCTTCGAGGAAGGTCGATGTGCCGAGGCCGAGGGACTGGTCGCCGTGGAGGACCGAGCTGCGCTGCTTGGGGTCAAACACACCGACGCGGGGCGCCGCCGTGAGCTTGTCCTGGGCCGCTGCTGCGCGGTTGGCCGAGAACTCCATAAACGCCTCGTCGCCGCCCTGGCCCAAGAACGTGCTGTGGTCAGGCCGGTCGTTAAGAGGGCCAGAGCCACCAAGGGAGTTGTTGAGCGAGTCCTTGGGGAACGCCTGCATGGGCGGGCGGCGGCTGCCCTTGCGGTTGCGGTGGGGGTTGAGTGCATCAAAGGGACCGTCGTGATGGAACACTGTAGCAGTTAGTTGATGTGTTGGCAGGGACCTTTAAAACAAATACCAAAACATACCAGTGCCAAAGATGCTCGAGGCATCCATCTGGTCGATAATGTCGTTGTGGCGACGGCGCGGGCGCGACGAGCCGCTGCGTTCACGGTCGCCTTCCTTGCGTGCCTCGCGCGACGAGCTCTTGGACGCCGCGTCGGCGGGTGCAACGGACGACTCCGAGTTGCGGCGTGGCCGAGAGCCGGATGGCCGGCGCGAGCTCGACGGGCCCGGCACGTTCAGCTCACGGCCGGCGGGGGGGTGCCGGGCCTTGCCAGAGTCCTCCTGGGACTGCGAGGGACGGTGGTTGTTGGAGGCCGGCGGGGGCATGTTCTTACCACGGCCCGGCGGCGGTGGTGCACGGCGGTCGGCAGGCGGGCCAGTGGGCCGTGCTGGACGGCTGTCACTGGCGGGGTTGAAGAGCGGAGACATGGGCTTGTCGTTGACCGAAAGCGAGTTCTGCATTCATGTCAGTCGGGGTGTTTAAAGGGGGGAAGAGGAGCAAGGTGGAGGAAGAATGAAAGTAAGGGGATGGATGCTGTGAAATGGATGAAGAAAAAGGTGAGGAGGGAAGAGGAGGAGGGAAGAGGAGGAGGGAAGAGGAGGAGGGAGAGGAAGAGGGAAGAAAGTGGGAGAAAGTCAAGAGGAAGAGGGAAAGAGGGGTGGCGGCGTCGCCAGGTAAACAGCGCCGGCGATAGCAACACAACGGGAAGGAGCTCTCGATGCTGCTGCGAGGGAAGGAGCGACCGAGCACAGTGGGGAAGCAGCCGGCTATGACGCAAACAGGACGCATGCGTGCTGGATGAGGCAAGAGCCAGCCGGCATCGACGCTTTGGGGTTGGGGCCAATGCAAACGTACAAAGATATCGTCAATTGACGTTGAGCCACCGGACGGTGCGGGCGGGTCGTCGAGGGAGATGAGCAGGTCGGTGTTGGATTCTGCGGGCTTGTCGTTTATGGGGTCCAGGAAGGGATTCCGGGAGACGGGGCGGCCGTTGTTGGGCGGCGCCGGCACGGGATCCAGGAACGGCGATACTGGGGCAGCGGGCGACACGGCGCGGCGGAAGGGGTTGTTGGAGGCGAGCTGCGGCGCGCGGAAGTCCGCTGGGAGGAGGAGGAGTGTGAGTAAGGGCACTGAGAAAGAGGGGTAGTGGACGGCAGAGCAGCGCAGAAGTCTGTTCCGAAAGTGACGAGACAAGACGACGAGACGAGACGAGACAAACCGAGAGAGAGAGTGAAAAGACAAAAAGACGAGAGACACAGCGAGAAGAGACGACAAGATAAGGGCCTGACGTTGTCCCGTGGGCGCGCGTTTGAGTGCATGGCCATGCCGTTTCAGACATATTGGGATGCTGGGATGCTGGGATGCCGGGATGCTCGAATCCTGGTTTCTGGTCCCGGGGATCCTGGAATCCTGGAAAACCTTGGAAGATGCGGCGCGTGGTGCGCGGGTGTAACCAACGCAATCCCAGTGCGCGTCCAGGGCGGGCGCATGGCGACATTTGTTTGGCCAGTCCGTCAAAGGCTGACTTCGATTATCTGGCACGGCCGATTGCGGAAGTCTGGGCGGAAGGCGGGCGGTGGGTGGTGACAGGCATTGCGCGTCGTTTGCAGCGGGTGGTAGGCTGTCGAAGTGTTTGTCTATGCGCGGTCGCATTTGGTGCTGTCTCTCTCACTTCCCGTTCATCTCGTTCGATCGCTCTCTCTTGCTGCTCTCGCGATACCCGGTCGTCTGCCACGACGTCACACGGGCGGCATAATTCGCGCTCTGCCTGCACGGCCCATGCTTTCTTTCATCCGATAAATACATACCTGGGTCGGAAGAGTAGTTCGACATCTTGAATGCGATACGTTGGCGCACGTAAGGTTATGCAAACGAGCGGACGGCCAACGGTGTTGGGGTTTGTGTGGCGGGAATGGAAAGAGGAATAGGAAATGGTAAATGGTTTTGTCCCGGATAGGAGAGCACGGCGATATACGGTTTGCGCTTAGTCACTATCTCGCGGACCGGCAAGGGCAGTTAGGGGGTGCGTTAGCGGGTGGTTGGCGGGCTGAGAGCGCTGAGACGGGTGTTTCAGCGTTCGGGCAAGACGCGTCGGTGGTGGAAAGACGATGGAAGGGCGAGCTGGAGAAAGACAGGAGCAAAAAAAAGAAAAAAAAAAAAAAGAAAACTGGTTTTGTGTTGGGCGGCCGAGCGTGCACAGGCAAATGCAGCGCAGGTCGGGACAACAGGAGAGATCGGCAGCGAGTGTTGACGGGGCCCCACGAAAGGCGCAAGCAACAAAGGCAAAGAGCCGGATGGACGGCAGAAGGGAGATAATAGGAGGTAATAGAATAGATGGATGGGATGGCTTAGGGGTAAAAATGCTGACAATGGTTCACGAGGTTTAGACGACAAAATCACAAACGGCACGCGAAAGTCAAAGAGTCAAAGAATCAAAGAATCAAAGAGTCAAAGAGAGGCAAAAGAGGCAAAAGAGAATCAAAGAAGCAAGGGGAAAAAAGGGGCTTGAGAGAAAGACTTGGCCTGAGAAAGAGACGAGAAAGTGGGGTGCGCGTGCTCTAGCAGGAGTAGCGAGCCAGTAAACCATGTGCTGGGGAGTATTTCGGCGTGTTGGTGGGCAGTTTAGTTCTTGTCGAGGGAGGGGGGGAAGAAAGGTTAGGCACAAGCCATATGGATGGAATGAAACGACTAAAAAGGGGGTGTGGCCAAGGGCATCCGTGCGACACGGCGTACGGGTATTGTGTCCTATTCTCCGGGTAGTTGGGGGTTCTGAGTACGAGTACAATACTCGTATTGGGATAGGGATAGGGATGTTGAAAGATTTGGATAATCTGGATGTCGAGATGGTGGTGTCTGAATGTTTGGTTGGATGGTGTGCCAGTAGTCTGGATGAGGAGCGGGAAGATGGAGGGACAGGCGGAGGAGGCAGAGGACGAGTCGGATCTGCAGGAGAGCGTAGAGTCTGGGGTTAGATCGGTCCGGGCGTTGATAGTCGGATGTCGATAAAATAAGACATGCAGATGTTGATGCTCGTAAGATGCAGTAAAGAGAGCACGGCAGCAGTACGGAGTACGGAGTAGTTTCTAGGGAACGAGGTCTGTGAAGCAGAACAGCAATAGGGGAAACGCCAAGAGCTATGCAAACACGGCGAAAATGGACCCGAGAAGAAGGGGAGACATGCAGGTAGGAAGTGGGAGGGGGGAGGGGAAAACGGGGAGGAAGAGGAGGAAGAGGAGGAAGAGAGGGGGGGATGGTACGTCGTAGGAACAGAAATGCGGGACCAGGCAGGACAGACAGGACAGACAGGAGAGGCAGGGATAGACGTGATGCAGGCGAGGCGAAGGGCGGAGATGCTGGAACCAGGATGGCCGCGATGCAGGCGACGAAGCCAGGAGATGAAGTTGAAGCTGAAGCTGGAAGATTGTCGATGGACGTTGAACCGTTGCCTTGATCAGTAAGCAGCAGCAAGTCAAGGTAGGGCAGGAGCGAGGGTTGACAGTACGTGTACTCGTAGATCGCACCTTCCCAATGCACCCAGCAAGGCAAGGGGTCAGGGGAAGCCAGCAAAAAGACCACAACGAGAATACAGAGTACGACGTACGGAAAAGACACAGATCGGCACGTCCTTGTACGGAGTACGTACAGAGTACGAAATACCTTCGTTCATACGACGTACGGAGTAGAGCAGGGGATTGGACCATCAACGAGGCGCTAATACTCGTACATCCAGGGTCGTTGCGTGATGGCGGCACAGGCAGAGGGATGGCCCGGCGTTTTTCTTGTCCGGGAAGGATCGAGGGGTGCAGATGCTTGAACGAAGCAAAACACGGCGAGTTTGGGAAGGCGCCCTGGCGGTGCCGTCAGTCAGGAACAGCTGGTCAGGAAGGAGCGATGCTGTGCTGTTGCGAGGCTGTGGAATGCATTCACTCGTACTCGGCAGAGGGGCCAGAATACTCGTAACAATCCTCCGTACGAGTAAAACGACTCGTGTTCCACTACCACCATCCAATACCACCACACAACAAACACAGCCAGAGACGCACGCACGCTCACCGCCAGTGTCGGCTTGCGCGCGGCCCAAAACGGCTGTCTCCTAGCACCGACATTCCAGCATCGCGCTATCCTCCGGCGGCTGTTGGCTGTCCTGGGGATGAAAGGAAGAGAGCAAACGGCTATTAGGATGCCTCAACCACTTGCTCATACTCCGTGGTGCCGTCATCTGCGTGACAGTCCTCGTATCTACGGAGTACGAGTCTCGACGTGCGGATCGTGCCAGGTCGCATTGGGTGCCACTGTGGGAGTGCAGATCAACATCTCGACGCCTCGTCTTCAGCTGCTGCTCGGAGACATATGCGAGCACATTGGCACGCACGCGCGCACGCGCGCACGCGCTCCATGTCGTATTGCTAGGACATCGACGATCGTATCACCAGCGACAACTCGTATTGAGCAGCGCGTGCTGGGGCAGCATATTGCTCGGGCAGAGGTGCAACTGCACATCTCTGCAAGGCGCACTTCAAGGCGACGGGGACGGCGCATTATATGCTGGACGAGGTCCTTATCTACGAAGACTCGTACCGTACTCCGTACTTGTCCCTGCATTAGATAGGACCGGTTGATAGGATAGACTGATCCGTAGCCGTGAGCATCCATCTGATGCATCTCAGCTTCGGAGAGAAGGCCGGTGCTCAGCCGACAGTATCGGTACCTCTCTTCTGCGAGAGGCGGTGAGAGGCCATACTCCGTAGACCACCGGTAGCCGTCTTCCAGATGACGCATGATCGGACTACCTCCGACTGGCAATGCAGGGGAGTACGAGTACTCGCACACCACGGAAAGCCATGTATCAGCATCATCACGGCCTGGCTGAATTATCACGGCCGAAGCGAAAAGGCAAACATAGACAAGGCTGCGGTCCCGTCGCCGTTGTTCTGTGATATTAAATCCAGTGTCCCAAGTAGATTGTTTTGCATTTGCCGAGGCAACCAGACCGCCCTTTGACGGCACTGACACTCTGGGCCAGGATGCCCATGCTGGCTATTACGGAGTACGAGCACAAGTAGATATAATACGGGGTACGATACTCGTAGCCCAACCTGAGGACGTGCGCTGGCTCGGCCTGAGTTGTTCCAGAACCAGAGACGGGAGTCGAAATATTGCATGCCTGCACATCATCTCGATGGTCTGCGGCGATTTTACGAGATTACGAGATTACGAGATTGTACCTATCCTTGCCGCATTCCAGCAGTGCTCTGATGTCTCATCGTGCAATGCATCTCTCATGATAAACGTTGACGCCCCGAGGAATGCCCCTTCAGCCGGCCGTGACGCTGTATCTCGGGCATACGACGTACGGAGTACGAGTAGTAAAGTTGATTAATGCTGGAAGCGTCAGTACTCCGTAGGTGGAAAAAGAAAGGCTGACATGGCTCGACGTGCTCCGAAAAACCACCAATGGATGTAAGCCGCTGCCACCTCGTGCATGCTCGTGACCAGCATCACCTCTTGGCCGTCCTGCATGCTGCTTCCCATTTGCTATGCCCTATCTGTAAGACAGCGTGTACGAGCCACGAGTACAAGTAAGGAATACGTTACTCGTAGCAGCAAGCAGCAGCATATGATATGATATGCTTTGCCCGGCATTACGTTTTGTCCACTGACATGGCAGCACCCGGTTGGCCTCGGCGTTCATGTTTGCTCCGTACGAGTACTCTTATCTTCATCACATCGGTGTTGGTCACATTTCGGCTTGGCCCAGCTCGACAACGGCCACGCATGAACTCTGCACCTCGTAGGAATTCAAGCCGCATGCGTCGACCTACTCCGTACCGCGACGTCACATCCGCACTCCTCCCTGCGCTTCCCACTCGCTGGCCGTCAGTCAGTCGCCAGGTGTGCGGCTCCTGTCTATTAATAATCTCGTATCTACGTATGAGTGCGAGGATGAATACTCGTACTGATCAGTTTGTCACTTCGAGTACGACTAGATTACGTACACTGTACACACTGTACAACTGTAATTGACACTGTGTTGTCAGCCGCGAGTTGACGCCCTTTCGGTTGACATCCCACTACACGTACGCCACCGATGATTTTCCCCGGCGGCAAGCGAGGCCAGGCCAGACCCCAACAGGGCCGTCTTACTGCGTGGCAGTTGGTTCTGCCACTTCTGTGGTTCTGGGCCAACAACATACTATGCACGTTCTCGGTGGCTGATATGCGTCGCTCCTGCCTTAAATTACACCGTCTCTGTGCATTCTTCCTTCTCCACTGCCCATCGGTGGTTCTTTCCTGATTTCCCTCATCCCTCCAAAAAAGCAAGGCAATTGACGCCGTGTTGTGTCTGCACCTTTTTCGCAGTTAATGTCCGTCACAATTAAAAAAGAAGGACTCGTACGGCGTGCCCAATGGCAAATAAAACAACTCATAATACTGCACAGGCCATTTCCGCGGTCAAGTCGTACTCGTAGGCCCCGCCTCACTGCCAGCCCACTACGATCCTCGGCGGCTGGGTCGCTCCTTCCCCTTACGCTTCAAGCTACAGCCTTTCCTTCCCCTTTGGCCTGTGCTGCTGCCGCTCACGAGAATCTCGAACCTGACAAAAAATACACAAAAAAACACAAAAAAAGGTATTTCGTCTCGGGCTTTCATCCGCGCGCCCTTCCACTCGTCGAAAACGCCGCTCTCCCCGTCGGCTTGGCTTTGCACATTCATCGCGAATCGGTTGCGTCGTTTTTGCCTATTTGCCACCGCTCATTCTTTCACCAGTATTCGCACGTTGTACGCTGTACGAGTACTCGTCTTTCGTAGTTTCCGGCTGCGGCTGCACCGCACCTTCCTCCCCTCTTGCCACCGTTTTTTAGTGACTTGTCGTACGCCTCGGGGCCCTCGTAGCAGTTCTTCTGCCCCGCCACCCCTCTCCCACCGCTACTCAGTACGAGTACTCGTACGGAGGAGCGGGGGGGGGGGGGGGGGGGGGGCGCGCCGCGGGGGGGGGGGGGGGGGGGCCCGCCGGGGGGGGGGGGGTTTGTTGGGGGGGGGGGGGGGGGCACGGGAAAAGGGCCAGGGGGGGGGGTGTTTTTTTTTTGGCG
>JADHKN010000044.1:0-206462 GCA_019925475.1 Ophiostoma ips | reverse complement strand
GTTTGTGTTTTTTTTTTTATGTTTGGGGTGGCGTGGGGCGGCGTGTGCCCCCCCAGTCGACCGACGGACGAGAGAAGAGAGCTGGTTGGAAGCTCGGGGGAGCTCCAGCCGAGGCAAAAATTCGAGGGCAGGCGGCTGTCACGGAGGAGGAGGGGGTGGTGGTGGTGGTGAAACAAGGGCTTGGGCTGTATTAAAAATACGCAGCCGGCTCTTTACGAGAGGCGCTCGACGCTCGACTTGTTGATCGCTGAGGCTGAGGAGACAAAAGATAGAGAGATAATAGAGAGAGGGCAAAAACGGCGAGGACGTCGACACTAAGAAGCAGGCGAGGATGATGCTAAAAGGCGGACTAGGGCGTAATCGACAAAGACACACCAGTCGAGGCTGCGACACACAAAAAAGGCCCCAACAGAAAGAGCGATCCTGAAACAGGCGAGCCTAAAGATAGAGCACCGAGAGGATGCAAGAATAGTTGGAAACAGAGGGTGAGGGCGAGGGCGTAACCGCTGGCTTGTTTTCTGTCTGCTGTTTCGCGACCTGGTCGTCTGAAGTTTTGTTCTGCGGGCTTTTGCAATCTGCAGTCTGGGATTCGCAATGCGGCAAGGCTGTCGATTCGGCACTTGCTGAGAAATGGGTTCGGCGTTGGGTTACCGGTTCAGATGCGGAAGGCGGGAGGGGGGGTGTTTCCCGTGTTGGATGGAGAAGACGGAGACAAAGGGGGGGGGGGGGGCAAAATGAAGCAAGGAAGCACAGCAGGCAAATAAAATGTAGAGCAATGAGCGCTGGTGGGCGTAGGACGACGTTAGGAGGGGCGTGAGGAAACAGGAAAGTGCGCGCGAGAATAGAGGTGCGAGCGAGGGCGACAAGCGCGTTGCCAAAAAAAGAAAAAAAAAAAGAACACGGGTTGGAGACGTCACGAGAAAAGCGCGAAGTCTACCAAGGGGAGGAGCGATGAAGCATTTGGGGATCTGTGAAAAAGAAAAAAAAAAGTAAAAAAGGGAAGGCACATGCGCAGTAGTTGGAAGGTACGATGGATGTTAATCGAGAAGGGGGGGGGGAGGTAAGGAGAGGATACATACGGTACGATACGATACTACTACGCGGGAGTGTACCAAACAAACTACGGCGGTGCGGCAGCAGAAAGCATGGTAAGAGAGAGGACAGACCAAGCCGATACCGCCCTAGGCCCGTTGCAGGTGTTCCTGTGCAAGCTACTGCAAGTGCGCGAAGGGTAAGCGACAGGCAAGCCCGTGGCGGGAGGAACAAAAAAAAAAAAGCGAACGGTTTCAAGCAACATGCGCGGCGGAGGGGTGTATCATGTCGCCATGTTCATTCGATTCTGACGAGGATCGACTGATGTGGTCTGATTCGAACAGCTCTGGGCCGCGCAGCGACCATGCTGGCCCGCCATTGGGTGGGAGAGCGGGCGGGCTAGTTTGGGGGGGGGGGCGCCGCCAAAGCGACATGCGGTAAAGTGTCCTGACGCGATTTTATGTGGGGCGGCATTTTGCGCCCACGAGGTCGTACGGAGGAATAGTCAATGGGTATGGAGTGGTCGTACTATGGAAAGTAGGGCGAGGAGGAGGAGCATCGGAGCAGACAACTGGCTTCCAGAGACATACGAGTACGACGTACGGTATCGATGTGATGATGATGATGATGATGATGATGCGATCCTCCTGCTCTAGTTCACCGTTTATCTGACTACTCGTATTTTCGACCAGCAGTTTCGCGCCCTTTTTCTGACATTTTACGCAAAAATCAAGCTTACATAAGCAGCGCCGTGCCTGCCTCTGACAAGGTGCGACGTCAAGACCTGGCCCCAAACCAGGGTCATCCGCTCGCGCCCTTTCCACAGCGGGGTCCGACCCGATCAGACATCAGACCATTTCTTCACCCGCGACCCCCCCGCCCTCGCACCACCCCACCGCCTGTCCTGTCACCTCTTTCCTGATCGGGTATATTTTTGTTCTTTTGTGTTTCTTTTTTCCCTTTTTTCTTTTTTTGTTCTTTTTCGATTCGGTATTTCTAGTGCGCAGACGCCCAACTGCTCGGATTTGCTCGCCGCGTGTCTGTTATCCCGCAGGCTGGAGCACGACTAATTGGAGTTGTTTTGAATTATTTGAATTATTAGATTATTCAGACTTATTTTTGGGTAAAGCTTGGTATTTACCCGATCTGGTCTCAACTCTCAACGTTGTTGTAAAGTCGGAGGAATTGCCGCGACTTGTGGAGATTATGCTTAGTCATGCAACGTGATTGGCCCCCAATCCAAGCCCAAGTGGACGCCCCGAAGCAGGGAACGACCTCGCGACAAAAAAAGTGCAGACAAGGAGGCGAGTATCTCACACTCTGTTTCTTCTTCTTCTTCTTCTTCTCCCTTTTACGAGCAGCCTGGTTTGTCCTTGATCCAGATCGTGGGACCTGCGGGGTTACATCGGGCGCATGGAAGACGGCGTCGTACCGTTTCGGGCCCGGGCGACGTGACAATTGCAGCTGAGAGCCAGGATGTAGGATGTAGGATGGTGGATGGTGGATGGCAGCATGGCAGCATGGCAGGATGAAATAGCATGGCAGCGGCACCAGGTCCACGGGCGCCACGTTATTGAGAGGAGCCCCGGCTTATCAATTTGTCTCTCACGATAACAGCAGCAGCAGCACAGCGCATCCTATGGAGACCAGCAGCGAGGGGGGCAGCATCACGGCCCGACTCGCGGCGCTGCCGAGCCCTCCGGCTGACTTTTGCGGCCCCAGCCCATCCTGCTGGTCTTCGCTGGTGCCCTCCTGGACGTCGATGTGCGTGGCGCTGCCGGGCGCGAGGAAGATGCCGACGGCGTTGGCGGCGGTGGCGTTGATCTGCTCGGGCGACAGCAGCGGGTTGTCCAGGGTGTCGCACGACGGGCGTATACCGGAGATGGTGTTGGCGGTGGCGAGGTCGATGGAGTTGGACACGGCGATGGGCAGGTCAAAGACGGTGTAGTGGTCGACGTCATTCAGGCGGAAGCTCTGGCGGATGGAGATCTGCAAGGTCAGCGGGGCGAAGAGGGGGGGGGGGGGGGGGGGCAGTACGGAGTACTCGTATCAGCGAGAGAGGAGAAAAGCTTACATTGTAGTCACCTCGGTCGGCCGACTGGCTGCCGCTGCCGACGAGACAGGCAGGCCACACCCAGTTGACATGCTTGACGGTGCTGCCCTGTTCCTGGTCGAGGACGGGGCCCAGGGCGGCGCCGTCGGGCGTGGCGGTGCCGTTGGTGATGGTGAAGTTGCGGTTGGTGTCGTAGCTGTAGAGGAAGATGGTGATGTTGTGGAAGCGGCTGGGGCTGTCGTCGGCGACTGCACCGGGCAGCGGCAACTGGCCGTCGGCGGTGACATCGAGGGCGATTTGGAGGTAGTCTGGGGGTCAGTCACTTTAACATCATGAACATCACCAACATCATCAACATCATCAACATCACCAACACCACACCGCTGACTCACCTCCTCCCAGCGGAGTGCCCGGCTGGGGCGCATCGACAATGGCAAAGCCCGGCGTGTAGACCTGGCCGCCGGCGACGGTAAAGTCGAGGGCCTCGATGGCGGCGGCCAGGAAGAGCACCAGCACGAACAGGCTGTATCGGGTTGGCGCCGGCGCCATGACGAGAGAGAAGGTGGTTCTGTTGTGCTGTCAAAGGAGTCTTGACGTATCGCAGATACGTTGCTGGTCAAGAAAGAAACTACATTTGTTGTCACTTGATCGGACGGGGAGCATATATGTCCAGTCGCTTCATTCTGTGCGGCTTATTCTACTTGGCCGTTGGAGGCTCAAGGAGAGAGGGCGCACTTCAGACGTTTCCAAAAGTTGAGCTTCATGCGATTTGGCGAGGCTCGCTGTTACGTACGGAGTACGGAGTACCTCCTGCTACGGAGTACAGGGATACCACCGGAAAGACGCAGGCCGAGAGGTTGGCTCAACTCAAAATAAAAAGCATGGGTGGTGATGCGCTGCGACGCTCAGATGAAGCACGTTCTGTTTCATCACATCCACCAGCGTATGGGGTATTTGTTGCTTATGCTTTGTACTCCGTACTCGATTCTATTTTAAACTTTTTACCAACCAGTCTTTTCAAAACCCTAAAACCTATTTGGCCGCCGCCGTCAGCTGGCCCGCCAGCGCCGGAAGCCCCGCGCCGACCGACTCGCGGCTCCGCAGCGTGACCACGGCCGCCTTCTGCGCCACGTCCACCAGCCGCTCGACGCGCCCGCCCTGCGCCAGGCCGCCCACCAGCGCGCCCAGGAACGTGTCGCCCACGCCGTTGACCGAGACCACGTCGTGCACCTGCTCGACGGGCGGGAACAGCCGCATGTAGACGCCGCCGACGGCCGCCTCGGTGTCGTTGTGCGTCGCGTCCAGCCCGGCGTGCGGCGGCGCGCGCACCAGGATGTAGCGCTGGGCCGCGGCGTCGTACAGCAAGGGGTCGTCGCGCGCCAGCAGCTTGGCCAGCAGCGCGCCCTCGCTGCCGAGCTTGGCCACCAGGGTCGGCATGTACGGCAGCAGCTGCACCATCTGCTGCGGCACGCCGGCGTCGGTCAGCGCCATGGACGTCAGGCGCACAAACCGGTCGCGCGCGCCGGCCTGCATGCCGAGGGCGTCGATGACGCGGAACCACCGCGGGTCGTCCAGCAGGTAGCCGTGCTTGCCGGCGGCCGCGTGCATGGCCGCCAGCTCGTACTGGTTGGGCGTGGCGAGGTCGATCAGGGGCTGCGGGAAGACGAGGCCGTTGGCGTCGTTGGCATTAGACTGAGGAGGAAGAGCAAACAGCCGCGCCGATTTGGCCACCGACACGGGCTCAAAGGCCACGCGCGCGCCGTGTGCGCGCCCCGCCTGGATCCAGCCGTGCAGGCCGGCCGGGCTCCAGTTGCCGTCGACGACCAGCCAGCGCGGCGATGCCGCCGTCACGGCCGCCGCAGCCGCGTCCACGTCGGCGTCGGGGTGGTGGTCCGCGGCAAAGATGGCCATGTCGGCCATGGCGACCATGAGGTTCTTGTCGGCGCCGTTGACGGCAATGTAGTGGGCGGTGCGCGCGGCGGCAAGCTGGCGCACGCCCGACGTGTCGAGGCCGTTGGCCTGCATGGCGCCGAGCACGGTGGCGCCGGCAAGGTCCTGGCCCACCATGGTACAGAGCCGCACCTTGGTGGACGGGCTGATGCGGTGCGCGGCCAGGGCGACGTTGTGGCCGACGCCGCCAATGGTGGGCACGATGGATGCTGGGTTGGACGTGTAGAGCTCGGGGGCTGGTCCTTTGCCCTCCTCGCCGGCATAGTCGCAGCTCAGGTCGAGCGCGACGGACCCGGCCACGAGGATGTCAGCCGGGCCGGGAGTGGCAGGGCCGTGGTTGGCATCGTCTGCTACTGGTACTGGCGCTGGCGATTCCTTCTCCTTCTGTGCAGTATTAGCGTGAGACTACTGATATGATGGAACTATGAGGACTACTACCTTTTCCGGGACGGGCACACGTGGGGGCGATGGCGTAGGATCACGGGCGACGGGATACGATGTGAAGGATGAGCGGCTAATGGGCGTGAGCTGCTAGATTCAGGATAACATAGGATCGCTATACACGTCTCTCGGAAGCGAGAGATGATGGGAATGATCAAAGAGAAAAACAAATAAATAATAGAAAAAACAGGAAACGAGAGAAAAAAAGGGAAAAAAAAAACCCTACCTGTCTTCCGCCATCAGCGCACTCAGGTGCACGGCCACCTTGGCCGCCCGCTCCACGTTGGACTGCACCAGCGCCAGGTTGGCGCCCACGCTGCGCTGGTCCGTCAGCTCGCGGATGCGCGCCAGCACAAACGGCGTGTTGCGGCTGCCCGTGAACCCGCCGGCCGCCGCCTCGTCGACGGCCTGGTCGATCACCGCCTCCATCTCGGCCCGCGGCACCTCGGCCACGGCCGGGATGGCGTTGGCAAACAGCAGGCCCGTCTCAATGTGCAGCCGCTCCTGCGCCCAGATGATCGCCGCCGCCTCGGCCTCGTCCTGCACCACCGCCGGCGACGGCAGCCCGCTCTCGCGCGCCCAAAATGCTGGGAAGTCAACCTTCTCACGACCATCCGCAAACGTCGCCACGTACACGCCCTGCGTCTCCAGGTACTCGAGCGTCGCGGCAATGTCCAGGAAGCCCTTGCAGCCGCTGCTGACCACGGCCACGCGCGTGCGGCCCAGCTCGCTGAGGTCGGCCGAGATGTCCAGGTGGTCGGCCCAGTTGCGGTGCACGCCGCCGAGCCCGCCCGTGCCAAACACGCGGATGCCCGCCAGCCGCGCCAGCACCATGGTGCCCGAGATTGTCGTGCCGCCGTGCCGCGGTTTTTCACCATGCCTCGCCGGCCCCCGGCCCACGAGGCTGGCCAGGTCGCGCCGCGACACCTTGGACGCGCCCTCGTGCACCATGCGCTCAATCTCGGCCGGCGTCAGGCCCACGGTGGGCACGCCGTCCAGGACGCCAATGACCGCGGGGACGCCGCCGTTCTCGCGCACAATGGCCTCGAGCCGCAGGTCCACCGACAGCGCGCCGTGCGTGTAGATGGTCGACTCCAGCGCCACCACGGGCTTGTCCGTGGCCAGCGCGTCCGCCACCTCCTCGTGGATGTTGACCACCTTGCTCACCAGCGGCGACAGCCGCGCCGCCTGGTGGTACGGTTGTTGCTTCTGCAACTGCTGCAACGTGCAGCGGCTGCCTCGCGCCGCCGCCCATCGCCGCTGCTGTCGCAAGCCGTTGCTTGCTTGTCTCCACGCCGCGTGCATTGGAGGGGGGTGAATATTGTAGTGGATAGATGGGAGATGAGAGATGAAAGATGGAATGCTAGCAGCGTAGTTATGACGCTGAACCGCTGAAGCAAGTCAAGAGAAAGAGAGAGACAACGTCTGTTTTGAGTTGCAAACGCTAAAAACTTGTCGTATGACTTTGATGCTGACGAGCGGTCGTCCCCCAATGTGCGGCAACTAAGACGGCTGGGGTAGCTCCCCCGTATGCAAATATAGGCTGTTGTTATCACTGGAGGGGGGGGGGGAGCTTGGGCGCTAAGAGCTGGGGCGGAGCTTGGCAGCACCGCTGGTCCGAGGTTGCTTCAGCAAAGGCGATGTGCATGATTGCCGAAGTATCACGAGATGTACTCGTAGATGGGTAAGCAGATAAGCAGAGAGTCACCTGATTTTTTTTTTACAATTTTAGGGGGCTCTGTGCGGCAGGGCGTGCGGATTGTACGGACGGCAAGTGCAGTGAGTTGCGCCTGCCCGTAGGGGAAGCTTACGGTGATGCAGCGGCTCCGAATTGCAGTCTGCACCAATGCGGAAGGTACAATCGGTCAGTAAGTTTGGGCATGAGGACTTGATAAATAAAAGAATGGTAAAACTTCCCAATTAGGCGAATACATATCAGTACCATCAACGAAAGAGCACAATCATCTGTCGTATGTGTACCGTTCACACTCGTGCTGTATTGACTGTATTATTACTCCGTGTTAACGGTTTTGACTGTACGGAGTACGAGTACGGAGTACAGCATTCTGCTCACAATAAGAAAGTGGGCCAACACACATATGTGATTGGTTCTTTTCACGCTGTACCTTATCTTATCGATAACATCTTATCGAGATTTTTTTTAGTTTGCCAATTTTCTGCCATCAGAAAAAATGTTCTGTAATTGCGCAAGAACGTCCTCTCACCCCATTCCACCGATTTTTATTACCAGCAACCACATCAACCTCACCCCCCAAAATGGCACGACGCAGTCACAGAGGAGGAAAGAAGAGAGGCTCAGCCGCGGCAGCGGGCCCGGCGCCCGAGGTGGCCATGTCCGACGCAGGCAGCTCCGACTGGGAAATTGACGCCAACGACAAGCCGCAGAAGAAGCCCACAGGGACAATGACTTTGGAGAAGGACAAGGATTCGGACGAGGAGGAGCTCGAGCGGCTGGTGCTGGGCGACCGTGCAGGGTTCCGGTCGCAGCTTTTCACCGAGACGGGCGACCTGGTCGGCGACGCGGGCCGGTCGATGGACGAGCTGTCACTGGCGGTGATTGACGGCGCGGGCCGCGACGAGGACGACGAGGAGTTTGAGGACGCCGACGACGCGCACATGTTTCTGTACGATGAGTCGATGCAACCACACACGTCGCTGGCGGGGCCGTCGCTGCACGGCAGCAGCGGCAAGCCTGGAGGAGCGACATCGTCGGAGCCAGACCCCAATGCACCGGCGTGGGAGGACAGCGACGACGAGCGGCTGGTGGTGTCGCTGGCGGGGCGCACGCAGTTCCGCAAGCTGCGCGAGACCGAGGCCGAGGACGTGGTGAGCGGCACCGAGTACACACGACGCATCCGGCAGCAGTACCTGCGGCTGAGCCCGCACCCGGCGTGGGCGGTGGAGGCGGACAAGGCGCGCCTGGACCGGATCAAGAAGCGCAGCGTCGGCGGCAGCTCGTCGCTGGCCAAGGAGGAGAAGAAGCGGCAGAAGAAGGAGCGTGCCGAGGCGCGGCAGGCCCGGCGCGAGCGCAAGGCAGCCAAGGCGTCGGGTGACGAGGAGGAGGGCAGTGAGGAGGATGATAGCGAGGATCTCTCGAGCGACATTTCGAGTGATGATTCGAGTGACAGCGACAGCGACGGCGACTCCAACTCGGACGGCGAAGAGTTTGAGCTGCTGCAGGCAGCCCTCCCCCTGGACAAATTCCTGCGCAGCACGAGCGCCATGGCGGGCGCCAGCCAGCTGTTTGCACAGGGCGGCGCGGCGGGGGCGCGGCAGCGGCGGCTGCGGCCCGAGGTGATTGACATCCAGAAGACGCGCGACATCCCGACGCGGCACAAGTACGCGGTGACGTCGCTGGCCTTCCACCCGGCGCACAACGTGCTGCTGTCGTCGAGCATCTCGTCGGTCGTGCACCTGCACCAGATTGCGCCCGGCGCGTACCCGACGCCGAACCCGCTGCTGACGTCGGTGCGCGTGCGGCGCGCGGGCGTGCGCTGCACCGAGTTCTTGGTGGACGCCGAGAATACTGCCAGCAAGGACAGCCACGAGATTGTGTTTGGCGGGCGGCGCAAGTACTTCCACCGCTGGGACATGGGCACGGGTAAAGTGCAGCGCATCAGCCAGATCCATGGGCACGAGCTGGAGCACAAGAGCATGGAGCGCTTCCACCTGAGCCCGACGGGCACGCACATGGCCATCATCTCGACGAACCGCAAGCGCGGCGGCATCCTCAACATCCTGGACGTCAACACGATGATGTGGGTGGCGCAGGCGCGGCAGGAGAGCGTGGGCGGCATTGCCGACTTCCAGTGGTGGCGCAACGGCGAGGGCATCACGATCCTGGGCCGCGACGGCCGCGTCGGCGAGTGGTGCCTGGAGACGCGGCGCTTTGTGGCGCTGTGGCGCGACAGCGGCTCGATTGGCGGCACGGCCATTGCCATGGGCGGCCGCGACGGGCCGGCGGCGCTGGGCGGCGACCGGTGGCTGGCGCTGGGGTCCAAGAGCGGCATCACCAACGTGTACGACCGCGCGACGCTGGTCAAGTCGGGCAGTAACGACATAGGCAGCATCGAAATCGACGCCACGCCCACGCCGCTGCGCGTGCTGGAGCAGCTGACGACGCCCGTGACCAGCATCGAGTTTACGCCCGACGGCCAGCTCATGGCCTTTGCCAGCACGCACCAGCGCGACGCCCTGCGCCTCGTGCACCTGCCGACGGCCACGGTGTACCGCAACTGGCCGACGGCCAAGACGCCGCTGGGCCGCGTGACGGCGGTGGCCTTCAGCCGCAACAGCGACTACCTGGCCGTGGCCAACGACCAGGGCAAGACGCGGCTGTGGGAGATCCGGCGGTGAGGGGGGGGGAGAGGGTAGATTCGGCACTGAAGAGGCTTGGCCGGAGGATGATAAAAGGCTGGCGCAACGGTTTTTGATTTATTTTAACTTTGATTTTGATTTGTCTACAAGCATTTCTTCAATTCATTTCTAGTTTATTGTTGGAAATGATTCACACAGCTGCCACAATGTGACTGCACCGAGACTGTAAACGCATGCATGCGGCCTCAGAAACACACCAGCAGCGACGCCATGGGACTATTCGTCTCGATATCGTCGTGACTTGCAATCCGCCTGTTGGCGCGCGAGTACTTGATGAGCGCACGGCGAGATGGGAACCGTGGCACGTCCGTGCCGTCTCGGACAGCATCGTAGAGATCGCAGATGTTTATGTGCACGTTGCGCATGGCCTGGCCGGTCAGCTGTGACTTATTCGCGAGGTTGGCCAGAAGGAAAGCCTACTTTTTTGCACTGCGTCTTGCTGGGCGGGGAGACGTCCTCGCCGACGAGCCTCATGAACCTATGCCAGGTTTCGAGGTCGGCCTTTTCCTTATACTGCTCCAGGCTGCGTAGCTTGTTCTTTTTGCTCTTCTTTGCCATGGCTTTCGTTGCGATGTGGTGATGCGATGTGATGTGGCGATGTGTGTTTGCTGGACGTCGGACCTAGCAAAGAGCGACAGAGTAGAGCGACAGAACCGAGAAGAGCTTTCCATAGAAGCAAGAAGAGCTGGGTCCATCTTCCATCAGACCTACAATCAATCTCATTCACCTGCCATCCCGTCGCCGACCGGATGCAACAAGCCGTCTCTCAACCATGGTCAGCCTGAGCAAACAGAGCCCGGCAGCCTGCATGCACATCGAGCGAGCGTCCAGTAATATGTTTAAAATCATGATTTCCAGAGAACTGTATTATGAGTCTGTAACTGGTGCAACTTGTACTGCATAAAGGGCAAGATGTCCAGGATGAGATGCCTGAGGATGAAGATGCTGTCAATATCCGTATAGTGTCGATATATTCCAGTGTGTATTTTTCAGTACGGATGACTAACCACACTACCAGCTGACAAAGCAGCTGACTCGACACAAACTCGCGATGCCCGTCAACCTCAGGCACATTCCCGAGCCTGATATCGAAAAGCCCCATACCATACGTCGTCGACTGACCCCCATCTTGTCGTATTGCTGCCGAGTAGCCATCTGATGTACTCCAGCGTAGCCCGATCAACGACTTACACCAGCCGCCCAATCAGGTGCAGGCCTGGCTGGTGAGGCCCCTCGCTGGCGCAACCGCCATGACGAATGGCAACATCTGCGTCATGGTGCGTGCGAGGATCAGCAGCACTGACACCATGGGACCCGACGGGCAGTAGCAGGTGCCCTGTTTCGGGTGCAGCGCATTCGTCATGTGGGAGGATAATACATCAGTGGAAAAAGGAGGCGAAAGTGTTGTACTATCTGTCTGTCTCGCAGCCGCCGTTGAAACGATTGCCCGCGACAGGCAGCCGGCAGGATGACAGAGGTGACGACTATGGGGGGCAGACGTGTGTTGGGCAGTTATATAGGATGCCCCAAAGAGCGGATGCGAGATTTGGACGACGAAGCTGGTCATAGCAACCCTAACGGCCTTGATGAACTTGACGACCTTGACGACCTTGACGACCTCGACCTTGACGATATTGGGACACAACCAGACGGAATACAGCTTCGACCACTACACATCATGGGCCGCACCCACACCCACGCGTACGACCGCGACGGCGGGCTCGACGACACCGCCCTCGAGACCGCGCCCATCCTGGCCGGCAGCAACAACTATGACGAAGAGGAGGAAGACAAGCTCGACGATACCTCAGCCGGTCTGGCTAGGCGCCCTCGAAAAGCCTCCTGGCAGTCGTACCTCTGGGACACGTGGGACCGCCCCCCGGCCGAGCGGCGGTTCCTGCACAAGCTCGACGCCGTCGTGCTGACGTTTGCGTCGGTCGGCTACTTTCTCAAGACGCTCGACCAGACCAACGTGTACAACGCCTTCCTGTCGGGCATGAAGGAGGAGCTGGCCATGGACGGCAACGAGCTGGTGACGAGCACGACGCTCTGGACCGTGGGCTACGTGCTGGGCCAGGTCCCGGCGACGGTGCTGCTGACGCGCGTGTCGCCGCGCTGGGTGATTCCGGCGCTCGAGGTGGGCTGGGGCCTGGCCACGGTGCTGGCGTCGACGGCGCGGTCGCCGCATGCGCTGTACCTGCTGCGGTTTGTAGTTGGTGTTTTTGAGTGGGTGCTTTTTTTTTTTTTTTTTTTTTTTTTTTTTTTTTTTTAAAAAACAAAAAAAAAAAAAAATTTTTTTTTTTTTTTTTTTTTTTTTTTTTTTTTTTTTTTTTTTTTTGCCGAGAACACATAAACTGACTCGACAACAGCTACTGCGAGGAACTGCGTGATTACCTCCCGCCGAGACCCGGTCTCGACACGAGCATGATCCTCGTGGTGGACAACCAGTCACTCAGCTCGTTCCTCGAGCCGACGCCGCCGCCGGGGCAGGAGCCGTGGGTATGGGCCGTGGACATGATGTACCCCTTTGAAGTACGCCAGCAACCGCCGCTCATAACTGACCCCCTACCGCGCCAATATCCCGGATACTTTCGTGTTTCGCTTTCTACTGCCGTGCTTGACCTGTGGCCCTACCTCATGGTTGGCATCCATGGCTCCCGCATGTGGAGCTGGGACCCGTTCTCTCCCGTCTGGGATGGTCTTGCATTGTGATGTGCACTTTGTTGAGACGGCGGCAGCCGTTGCATATCTCGAGTCTGCGCTAGAGTTCTCGGTCAGGAGGTAGTTTCTTACATCACCTGGAGCGCACTTGAAGTCTAGTTGTGTACGGGCAAGTCAAAGCAGATGGAAAAGAGGTATGGGGGTTCTGCTTGTTGACTCTACGTATGTGTTTGGTTGCATCCATAACTTGGTCGGCGCGGTATATATTCCAAGTTCGATACGATGCTATCTAAGTCATTGCTGGACTTAGGTGAATGTCACTATATATGGCGAAGCTATACAACAAGAAATCTTAAGAGTCTCCTACGATGAGGTGGCTATTCAAAAGCTCGGCAGCCATGTACATCAGATGATCTTTCTTCCTGACGTGAAACGGCAACCTGCATCTGCAGAGTACGAGATCCTGCAGGCCCCCTGCTTGCCGTGAACTGTCAGTGTGCGCTCAACCGACGGGATACCCTGTGTGACATGTCGCTCCAGTCTGTTAGCCCTAAGCCTTGTGTTGCAAGCGGCTCGGATTCAATGCTATGCAGTACTGGCCCAAAAATGACGGCTGTCCACAGCCGAATCAAGAATCCAGGCCCAGTTCCGGCCATTGTAGCACAGAGTGCCCAGACTGGTTGTCTTCTTGCTATGAACATGCAGACTTTTACTGCCGCTGACCTGCACGTAGCATCTTTGGAGGATTTTGTTTGTAAGTTAATATTTTATACGCTGTAGGAGTTTAAGCATGGGCCTGACCTTGCTGTATCGCGACTACTCGTACGAGTACTGATAGTTATGCGGTCCAATGTAACCGGATGTGATTTGATAGCGTCTTCATCAACTACTAATACCCCGGAACACACAGCAACTACTTCCATCCATGCTCGCGTTCCCTCCCTCATACCCGGCACCGAGACAAATGCTGGCCAGGACTACTCGTAGAGTCGATCTGACAGGCGCACTATTTTTAGACCTTTGTGGACCCACCGCAAAGCATGGATTAAGTTTTAAGCTTAAATTGCTCCGTAAACGGCTAAAAGTGGACCAGGGATTATGTCCAAAGCTTCCATCTCAACACATCGTCTCAGACATCAAAGCCGCCTTGAGCCTGAATAGTGGTCTTTCAAAAAAATAAAAGGGCCAACGATCACATGTATTCTAACTTGTACTAAAAATACACCTGATTGAAATTCTCTAGAGACGCTTTATACTCAAGTGATTCATAGAGGAGATGGTGGTGATTGCGTCTACGTCAGAATATTCTGTTATCAGTGACTGTATTCTATACAAATAGTTGATACTATACGTATTACATGGCCAAAGAAACAAAACGAAAAAGAAACGAAAATAACTACAATAAAAGTCAAGCCGAGTATAATAATAATAAAACCCCCACAATCGTCATGATCGTGAGCATGGGGTAGGCGCAGGAGACAACGTTTACACTATAAAAACTCCGTGCCTAGGGGCTGACCCTAGTTAAGTTCCGGTTTACCGTCCCGCCGAGATCCCAACGCAGACCAGCTGATCGGTAATAATACTGTCACAGTAGCTGTTAACGGCTGGGTTCCAGGAGCGTAACTGATTAAAGCTGATGCCGTAGTTGGCGGCAATTTAGAAGCAAGTGTCGTTGCGCTTGGCAGTGTATGTCTGGCACTGGTGAGGTAGGCACAAGTTCTGGCCAGCTATTTTGTTGTTATTGGGCCCTGGTATAGGTACAGACAGGAGAGAGGGGACAAACTCGAACTGCACCGTCTTCCACTGCTCTGTCATGTCTTCATCGTAGTAGCTGTAGGCAGTGCCCCTGGATGACGGGGACGTTGCAAGGAAACACGGCGAGCAGAGAATATCACCGGGCAGGTCGACAATGTCGGTGTCGCCTTCGGTGCTGAGCGACGACTCGTGGAACTTGTTGATGCACGACGCGCCCGTGCCTGGGTTGGCCAGGCAGGTCAAGTTGTAGCTTGCCCACACAGAGTCGGCAAATAGGTGGCCGGGTAGCCAGGCCAAGCCTGGGGCTGGCTGCTGCACTTGGCAGCCACGTTCTTGTGGTAGGCAGGCAACAAAGTGGGACACGATGCAGTACACGCGGAACGGAGTCTGCTACTGTCAATTACCATATAGAAGTCGGAACTAGTAATGCGAGACAGTGCGCGATCACACATGACCGTTGCCTTGACCGCCGACTTGCAGTCGGACGAGATCGCCGAGGCAGAGGCAGACGTGTTTGCAATTGTTCCTGGCTGTACATTATAGTATAGCGTAGCGGTTGCATTACTGCATGGAGACAACTTTTTCAAACTGTTCCGTACGTTGATTGCGCTATAGGACCTCGCCGGAAGAGACGAGGTGGTGCATGTGCCGGTGGGCAGACGAGGATATTTCAGCGCTCGCGGCCACCAACAGCAATAAGATAGCAAGCAGTGAAAAAGATGACTTGGTTAACAAAAAATGCTGTGTAGTAATGGAAGAGGAAGGAGATGGCGAACAATAGAAACTCGGGATGAAGAGAGGCTGTCTGTAGCAGATGGTCCTTCACCTTGGCCAACCACAAGTGCACCAGCACAGGCTGCCGCTACCGGTCGGGCGGCAAGCCGGGCAACTGCTCATCGAGTGTAGGTACCCTTTTGGCGTCGGATATCCAGGCCATTCTGGCCCAGGAAAGCACGCCGACGCTGGACAAGGACGCAGCCGTCCAGAGCCAGACCTTTGACCAAGACCAGTGGGTGTCGTACTACGATAACGCGACGCTCCAGATGAAGACGAACTATGCCAACAACAAGTGCCTTCGGCGGCACCATGGTGTGAGCGGTGTCCACCGAAAAGCAGGACGGCGTATCTGCAGAGACGCGCGGGGGCCTCCAGAAGAGCTTCTTGAACCAAAAGTCGAAGGCTTGGCCAAGATCTGCAACATCGGCGACCGGTGCTTCCATGTGGCCGGCACACGCGACATTTGCTACGAAGAGCTCGGCGAGCTCCTCACCTTCAGCTGCTCCTGCTGGCGGGCTAGAGGAACGCAACCTCCACGTGACCAGGATCTGCCTGTCCAAGAAGAAAAGGTCCTACTTCGTGGCCGATAACTATCACGGCGTGGGGATCTCAGTAAGCGCAAGGTCGACTTTTATTTCAAGTGCGCCGGCATGCTGCTGAAAAAGGGGGGTCAAAGTCATCGGCGAGCAGTATGTCACCGAGCACGCTTTGGGCTGCAGACACCCGCCATGAGGGCCAACAGCATCATCTCTGGCATGCTGCTGAGCGGCACCGCCGCCGCGGGCCTCAAGTATGACTAGACCAAGATGTTTGCCGACAAAGGCGGATACATCTTCAAGTCGTGGAAGAGCCCGGTGCATCAAGGCACCCCAAAACTACCCCGATGACTCGCCGCATGATAGCATCATGACCGCGCTCGGCTCCTCCGACGACATCTAGAACCTGTCCATTCTCGACAGCCACACCAAACGGACTCAAGGCATCATCCGTACGTCAACAGTCCCACCCTCTCTGGTCGTAGCAACCACAACTGGCAATCCCGACTGCCACTGCTGCACAGGTATGGGCGGTGTTCACACACCTCATCTCGGTAAAGAAACATACCGCGTAGGTGCACACACCGCTGTCCCTTTGGCGCCCCCCTTATGCTTTTTGATGGCTAACTACTAGTCTTGTTCTTCTCTTCCTCGTGCTTACAGATCGTGCTAGTCTGTACACACCTGACAGACGCGGATGCAAGTCCTTGTCCATAGCAGTCCTTTTAGTTGATAGTACTCGCAAACCAGCTAGCCCTCCCGCCTTTAGGCCCAAGCTGCCCTCAAGTATGGATGTACCCGTCGTGTTCGAGGTCCTGAAGCAGCTGGACGCCGCTGCTGCCACCAACACCAACTCTAAGATTCAGCTCAGCGGGTGCCCGGACTCACGTTTGTTGATTCCTGGAAGATCTTCTGCAACGAGCAATTTGCAACCTTGGCAGTCCAAAATGCAGTCCGTTTTGACCGGCAAGGCAACGGACCTGGTCAAATACTTTGCCACCAAGGAAGCCGTCATATTGTTCAAAGCGGCTGCCCAACAACTGCAGAAGCTCTTTACCGACAGGATCACGAACGCGGTAACCGACTACTTGTTTGATTACAGCTGAATAGTGCCGTGAAGTGAGACGGCTGTCAATTTCCATGGACTGTCTCTGGCCTTGTGTCTTTGCGGTTGTATTACGTCTCTTGTTTCCCGCTGTGCGATAGTGACAATGTATTTTTAGCCCGAGTGTTTACTGTATTATTTTTATTTTTATATATATATTTTTTTAAATTCAGGTTTACGGAATTTTTACAATTATCATTGTAAATTATACAGAAATTTCCAATAATTTACCTTTCGCTTCCAAACTCAATGTTTGTTGATACTCAAGGAAAAGCTTAGAGCTATTTTTGGTGATATCATTAACAATGCCATTACTCTTGAAAATATCAGCAGGGCGGTATGTAGACGTGATGTACCGATGATAGTACTAACTAGACGATACTGAATAAAGAAGAAACTACAAGCCAACGCCAATATGCACTTTTTCACACAAATTGCACACGGTCACCTCAAGAACATGTTGGATCAAGCACACAAACAGGGCGAGTTCTTTCAGACGTATTGGAAATTGGTAGAAACTGTATGCGGCACTAACGACTAACAAGAGGAAAACCAACAGTGAGGCCGCCGCCCAAACGCCGATGGCTATGCAGCACAAGCAAACAAGTGCAGGGGATATAATAGAGATGTAAGGAAATGCGACACATTGTCTGCGATTGAGGCAAGGTAGGAAATGACAAGAAAGTAAATGATGACAGGGAATGTGACTGCATCCTTGCTGACGAGGATATGCTTTGGATGAAGATTAGGTTTTGATTTTTGATTTTTTTGGATCGTCGATTTTTTTGATTTTTTAGCGTTGTTCTCCCACTTAGGGAGTTCTTGGCTTCTTCCAGTAGTATTGCTGCAAGTCGTGTTAGTGCTGCTTCTTGGTTGCCTTTTCTCGTCGACGAACAAACGTACCTTGTGCTGCTTTCGGCAGTTCCGCAGGCTGGGCTTCCGCAGCCCATCCACCACCGCCCGCCGCGACACGTCCGAGTCCTTGTCGGAGACGTAGTAGTACTCGCTCTCCAGCACCTTGCCGGCGGCATCTTTGCCTTGGCGCTTGATCACACCAATACATGTCGTCTTCTCGATGATGTAACGCAGAGCATCGCGGCTCAGGTCGCGCCGCTCTTCCGCCGGCAGGTTGTTCATAATCGTCGACAGAGGGCTCGATGACAGTCGGGAGAAGGCGAGTTGGTTGATCAGATGGTTGCGCACCGTCTCGACGTCGACGTTGCTGCTAATGTAAGGGACAGGGCTTGCGTTCTCGGTGGTAATGCCCAGGCCGACACCGTCTGCCGACCGGGCCGCCTCGGGTGTGTGCTCGAGCTTGATCCGCTTTGGGTTTCCGCCCTCGGGTGTTGACGGTCTCGAGTTTCCGGTGCGCACGCGTATTGTGTCACGTTCTGCGGCAACATGGCTGGATCCGCGAGATGTGGTAGAGCCGACAGCCGCCGGCATGCGTGGTGCCCGGCCGATAACGGGACTGCCGGCCGAAATGGAGGCCAAGCGGTCGGCCAAGTTGGCACCAAAGGGACCAAAGGAGTGCACAATCGGGTCGTTCTCCTCGTCAGGGTAGCCATCTGCCTCTTGGCCGTCGTTGTCGTTTTTGTTGTTGTCTTCGTCATCCGACTGCACGTCGCTCAGGTCGCTCGAGAAGCTCTCGGCCAGCTCCGTCATAAAGCTGGCGTCAGCATTGACCACCTGCTTGGGCAGCTCGGGCTCATCGCCACTGGCATCCTCGTAGATCTGGATCGCCGGGCCACTGTCGTCTTCGTCATCGTCGCTGTCGGGGTGCTGGGAGAGGAGAGCCTGCAGGCTCGCACCCGAGACCGGGATGCCTGCTGGAGTGGGACTCTCGGGCGAAGCAATACGAGCATTTCTCCGGAGAGGACTCGACTGGAGAGCAGACGCGCCAGGTGCACCCGAAGCAGCGGTACGTGTGTTTCTCGTCGAGCTCGGCGAGTCCCATGAAGAGTCAGAAAGACTCGCCAGGGCCTCGGACCGGTCCTTCTTTGGCCATTGGATACGAACACGTGCGTCCTGCACGTCGACCATGAGCTCTGTGTTCTCCGTCTCGCTTGTGAATGTGTCGCCCTTGCTGAGGTCCCATGCCCGGCCCTGGCAGTGCAGCTTCAGACCGTTCCACCCGCAGCACACAATCTCAATCTTGTTCGGCTCCAATGGCTCAGTGGCTGCCACATATCTTGCCTTGACGTGAACACGGCTGATGAGGCGGTTGGCCGACAGCTGGTAGTGAGACGAGTTGCTGGACCGGCCCATCAAGACGGTCTCGCCATTCTCACTGAGCTCGATGCAGGGCACGGCGCATAACGGTGTCCGTTCCGATGCTGCTGATAGTCTTCGTTGCAGTGCTGGACGGGCTCCGACGCGTGCCGGTGGCGACGAGGACATGATGCCCGTGCTGGATGTCGGCACGGGGGTGGGGTATTTGGTAAAGGCATTGCGAGAGCTGGTGCCATTCGAGTTGCCCCGGGGTTTCTTGATTATACGTGGTAGACCCGGCGAGGATGAAAGGGGCTCGAACGCGGGTAGCAGTGACGGGGCAGGACGCTTGACGCCGGTCAGCTGGGGGAGAGACGGCTCAGAGGCCTTGCTCCCACGTGGAGAGTCCATCCGGACGAGTTGTTGGAAAGGAAAGAAGAAGTCGACGAGATCGACGTAGAACAGGACACAGGAGAAGAAGGCGGGATGGCGCGTATGTGGTGAGTGGTGAGCGGTGAGCGAGGTGTGGCGTGTGGCTTGTGTGGAAGGACGAGATGGCGGATATGATCAAGGAAGAGGATTAAGAATCGAAAGCAAGAACGAGAAAGAGAAGAAGGGAAGCAAAAGAGACAAAAACGGAGAAGAGTGTGAAGAAGGAAGGAAATTGGTCAAAACGTGCTGTCGCGCTTTATGGCACAAGCCCTGGTGGAGATTTTCCGTTGTCGTGGAATTGTCGTGGTTGTGCGTGGTATGGACCGCGTTTAGTGGGTGTAAGTCGAGGCGGACGAGGTTGGGCGAGAGATTGGACAAAGAACGAGTCCACGACACGGAAGATCGTGAGATGCACAGCGTCTGCAGGATGTTGGACGTCACAAAGTGGCAAGAATAGAAACGGCCGTCAAAAGGGTCTCCAAAATGTCCGCCAGGTAAGGGGGCCTTTGCATGGGAGGGGGAAAGTTCGAACGACTGAGGAAGAAGGAGAAGGGAGGCTTTGCTATTTGAGACGCGGTCGGGTTCGCTCGTACCCTTTTTGCATTTTGTGTGGGAACGACGCGGGCGCGCCCAGAGCGCCTTTTCCTGCTAGGAAAGCGCGTTGGCGTTGGCGTGTCAGTGCGGCAGGGCCGTCTCTAGCGAGGAAGGAGCGATCGACAGGCGCTGGAACGCGTCTTTTTTAGGGGGCATCCCACTGGCCCATAGCGTCTTGGTACCTACACGCTTACCTGTACAGCGTACCGCGTCTCGCTGTATTACAGGGGTTTACAGGGGGTACGAGTACGCCTTAGACATGCACTAGCCTACTGACATCCCTCGAAGTCAGTACTGAGTAGCATGTAAGCCGAATCTCACAGAATAGGAGATGCATATGCAATAGACGTTTTCGAGTTTCGCTTGGAGACATTGTCTCAGTCGCTCTTTCCTTACAATGTTCTTTCTCTCCTCGCCATAATTTTCAAAGACAGTTGGCCGAGAAGCGGAAGGAACGACTGACATGGCGTGGTACTTGCACAACATATGGAAAGATGCTCATTCTTAATCAGGAAACTGTGCATGTCGAAGAAAGCAAAACGCGTCTCAACCCCACCCGCCCACTGGCCATACAGTAGAAGAAGAGGCTGGCACGACTCGAGGAAGGAAGACCAAGGTAGAGATACCGAATTAGCCGCCTTGACAAACAGGTAAGACACGCCCAATGAATGGCTTGTGTTAGTAAGCCACACTCTACGTGTGAGGACGATGTCGGAAGGCTGCCGCATCAGCATCGGTTCAGCCGGTGACACTTGTGTCAGTCCACACGGACTTCAGTTTCGAAAGAGCCGCCGAGAATTGCAGACATATCAGCCACCGCCTTAACCACCCCCTCGCTGGAAAGACAACTGCGCCACAAGCATCGCTACCTGGACGACGACTTCCAGAGGGGCAGTCTCCTACGGCTCCGATCATGCGGATCCAAACCCGCTATTCAGTGGCTTCGGTCTCCTCTTTGCGTTGCTCAATGGATACTCTCTGCACACAGTTGCGCAAGATAATAGCCGAGCGAGCTGTGCTGGTGATGCTGGCACTGTTGCGCGGATACGTCACGACAACGGACCGGACAACGAGGGACCCATGCGGGCCAGCCATGGAGTCCGTGTCCACTACGGAAACAGCCAAGCTCCAGTTGTCCATGCTATGTGGGCGGGTGCTGCTACGGAGGAGTTGTTTCTTGCAGTTTGAATAAAATCAGCAAGCTTCCGCTGTCGGTGGCGTCTCAGTCTGTACCGCCCGAATTTGCACGTATTTCGCAGAAGCAGCGCAGGAGAGAATGTGTCGCTAGCCGTTGATATGGAAGGCGCGGCCATACGCGTACTGTGTGAAGTATATAAACGAGTAGCCGGGGCCCATGCTGGCAAAATTAGTCGAGGACAGGGACGCACCACGTAGTGTTTTTATCGTGCCACGACAAGTGCTCACTTGACCATGCAGATATCGATGGCTCACGAAATTGAGCGTCGGTACAGGGCGGGCTGTCGACGTATTTACGACTACAGTCTCGGTAAGTTTCCAGCTGTATCATTGTTTTTATCTTCCGGAAAGAAGAGGACCTATCGGAAGTAACAGTCAAGCTACCAATATCAACGTACTCAACAGAAGACCAAGCAATTTATGGGGGAGATACCTATTCCGTACTTGGTGGGAGAAACACGTTCCTTGTCATGTCGTTCAAAGTCGCTGCTACGAGTACTGACGAGGTTTGACGACGAGGCTGATGAGAATGGCACTAAAACATCAGAAGGACCCACAAGCTGCCACACCGCCTGCCAGCAATATTTCGGCAGAACTTGGCTGACCGCCTGGCAGAAAAGGCCTTCCGCCTCTCGTTTTTCGGGCGACCCACATTAAAAAAAAAAGTAATACCAAAAAAAAGCTTCACCATCCGCCTTCCTCTCTATCGATCTCTTTCCCAGCGAAACGAATATATACGCAAGAGTTAGAGTGCGAGCATCAGACGTCAGAAAACACCCACCACACTATCAACATGGCTGGAACAAAGACAATCACCCGGTCCAGCACGCTGCCGGAGTCCAAGGTTGACCCTGCACAGGTACGAAATGGTGGCGGCAGAAAAGAATAGAGAGACGAGAGCGCCAAAAATGACTGCGAAGCGCATATCCCGAAAAAAGGGCGCAAAAAAGCAAGCAAGCATTGCGAGCGCGGTCGGAACAAATGATTGCTAACACCGCTCCTAGGTCCTTACTGCGTCCAAGGCCCTGCTCGACCACATCAAGAAGGAATCCAAGGAGGAGGCCAGCAAGGCCGGCAAGCGGAACCTGCTGGCGGCGGCGGCCGGCGACGACGACGACGACGACGATGCGGAGGATGCGGCTGCGCTGGGCGCCGAGACGCCCATCTGGCTGACGATCAGCACCAAGCGCCACATTGTCGAGACCAACAGCCTGCAGCCCAACAAGATCGCCGTGCCGCACCCGCTCAACGCCAGCCCCAGCGACAGCGAGACGACCATCTGCCTGATCACGGCCGACCCGCAGCGCGCGTACAAGAACATTGTGGCGTCGGACGCGTTCCCGGCGGAGCTGCGCGCGCGCATCACGCGCGTGATCGACCTGACGCACCTGACCAAGAAGTTCAAGTCGTACGAGGCGCAGCGCAAGCTGTTTGCCGAGCACGACCTGTTCCTGGGCGACGAGCGCATCATCACGCGCCTGCCCAAGGTCCTGGGCAAGACGTTCTACAAGACGACCACGAAGCGGCCCGTGCCGGTCACGCTGCACAAGCGCCGGCCCCGCGGCGCGGACGGCAAGCCCATGAAGACGACGACGAAGAAGGCCAAGAAGCCGTCGACGGCCGGTGGCAACGTGCCCTCGGCGTCGGAGCTGGCCGAGTTCCAGGCCCTCCAGATCGAGCAGGCCAACGAGACGGCGCGCTCGCCCGAGAAGATTGCCGCCGAGATCACCAAGGCCATTGGCTGCGCGGTCGTGCACCTGGGCCCGTCGCCCAGCACGGCGGTGCGCGTCGGGCTGGCCAGCTGGCCGGCGGCGCACATTGCGGCCAACATCGAGGCCGTGGCGCGCGAGGTGGTGGGTAAGTACGTGCCGAAGAAGTGGAGCGGCGTGCGGTCGATCTTTGTCAAGGGCCCGCGGACGATGGCGCTGCCGATCTGGCAGACGGACGAGCTGTGGGTGGAGGGCAGCAAGGACGTGCTGAAGAACGGCTCGGAGGAGCTCAAGGCGTACGAGGCACGGCAGGCGGCGAAGCAGGAGAAGGCCAATGTGGGCAAGAAGCGCAAGGCCATTGCCGAGAGCGAAGAGGCGGAGAAGGCGGAGAAGACGGAGAAGGCGGACAAGGCTGAGAAGGCCGAGAAGACGGACAAGGCTGCCAAGGCCGACAAGGCCGAGGACAAGAAGGAGCGCCCGGCCAAGAAGGCCAAGCAGACGGCCGTGGCCGACAGCAAGGACCTGGACAAGCAGATTGCGGCACACAAGGAGAAGCTCAAGAAGCAGAAGAGCATTGCCAAGAAGGCCATGGGCATCTAAGCCGGGGAATGGGGCTGCAGTCTACGCTGTTTGGTTACCTGCTCAGTCGTATGCATTGTCTTGTTTCTTTTCATCTTTCTGTTTTTCTTTTTGACTTTTTTGTTTTTCCGCGGCGTTTCGGCGTGCTCTTTACAGTTCAGGAATGAGGCACTAAAAAGCAGTTTATAAGCAATTGCAAGTTTGCATTCTCGGTATTGCTGAATTGTGATGGATATTTGATATTACTTGTGCTTCCAACATTGCCACGGTGGTGTTGTTGGTATGCAAGGTCCAGGTGAGGCCAGGACGGTGATGTGTGCGTAGGATCGGATGGTGCGTACCCGAGATGATTAGATACATCTTGGTAATTGATTATATCTGTACGTTCTCCCAGTTGATTACTTTTATCAAGGTATTGATAACTGGGGTATTGTGAAAAATATAAAATCACCACAATAACAGTTTATTTTTTATCTTTAAGATATCGCAACGCCAAAAAAAAAAAAAAGAAGTAAAGAAGTAAAGAAGAGAAGAGAAAAGAGAAAGAGATGCTCACAGGAATTCTTTAAAAATATTTTCATTCACATATACAGATATCACATGTTCGTCATCGCACTGGTCCTACTAGAGAATGTTCATGAGGATAACTATTTTATCTGATTTTATTCACATCCTCACTTAGCCTGGCAGCAGCTGTCCGCCGCCTCTTCATACAGGGTGCTCTTGTTAAAGGCCTGGTTGGACGGCGGCACGTCGTTGGCCGGGTTGAACTCGCAAAAGTTGAACGGCTTCAGGTGGAACTGCGCAATCTCGGCCGGCATGATGGGGAAATCCTCGACGCGCGGGTTGTGCGTGAAGCCAAACGAGTGCCACACGACAATGTCCTTGTCCTCGACAAACGCGCGGTCGCGGTCGGCGGCCACCCACGACTTGATGCCGTGGCCGCCCAGCGACTGGTTGGTGTAGTCGCCGGCGGGGAACAGCTGGCGGTCCTTGTGGCGGGTGACCCAGAGCGGCGCCTCGGCGAACTCGGAGCGCTTCCAGTGCCACGAGCCCGGTTGGGCCAGCAGCATCTGCGACCGGATGGGCACCAGCTTGTAGCCGACGGGCGTGCCGGAGACGCGGTTCTGCACGCGGGGGTTGATGATCTTGAAGACGCGGCCGTCGGCGAGGCTGTCGGGGACGGGGCCGGCGCGCTGGATGGTGGTCTCGCGCGTGACGTAGCCGGTGCCGAGCGGGTTGAGCGTCTCGTCCCAGGGCATGGCGACGGAATCGGCGTAGACGAGCGAGTTGCTGTGGCCGTCGACGGCCGGGTCGATGCGCACGTTGAAGATGTGCTGGTGGTAGGGCGCCATGACGCCGTCGGCGACGCGGGTGCCCCAGGGCACGGTGGTGTCAGCGGCGATGGGCTGGGTGGACAGGATGCCGGTGGCGCGGGTCTCAAAGGTGATCTCGCCGGCCTGGTCAAAGATCCAGGCGAAAATGTACTCGTAGTTGGCGACAGTAATAATCGTCTGCAGGACGAGCTGGCGCTTGCGCACGACGGTGGCCTTTCCCGTGCGGTGGTTGGTGTGCTTCCACTGGATGCCGTTGTCGATCTCGTGGATGCAGATGGCGTTGGGCCGCGGGGCCGGCGAGCCGTCGGCGTTGACCACGTGGCCGTCGACGTACTTGATGACGCCGAGACAGTCACAGCCGACTACGTATTATTAGTGAATTTTTTTTTATAGGGAAACAGGATGAGCTGACTCACGCTGAAGATTGTTGGCCGTGGCACCGGCACCGACGTTGCCGAGGTCAAAAGCGCCCTTGCGGTAGATGGGGCTGCGCGGGTCGCCGTAGGGCACAAACATCTCGGCCAGGGACAGCCGGAAGAAGGCGCTGCGGCCCATAAAGTGCACGTCGTGGATGGTGAGGCCCTCGCGCCAGTTGAAGCCCACGCGGAAGCGCCACTTCTCCCACTCAATCAGGTGGCCCTTGACCGTGAACGAGGCGCCCTCGGGCTGCACCACGTGGTACGGTTTCACCGTTGTGCGCGGCGGGTTCTTCTGCAGCCGGTGGTCGTACTCGGGCTCCACGGGGTCGGTCTCGCGCAGAGGCGGCGCGTCCTGCTGGCCCTCCTCGCCCTCGGTCGTGCTGGCGTCGGCGCCCAGCGGCAGGCGCACAATGCTCTCCACCTTCATGGCGCACAGGTCGACAATCGCCATAAAGTCCAGCGGGAAGGAGTAGTGCGACGAGTCGACGTCGTTGTTCTTGGGGTTCTTGCGGTACAAGAAAACCTGGGTCCGCCGCGCCTGCGTGTCGCCGAGCCCGTCCACGCCATAGTCCCACGGGTCGAGCACGACGGCCGACTTGTCGAGGCCGAGGCGCGCCAGCTCCTTGTCGACGGCCGGGCTGTTGAGGACGACCTGGGCCGCCTCGTTCAGCTCGGCGCGGTCGACGGGGCCGTGGAAGTCGCGCGGGAGCTCCTTCTGGTACACGACCTTGTTCTGGCCGACGTCTACGACGGCCTCAAAGAGCCGCGGCGTGCGCTTGATGTACCAGATGAGGAAGATGTGGCGCGGCAGCGGCGGCAGCACCGGGGCACCACTGTGCTCGGCGTCGAGGTACGCGACCAGGTCCTTCTTGGCAGGCTCATCCAGCCCGGCCGCCTTGAAGTGAAGCTCGACGGGCGCAAACAGCTTCTTGATCAGGTTGGTGGTCTGCTGGATCTCGTCGGCCGTGGCCGGGTCCAGTGGGTGGGTATAGTCAACGGGGGCAGTCATTTTTTGCGCTCGAGTGTAAGAAACGGAAGAATGCAAGAGTTGGTGATGATGGATGGTCAAGGAGAGAAGAACATGGCCGCGCCCTTTATATACAGCATCAAGGCTGTGTAAGCATATCTTCCACCACGGGTATCTGGGGTACACGGCCTCATAAATGCCCCCCTACAAAACACGGCCTCCCAATGGCACGCTGCGGATATCAAGATGTGTTGCCGTGCATACTCACTTGTCTCTGGTGGCGAGGGCCGAGTCAGGTTGCTCCACCGTCTATCGCGGAGAGCGAACTAATATAATATGATGGGGGTGTGCAAGAGTAGCGTCCCCAGGCCGGTCGAGACTACGAGGTCTGAGAGATAAGAGAGGTGCAGCTTAGCTCAGCGGATCCTCGTTCTTATAATAGCCAAGCTTTGTAGTTTTCCCCAGGTTTGGCACATGTCGTACTCTTCACCTTGTTTTTTTGGCAATACTCTACAATACTCGTCGCGTATAGCCCACGATGTCCGCGTCCGCGTCCGAATCCTCCAAATCCGCCGATACGGGCCCCCGAACGAGACGGCCCTGGGCGCCCGTCGAGGATGCCGTGCTCAAGGCCCTGGTAGAACACTATGGCGACTCGCGCGGGCCTGGCGGAGCCTGGCGACAGATTTCCGCCTCGATCCCGAACCGCACGGCCAAAGTTTGTGCAACCGTCTCTCCTCCTGCTCGTAGTGGTACATGTATGCTGACTAGGTGCAGGACTGCCGCAAGCGATGGTTCCATTCGCTCGACCCGTCTCTGAAAAAGGGCCGCTGGACGGCCGAGGAAGACGAGATCCTGCTAGACGCATACGCACGACTGGGCCCTGCCTGGCACGACATTGGTGGGCAGCCTTTGATGTTTTTATTTTTTTCTGTTTTATCTTTATCATTTATGACAATACTAACCACTCAGCTCAACTGATTCCTGGCCGCAAAGACGACCAGTGCTCCAAGCGATACAACGACATCCTGGACCCCAAGGTCAGCAACCGGCTGACCGACTGGTCGCCCGAGGAGGATGCCCTGCTGATGCAGGGCGTGCACGCCGTCGGCCACCGCTGGTCGGCCATCTCCTCGCAGATCCCCGGCCGCCCGCCGCTGACATGCCGCAACCGCTGGCGCGCGCTCTCGCGCAGGTGCCAGTTGGTCTCCCCGAGCACAGACAACAGCAATTCTCTGACGGCGCTGACGCCATCTTCCTCGACGGTGGCGGCCACAGACGGATCGCCCGGCAGCGTCGACAGACACGAGACACCCGACTATATGGGTCTGGCCTTCTACAGCAGTAACAATAACAACAACGACGACAACAACAACACGCCGTTTTTGCGTCACGAGTCTACCGACGCACCCGCCGTCGACACATCGTCAGTCACCACCACCACCACGTCCATCGAATCGGTCGGCCTGTCGATGCACACACCCGTCAACGCCGCCAACGACACCTCGTTTGACGCCTCGCCCTATGGAAGCTTACCTCTCCTGACGGGGATGCAGATGGGCAGCACGAACCATCCCTACGAAGAAACACGGCACACCGCCTGGGCACTGGGGGGCGACAACACCGACTTTGGCGGCGGGCCGGCGGCCTACAGCAGCCCGCTGACGCCGTCCTGGACCACGCCGCAGCCGCTGCCACCGCCCGACCCGCGTTCGCTCGCGTGCGTGGGCAGCCTGGCCATGCATCATCCGGCGCCCGTTGTGCACGTGCATCACCACCACTACCACTACGACATGCGAAGGCCACGCACGGACGAGGGGGGGGATCTCCGAGGGGAGCCGCCGGGCCAGGGCAATGACTAGTGCTGCGTGTATTTTGATATTTTCTCTACTTGCCATGTAAATATATCCATATTGTCTCGTTTTGTGACTGATTTGATTTGGTAATAGCCGTGATAATCGCTGTGTGGCCACTCACTTCCGGCAGTGAACCATTCTGCGCAGTGTTTGACGGAGAGATATGACTCGGCCCAGTGGATCCGGTGGGGACTGGGACTTGGCCTACGGCGCTTTTTATACATGGGCATGTAGTATTGCGGGGATAGCTGCAGGGCTGATTTATCACAAGTGACAAAAGACAGGCGAATGACACGACAACGAATGCGTCCGGGAACGGGGAGAATCTGATTTATTCTCTACGTAAAAATGTAGGAAACCACTTTCCAATAAGTCAATGCATCTGATCAGTGCATTGTTGAATTCACACTGAAGACGGAGCAACTATGCTGCTGCGTGTGAACAAGGACAGCGCTACGAATGTAAATGTAAACTAACACAGCTCCTCTTCGCCGACTTACACCCCCTCGGACTTGGCTGCGATCGGTCCCGGCGCCGCCGGCTCGCGCAAGACGGCTCCCAGGAACGCGTCGCGCGCCGCGTTCTCGGCCGCGCTGACACCATCGTGGAAGATGCCGCTAATGTCCTCGAGCGTCTTCTTCTTGGTCTCGGGAACGCACAGGTACACCCAGATGAGCGCCAAAAACGCCGTGCACGCGAACAAGGCAAATGAGGCATACGGCGCGCGGGCAATCAGCGCCGGCACCACGAGACCAACAATAAAGTTGTTGAGCCAGTTGGACGCCGCCGCAAAGGCCATGCCCTCGGCGCGGATCGACGACGGCAGGATCTCGGCCGGCAGGCCCCAGGCAATGGGGCCCCACGAGATCTCAAAGCAGAACATGAAGACGAACATGAACGCGGTTCCCGCCTTGGCGCTGGCCTGGTGCGTGGACCAGTCGTGGCGGTACGAGGTGCCGATGGCCGCGGCCGTGATCAGCTGGCAGGCCATGAGCATAAAGGTGCCGAACAGCAGCAGCGGCCGGCGGCCGGCGTGGTCGATGATGAAGATGGGCACGGTGGCGCCGACGAGCTGCGTGACGGAGAGCAGCCCGCCCAGGGTCAGCTGCAGCGACGCGTCGTAGCCGAGCTGGCGGAACAGCGACGTCGAGTAGTACGTGAAGCCGTTGACGCCGACCCACTGCTGGAAGGCGTTGAGGACGATGACGATGGCGATGCGAGCCCTGTAGCGGGCGGAGAAGCACAGCTTCCAGCGGGACCACTGGCGGGCAGCGAAGGAGGGGGTGGAGGAAGAGGAGGACGTCTCTGTGAGCGTCTCTTGCAGGGCCACATCACAGCGAATACCAATCCATTCGGCCTGCACGCGCGCGTCCGACGGCGGCAGGCGGCGCAGCCAGGCCAGCGTGGCCAGGCTCTCGTCGTCGCGGTGGCGCATGGCCAGCCAGCGCGGCGAAAAGGGAAGAACGGAGACCAGGGCGGCCAGCACAATGCCGGGCAGGATCTGCACGACAAAGACGGTGCGCCACGACCAGCTGCTGCGGGCCAGATCGCGGGTGCCGTAGGACACGTAGTAGGCCACGACGATGCCCAGGATCAGCATCCACTGCTGCAGCGTGTACAGCGCGCCGCGGATGTTGGGCTGCGAAATCTCGGCAATGTACAGCGGCGCCACCATGGACGCGGCGCCCACGCCCACGCCGCCGACGAAGCGGCCCACCACCAGCATGGCGTAGTCGACGGCGGCCGCCTGCAGCGCCGCGCCGACCAGGTACCAGGCAATGGCCACCAGGATGGTGTAGCGGCGCGACACGCGGTCGCAGAAGAAGGCCGCCTGCAGCGCGCCCAGCACGGCGCCGAGCTCAAAGATGGCCGTCACGAGGCCCTTCCAAAAGGCCGCGCGCGAGTGGGTTGCCGCGTCGACCTGCAGGAAGTGCTCGAGGAAGAGGTTGATGTTGAACAGGACGTTCCTTTCTTGTTAGTATTTTTTTTTTTAATAAATCTTGTGTAGGCGGAAAGGAGGAGGGGACTCACATTTGGCCTTGATCAAACCCATAGAGGAACCCGCACATGGCAGCCGCCCAGGCACTGAGAACCACCGTGGGCGACTGCACAAAGGCAATGATGCCCGGCTTGCCATAGCTCAGGCCGAGCTGCGTCTGGTCGCGCACGAGCTGCTCAACCTCCAGCACCGTCTCGCCGGCCGACGTCGACAGGCTCGGCTGGAGTTGCTGCAGATCTTTGTCTTTGTCCATGTTCATGTTGTCTAACGTGATTTGAAAAAGGGGAAACGGTATCGAGGGCTGCGTATCTGCTGGGCTGTGTACCGACAACACCCACAACAGGGCTGTGTCTCCAAGTCGCCTTCCTTTATAGCACCGCGGCTGCATGCACTTCGGCAGGGCTGGGCCCGCCACGCTGGGCCGAGTGGAATCTGGAGGAATCTGGAGAAAACCCGGCTGACTGCTACCCTGATGGGCCGAGTGTAATCTGGAGATGTCTCGCCGCCGGGGCTAACACTAGCCTGGGCCGAGTCAACGCCTTCCTGAGCCGAGCACTATCGTGGCCCAGGGTTGCGGATGATGGTTAGTGGGGAAGAATGATATATTGTCTTGTTTCTGTATGTTGTTTCTGTATCTCAATTCTGTTAATCTTGTTTCCGTATCTTGTCTCTTTTCCTTGTTTCCCTATCTCTGCTTCCTTGTTGTACTCCCTGCCCAGCTCCAGCACCCGTGCTCTCTCAACCCTGTCAAACACCATGCCTTCCTCCTCCTTCCGCGAGACGCGCACGGTCATATCCGTCGACCCCCACGGCGAACCGCTCAAGCAGGCCAACGTGCACACGCGGTGGCACCCCGAGATCCCGGCCGTGGCCACCGTGCAGCCGGGCGAGGTCTTCCGCATCGAGTGCCTCGACTTCACCGGCAACTTTATCCAGAACAGCGACTGCGCCGACGACGTGCTGGACTTCCACTGGGAAAACGACCACCACCTGTCCGGGCCCGTGCGCGTCGAGGGCGCCCAGCCCGGCGACGCCCTGCGCGTCGACATCCTCGACGTCCAGCCCTTTGCGCACCGCGCCTGGGGCTTCTCCCTGGTCGACCCGGGCCTGGGCCCCCTGGACCAACCGGGCCGCACGCGCGTGGCCAAGTCCATCTGGGACTTTGACGACAACACGGCCTCGTCGCGCCACGTGGCCGACATCCGCTTCTGCGGCCGCCCCCACTGCGGCGTCATCGGCACGGCGCCCTCGGCCGCGCTGCTCGCCACCTGGGCCGCGCGCGAGGCCGCCCTCAACGAGCAGCCGCGCAACCACGGCGTCGTCTGCGCCCAGCTGCCCACGCACCAGGGCGCCTACGTCGGCCAACCGGACCTGCCGCCGTCGGTGCGCGCCCGCATCGCCGCCGAGGGCGCCCGCACCAAGCCGGCGCGCGAGCACGGCGGCAACATCGACTCGAGCGCGCTGACACGCGGCGCGTCCATCTTTTTGCCCGTCTTCGTGCCCGGTGCCAACCTGTCCGTCGGCGACCTGCACTTCAACCAGGGCGACGGCGAGCCGACGTGTGCCATTGAGATGGCGGGGATTGCGACGCTGCGCTGCACGCTGCTTCCAGGGGGTGCCACATCGCTGGGCCTGGGCCTCGACAAGGGGGGCGGGCCCATTGTGCTGCCGAGCCCGGCCGAGCCGCTGTACCGCCAGCAGGTCGTCTTCCACGGCCTCTCCGTCGACGACGGCGGCGTGCAGCACCGCAGCTGCCTGACCACGTCGTTTGTGCAGGCGGCGTCGCGCGCCATGGCCTACCTCGAGCGCTTCGGCTACACCCACGAGCAGGCGTACATGATCATGGCGGCCGCGCCCACGGAGGCCAAGGTGCTGGCCGTGCCCAACATCCCGACCGCCAACGTGTCCGTCGGGCTGCCGACGCAGATTTTTGACTTTGACATCCAGCCCACTGCGGAGGGGCCGGTGGCGGTCTCGCGCGGTACACCGGCGCTCTTGTCCAAGGAGAGAGAGGAAGCATTTCTTGCGGAGAAGAGCCACGAGAATGTCAAGTCGCCATTCCGTGATATGTAGGGGACTAACGAAGACGCACCGCTTTAGTCAAAGTAATAAAAAAAAAAAAAATGAAGCTTCAAAATAAAGAAATATATCAAATAAAAAAATGTATAAACCTTGAATATTAAACTCTTCGATTTCATTGTTACTCTCCTCCGTACATCGCACAAGGCGTCTACGACGTATGGTGATGTGGACCCACCCGGTGGAAAGCGGGGCTGCTGACCTTCCACCAGCGACCGGTCCGAACCTCGGTCAACGACACCGTTGGCCGACGCGCATGTGAGTCGGACTTCATCTCATCAATCTTACCAGCTTCGAGATCCTATTAGTTGTACGGCAAACACAATACCGTTCATACGCCATCATGACTGCCACGCCCCAACCCGGACAAAAGACTGTGCTGATCACCGGGTGAGTCGATGCATTTATAGTTTGGCAGCACGAGACATAAGAGCAGTCAGACTGACTATATAGCTGCACGCCCGGTGGAATTGGCCATGCAGTGGCCGAGGCCTTCCATGACAAGGGTGAGTGCTCGTGATGTTGTCCTGTTTCTTCGTGGCGGGCTGATAGCTGACACGCCAGGCGTCTTCGTGATCGCGACGGCGCGCCGCATCGAGGTGCTGGCCGGCCTCGCCGACAAGGGCATGGCCACGCTGCCGCTCGACGTCACCAGCAAGGAGTCCATTGCGGCGTGCAAGGAGGAGGTTGCCACGCTGACCTCGGGCAAGCTGGACTTTCTGGTTAATAATGCGTGAGTTTTTTTTTTTTTTTTTTTTTCTCTTCTTAATAATATATCAACGAACAGCGGCCGAACACACACCGTCCCCGCCATCGACGACGACCTCGACGCCATCCGCACCACGTTCGAGACCAACGTGTTTGGCGTCATGGCCATGTGCAAGGCCTTTGCGCCGCTGCTCATCGCCGCCCAGGGCCTCATCGTCAACGTCGCCTCCGTGTCCGCCATGGTGCCCTACATCTTTGGCGCCACCTACTGCGCGTCCAAGGGCGCCGTCGTGGCCTACTCGCGCTGCCTGCGCCAGGAGCTGCGGCCCTTTGGCGTGCGCGTCTCTGTCGTCATGGCCGGCACCGTGCGCTCCAACATTGCCAACACCGTCGTGCCGCTCGTCCCCGGAAGCCTCTACGCGCCCGTCGCCGGCCTCTACGAAACGCGCCAGCGCTTCAGCCAGACCAACAACACCATGGACACCGACGTCTTTGCCCGGAAGCTCGTCAGCAACGCGCTGAGCCCCGAGGTGCCGCTGCTCCTGCGCGTCTGGTTCGGCCGCCGCGACTGGCTCTGGTACGGCGGCAAGGCCTGGGTCATCTGGCTGGGCTCGATCCTGGGCGAGTGGATCTCCGACACGGTCGCGTGGCGCACGTTTGGCCTGCAGAGGCTCAAGGACGTGCTGGTCCAGAAGCGCATCGAGCAGGAGAAGCTCGCCAAGGCGGTCAAACAGGAGTGATTGCGTAAAAGTAGTCGTGTTGGTAGCGCCTAATTACTTAATAATACAGAAGAAAGACAAACGTCCTGAATACACTTTATGCGAACAGAGACTGCACAACCCGACTTAAGCTGGAGATGGACAGTTTGTTACGACGTCACGTCTAGAGCTCGCCGATGGCCGCCGCCGTGGGCGACGACTTCTTCCTGAGAGGCCCCATGAACTCGGCAAACACGCCCGAGAGGTTCGCGTTCTGCAGCTGCATGTGCGCGCCCGGCACCGTGCGGAAGTGCAGCCCGCCGCGCGCGTCCAGCGCCTGCAGGCCCAGCCAGTCCTCCGTGTACAGCGCGCGCTCGCGCAGCGGCGTCACGTCGGTGCCGTTGACCTCGGCGAACCACGCCGACTCCTTGGGGATCGCCGTCGTGTCGTCCTCAAACATGTACATGACAAAGTTGGCCATCCGCGCCACGTTCTCCTTGTAGCGCGGGTTCTTCTGCTGGTGGGGCGGCCGCTCATTGTTGATGTCGGCCAGGAAGCCCGAGTGCTCCAGGTACTGCGCATACTTCTCCGGCGTCGACGGGTCGCGGAAGTACTGCGCCGGCACCACGCGCGTCTGCACCGTCTCGGACCACACGTTGGAGCGCAGCAGCCCAATCGCCGCGTGGCACGGCACGTCCACGAGGCCGCACGCCATGAACTCGGAGATGCCGTTGTGCTGCGAGCCAAACGTCACCAGCGACCGCACCGGCGGGTTGTTGCAGCGCTCGACGTAGGCGCGCAGGAACTGGCCGCCCTGGCTGAAGCCGACGGCGTCAATGGCCGGCGCCGTCGAGATGATCGGGTCGGCCGCCAGGTCGGCGCAGAGCTTGTCGACGTGCTCGTTGACGTTGCCGAGAAAGGTCGCGCTGCGGTCGCTGTTGGCGCTGCTGCCGATCTGCACAATGTGGACGAGCGTGCCGGGGTGGACCTCGTTGGCGATGTCGCCGACGTCGATGATGCCGGGGTTGCTGTACGTATCGCCGAGGCCTGGGGAGTGGGAGTTAGTATGAAAAAATGCATGCTGGGTAGGCCAGGTAACTCACCGTGCCAGATGACCAGCGGAAGAGGCGTGTCGTCATCGTCGTCGCTGGCCGACTTGGCCACCACGGCCGCCGTTGCCAGCGAGCCGAATGTCAGCAGCAGCTGTGCCTGTCGTGAGAGGATCATTTTGGATGGATTGGTCGATGGACTGTCTATGTTTGATGGAACAACGGACAGATGCTAAGTGTTGCTACGATCAATGACATAACGAGGCTGAGACGCATACTAAGACAAGGCAGCTCCAGGAGCTGTCGCGTTCCACAGATGTGGGTCCAGACGACAGAGTATGGGGAGCGCGGAAGCATGTGGAACCATCACGTGCTATCCATCGCTTCTGTACGGAGTACGTCACAGTCAACGACAGAAACGGTTGGCATTCGTCTGCACCTGGCATCGATGCAAACCGAGAACTCTGCATGTACTTTCTTTAAGATTTATCTTTGCTCGTACTCAAGTTGGGCTTTCAAACGGAAACTTTACGGGCAATAATCTTTTTCCGGGCAATGGCTTTTTCCGGGCAATGGCTTGGAGCAGTGTTAACAAAGCGACCGTGGGATCACGTGCTTTCCCGTTTGACTCATCGCGTACTATCAAGCAATCCGGGGCCGGGCGTGGCGGGCGCGCCCAGTTTGCATAACCGTCAAAGTGGCGATTTTTTTTTTTTTTGAAAGGCACAAAATACCACTCCGTAGGCCGCCCGTGCTGATTGGTGTTGGTTGGGCAATGCAGGGCAAATCTGAACAATGATTGTCGTGATCACGAGCTGTGTCCCGCCCCGCCATGGGTTATGTCATCAATCGAATCAGCGGTACTTTAAAGTCTAATAGAGTGCAAAATGCCTATCTCCACTATAAGTTTCTAAGAAGTCTACGAGTACTAAAAAGTCTACTAAGCACGAGCACTCGTACGGCGACCAACATCGAGTAAAATCATACGCCACTCTGATTTCACGGCATCTTTGGCCATTTTTCAGAGTATATAAGAAACCGCTGCCTCGCCTCTTAATCCTAATCTCGGTCCTCATCTCTCTCCCTCCTTTCAAACCACAATCCTTCAACTCAGTCATCTCAGTTCACCTAACACAGCACACTGCCACCACTCTCATCGTGCAGTACAGAGTCAAGCTCTCGTCACCCCGCACCCTCGCGGGAACCACCATCCGCCTACCTCCACCGGCCACCGGCCTCTCACTCACCCCCATCCGCTTACCTGCACCGGCCGCTCATAGTCACCATGTTTCCCAACAACCGTGTCCCCGGCCGTAGCTCGCGGGCCGGCTTCATGAGATCCCCTCCGGTCAAGGTCTCAGAGCACGACCGCCAGTCCCGCGGCGACTTCTTCAGCGCCCGCACCACTCTGTCCCCGTCCTCATCCACCCTCAGCTACCTGGCTGAGCCCATCAACTACCTCCTGTTTGCCGATGGCCAAGCTGCCGTCGCCTTCAAGTCCCTCGCGAAGAAGGACGAGACCACACGGGCCCGCGGCCTCGAGGAGCTCATCGTCCTGGCCGAGGCCGCACCGTTTGAAACCACCGGCGGCATCGAGGAGTCCGTGCTCGACGCCTGGTCGCGCTGCTACCCCCGCCTGTCCATCGACGAGTCGCGCCGTGTGCGTGAGCTCTCGCACAGCTGTCTCCTGTGCATGCTCAAGTCGGGCCGCAAGCGCATGGAGCGCTTCATCCCGGCCATCGTCGGGCCCTGGCTCGCCGGCACCTACGACCGCGATGCCTCCGTGGCCAAGGCCGCCCGCGAGGGCCTGTCCACCTTCCTCACGACCGAGGAGAAGACGGTTCAGTTTCTCAAGAAGCTGCAGTCGCAGATTGTCGACTACGCCATCGCCGCGCTCAACGAGACGCCGGCCACGCTCTGTGACCTGCGCAACGTCAAGCAGGACGTTGCCGAGATGAAGCACGCCCGCGTGCAGTACTCGTGCCTGGCCCTCGTGCTCAAGCTGTTCCGCACGCTCGCGCCCGCCGACACCGAGCCCCTGGCCGACAAGTACACATCCGTCCTGGACAGCGAGGCCCTCCGGTCCGCCATGCTGTCGTCCGACCACGTCCTGCGCCGCATCAGCTTCGAGCTCGTCCTCGAGTGCCTCAACACGCGGCCGCAGCTCATCGCGCCCAGCATCCCCGCGCTCAAGGCCCTCATCGTCGACAAGGTCCAGACCACCACCCAGTACGGCTCCATCATCGCCCTGCTCAAGCTGCTGCAGAAGACGGCCACCACCTGCCCGGACGTCTGGGCCCAAGGCGCGGTCCACCCGTACGTCCAGGTCAAGCCCCTCCTCGAGAAGGGCTCGCAGAGCACGCCAGTCACGCAGACATACGACGTCTGGGCAGAGATGAACCAGCTCTTCGCCGCCCTGCCGGCCCCGGCCATCTCGGCTGAGGAGGCCAGCGGCGTCCTGACCTCGTTCCAGCGCGGCCTCGCCGACCGCCACGAGCCCCGCGACAACGCCGTCAGTGGCTGGACGGCATACCTGTCCACGGCGAACCGCCTCATCCCCATCATCACGCCCGAAGACGCACGCGCAAGCCTGATCGAGGCCCACGTGCTGCCCATCTTCGGCCACTACCTCCTGGCGCCGCCCACGACCAGTGTCTGGTCCACCAGCGCCCACCTCTCCATTGTCACCAACGCCGCCTTCCTCGTGTCGCGCAGCGCCTACCCCGATATCGTCGAATCGGCTCGCCGCGCGTGGCTCAAGCTGGCCGACGACTTCAATGGCCGCATGGCCAACTCGCTGCCCGAGGTGTCGGCCGAGTTCAAGTCCTCGCAGCAGACCATTGCCTACGAGGGCGACCGCTGGTTCACGCTTCTTGCGTCGGTGCACGCCTCCGCCAAGAAGAACCCTGCCGGCAGCAACGCCACCAATCTGGCCGAGGACATCCTCGAGCAGCCATCCCTCTCCGTCCTGCGCAGCGCCGTCGACCTTTTGCAGTCGCGCAACTACAAGCCCTTTGGTGCGGCCGAGCTGTTCCTCTCCGCCATCACGCGCACCCCCCACATCCTGGCCAGCGAAAGCGGCACGTCCATTGTGACGTCGCTGCTTCCTTGCGACGATCGCAAGGATGCGCTGGCCCTCATCCTGTCGTCGCCTTCGGCCTCGACGCTTCTCTCGTGTCTGCGCGCCACCGCCGACATCCCGGCCCTGCGCGAGCACTACCGGGCCGCCTATGGCTCGATCATCGCGACGCTTCTCGAGCACGCCACTACGGACAACGCCGCCGAGACGTCCAAGAACCTGACCATCTTGATCTCCAATGCTTCGGATGCCGCGCACGCCGCCAACCGCAACAACAGCGATCTCCAGACATACCTGGCCGACGCCTGCCTGGCTTGCGCCCAAGGGAAGTCTGCTGCTGACTGGGACCTGTTCAAGGCTGTCTTTGCGGCCAACGAGCTGTCCTTTGCCAACGTCAAGGACCTGGCCAAGAAGATCGTCGACACCATCACCGTTGACGCCAAGGACGCGGCGCTGGATCTGCTGACCGCCCTGGAGATCATCGCCAGCCACGTGCCCAACTGGGTCGCCGGCGACGAGTCTCTGCAGCTCGACCTCATGTCCAAGCTGCTCGCGATTCTGGAGCTGGGCGAGAAGGACACCAAGCTGTCGGCCAAAGTCCTGGCCCTGCGCCAAGTCCTCGACAGCAACGGCAAGCACAGCAACGGCGCAACCGCCAACGCCAGCGGCAGCAATCTGGCTGCCATGCTCACCATCATCCAGAACAACATCGACAACGCCGGCCCCGAGTCGCTCGAGGTCGACACGCTCGTGGAGCAGGTCAAGACCATGGTCGAGGCGAATGCCCTGTCGGCCGAGGAGAAGGAGAACCTGCTGCCCGACACCGCAGCCTGGATGACGGATCTGCAGGCCTTCCTCCAGGACGGCGTCCACAGCTCGCTGTCCATCACGAGCGCTCTGCGCGGCGCCTACCTGCTCGTGCCCCAGCCGTCTGCCACCCGCGCCGACGTCGTCGTCCAGCGCGACCGCCACGGCAGCTGCAAGGCCGCCCGCATGGCCGCCTACACGGTCAAGCTCGTGGGCATTGACGGCCTCTCCATGCTGTCGCTGCCCCAGGCGGTCCAGGTCGATCTGCTGTACGCGCTCTACCTCGTTGCCGGCATCGGTGCGGACCAGGTCGCTCTCGACGCCAGCGACAGCCTCTGGGGTGACCTGTCGGCCACCCTGGCGTCCGAGAACAGCGGCTGGGCTCTGGCCACGGCCGAGGAGCACATTGCCAGCATCCAGGCGCTGCTCGCGTCCACCGTGGCCGCGGCATCGGAGGAGACGGCGCAGGCCCTGATCCAGCTGATGCTCCAGCAGACGCGCCAGCGGACGCCCCTGGCGCTCTACACGGCCGGTGCCCTGAGCCAGGTCATCCAGGCGCGCAGTGCCCAGAGCGGCATCCCGTCCGAGGCGTTCCTTGCCAAGTTGGACGTGTGGAAGGTGGGCTCGTCCGAGACCGCGCTCGGTGCCATTGCGCTGCTGGTGGGCTACGGCGACCTGCTGGACGCATCCAAGACGATCAACACGTTTGTCAACCGCCTCGTCAGCGAGGTCTCGGGCCTGTCTCTGGACGCCGCACCACAGAAGCGCGACAAGACGCTCACAACGCTGGCTGTGCTCAATGCGGCCTTGGCCGTCTACCCGGTCGGCCAGGTTCCTGCGGCCAACAACCGCATCGTCTTTGCCGTCAAGCACCTCACGTCGTGGTTTGCCAAGGCCAGCGACCCCACCAACGATGACGATGACGACTCGGACAACAAGATGGACGCGTGCATCATCGCCGAGAGCTGCTGGGTGCTGAGCCGCCTCATGCCCTGCGTCAAGGACATCTACGGCCCGCACTGGGAGCGCACGCTGCGGTACTGCATCAACCTCTGGGGCGCTGCGTCGGCGGTCCCCCCCGAGGACGAGGCCCCGCTGTCGTACCTCTACGCTTCGCTGAAGCTGATGTGTGCCGTCAAGGCCACCAGCGAGGACGACGAGGCCAGCGACGATCTCAAGGACGCCATGACGCTGTTCGGCGACGCCCTGTGGGCCGGTGCGCGCAAGCTGCTCCTGGCGCGCGCGCACTTCCCCGCGGCCATCCTGGCCCGGCCCCAGCCGCACCAGATCGTTGACGACGCCCTGTCGCGCATCGCCATCAAGACCCCTGTGGGCCGCCTGACCAAGACGGCGCCCTACTTCACCATGGTGTCGTCCGACTCGCGCGGCATCCAGGCCGCCGGCTACACGTTCCTGCACCGCGCCATCCCGGCCGAGCAGGCGGAGCTGTCGTTCAACACCATCCTCGACAAGAAGGTGGCCGCCCTGCCGGCGTCGCTGATGGCGCTCGTGGCCGAGGCCCCCACCCTGGAGGCCTACCCGGACGACATCCTGGCCACGTTCCCCATGCCGCTGCGGACGTACCTGCTGGGCTGGAAGCTCGTGTACGACGCCTTCACCACGGCGTCGGCCAAGGTGTGCTCCCACTACATTGACCAGCTGGCCGAGGCCGAGGTAGTCCCGGGCCTGCTGGAGTTTGTGGCCGACGTGCTGGGCCACTCGGTCGGCCAGCCGCTCAACCTGGACCGCGAGGGCCTCGGCGCGCCGTCGCAGATTGTCGAGTACGACCTGGCGGTGGGCGATGCCGAGGCGGACGAGCGCCACCTGCACCGCCTCCTGGTGCACGTGTACTACCTGACGCTGCTGTATGCGCCGAGCCTGTTCCGCAAGTGGTTCATCACGTGCCGGTCCAAGCAGACGACCAACAGCCTGGACGCGTGGACGGCCAAGTATTTTTCGCCCATGCTCATCGACGCCGCGCTGGACAGCGTGGCCGTGTGGGCGGCGGAGCAGTCCGAGGCCGGCATGGGCGGTGATGACAACAGCGACAACCGCGAGATGGCCGTGGTGGTGCGCAGCAAGGCGCGCCAGGCCGTGGCCAGCTACGACATGGACGACGACAAGATGGCCATTACGCTGCAGCTTCCCGTCAACTACCCGATCGGTAAAGTCGAGTGCGTGGGCACGAACCGCATGCTGGTGAGCGAGCAAAAGTGGGCGAGCTGGATGATGATCACCGAGGGCGTGATTGCCTTTTCCAACGGGTCGCTGGTGGACGGGCTGACGGCGTTCCGGCACAACGTCAACAGCACGCTCAAGGGCCAGACGGAGTGCGCCATCTGCTACTGCTTCATCTCCGAGGACAAGAAGATGCCCGAGACGCGGTGCACGACGTGCAAGAACCTGTTCCACAAGTTCTGCCTGTACCGGTGGCTGGCGTCGAGCAGCCAGAACACGTGTCCGCTGTGCCGCAACCTCATCGGCCTGCACCAGAACAGCAAGCAGAGCCGCCGCACCTGGCCGCAGGACGCATGAGTGGGGTTCTTCGTCTTGTTTCTTCGTCTTGTTTCTTTTTCTTGTTCGTCTTGTTTCTTCGTCTTGTTCGTCTTGTTTTTTCGTCCTGTTTGTTCATCGTGTTTCTTCGGGTCTAGACTTGGCGGCGTTTGGATATCAATGTAGTTTAGCATCTCGCCGGGTTTGGGTGTCTTTTACTGGTCAGCTGGTCACTTGTCTTTTTATTACTGCCGTTTAGAATAGTTTATAACATGAATCAAAACAATCAACCAAAAATGTGCACCCGCCCGCAGTGATTACAACTTCCCATTGGCTTGCAGAGCCCGCTCGCCATCCACCAGTACGCACCAGCCCTCGTAGCCCCGGCCGCCGTCGCCCGCGACGACCGCCTCGAAGCCGCTGTTGGGCCCCCGCGCAAACGCCAGCACGTCGTCGTTGAAGGTCCCCGGCTGCAGCCACACCGCCGCGATGCCGAGCCTCGCCGCCTCGCGCAGCACCTCGAGCGTGACCGCCGGCGGCGTGACGACCGACAGCGCCGTGTCGCGCGGGTTGGGCAAGGCGCTGAGGTTGGCAACGGTCTTGTGCTCGGTGCCGTCGACCGCAATGGCCGCGCTGCCGGGGTTGACGGGCGTGGCCGGCAGGTTGTGGTACACGTACCAGGCGAAGACTGCATTGGTGTCAACAGACTGGCTGTCACCGTACGTATCAACGCAAAACCTACTTTTGTAGCCAAACTTGGCCTTGTTGGTCGATGCGCCGACGACGGCAAACAATGGCTTGGCAAAGAATGCGCGGGCAGCGGCTTCAGTGGACATGGTGGCGATGGTTGTTGTTTGGTTTGTTACAGTGTTCTGGGCAGTTTCTCAACCATGTATGTAGGTGCAGTGATGGAATTAGTGAGCCCGATGATGCGATGCTGTTGGATCAGTGCTTAACGTGGGATGGCCGCGGCTGACTGCGGCTGACTAATCCGGGGAATTTCAGTATTCTGTTTATCAACATGATTTCTCTTTTAGTTCTCTTTCTTCTCTTTTTTTTCTTCCTTTTTTCTTCCTTTTTCTTCTTCTTCTTTTCTTCTTGTTTTTTTTTTTTTTTTTTAAAAAAAAACTCAACTACTCGTAATTCAAGAATATACCCCAAAACACTAATATTTCTCCTCACTTCGTCTATCAAACATTGAACCCATTCAACAGCTTTATGGTACTTTTAAAGCCAAACGACACGACTTCCTATTCTCTATTTCCTTTCAACAGCGCAACGTGAAGCTCTTTGCTTGAACTGACTGACAGGAGACCCCACTCTTCGTCCCAACTACACACGCCATAGGCCGCCTCCGACCGGGCCGAGAATGCGCGTTATTATTCAACGACATAACATGAGCTTGCATTCCAGTCTCTTCAAAGCCGTTTCCAGACATATCGAGAGGAACAAGTATCCTCAATACTCGTACAAGCATGAATGCAGTCGCGGCTCTTGGGCCGCGGCCCGGCTTATTAATCAACGTCGGTACGAGTACGGCCATACTAATTTCACCTGCCCGAGCTCAGAGGTCGGCCCCGTGACATCAGTCGACCCACAGTACCCACCTGCATGTCGCTCTTGCTACTGTTCACAGCGATGCTGCGTGTGCTCCTTCCCCGGCAGGACCCCAGCCACCCGCTCTTTCCCAGTCAATGCAGCTTCCTCTTTCGAGCTTATAGAATTAAATGCAAATAAAATTGCTTATATAGCTAGAATAAATACGAAAATAACAAAAACAACCAGAAAATAAGACCACACAGAAGGAGCGAGAACCCGACGGGGCTGCTCTTGCCATTTTCCATTTCCACCACCGCCGTCCCGGTAGCACGCACACTCTGCACATCGTCAACGCCGTCCTCTTCGTCTTTGCCGCTGTCGCCAATCTCCCTCACTCTCTTCATCCTTCTCTCTCTTCTCTCCCCTCTGCTTCCGACAACCCCCCCCTCTCTCCCCGTCTACTCCGTACTCTCCGCCCGGCACCCTGCCAAACCCTCGACTGCGCTCCCGATCAGCATTTCTTTTTGCGAGAATTATTCCTCTTTTTTTTTCTTTTCGCGAATCGCATTTCCAGTGGCGGCTTCAAACATGGTGTGCCGTCTGGCTTCTCTGTTCGCTGCCGGTTTATAGACCCCCCCCCCGATACTGTCTGCCTCATCATCTACCACATCCATCTCTTGTATCACCGCATCCTCCCAACATCATACCCTTCTTCCGGTCTTCGTCCGACGTCGCATCGATTTCCCGTTCGCTCGCGCCCTCCCGACGTTCCCGGCCCTCGCCTGACCTCATCGACCAACCCCTCTTGACCGCCTGCCGCCTTGCAGACGGGCATCTTTCCTCCCATCAACCCCATCGTTCTCCGCGTTGCGACGCTGTTTAATACCTAATTCACCCACGCCTGCATCATGGCCGCTCCAATTGATGATCTCTCGCGCACCGAGTACCCGTCTTTGCTGGTAAGACATCTCCTCCATCCTGGCCGCCCGGCGCATGTACTCCGTATATCGCCCGGGCCGATCGAGATTGCCGAGTCGAGACCCAGAGTCGCGTCAGTCCGGCCTCTGTGCTAACATCCCCCTAGGACTACCTCACGCCTGGCCAGGCTCTCGCTGCTCTTCAAGATCGCATCCGCTGCATTTCCAAGAACAACCAGGATATCGCCGACTGGATCCAGGAACGGCGGAAGATCGAGGACCAGTATGTCGCCGGCCTGAAGAGGCTGACGACGTTCAAAGGACCAGCGCACTCGACCGAGCTTGGGTAGGTGCTAGGATAATAGCTCCCTCGTGCGCGCCGAATGTTGCTAACACTGCCAGTGTTTTCCAGCCAGTTTGGGACTCCATCATCCGGTCCGTCGATTCCGCCGCCAACTCCCACCACGCCTTGAGCGACGGCCTCTTGAAGGATGTCGAGACGCCTCTGCGCTCGTTCCAGGGCAAGAAGGAATTCGGCAGCATGACCACCATCTCGTCCAACCTTCAGGCGCTAGTCAGAGATCTCGAGGACTCACAGGACAAGTCCGAGAAGCTTGCCCGGAAGGCTGGCAAGAGCAACGCCCAGAAGTTGACCGCCGCGCATCAAAAATTTGAAGCCGCTACCCAGCAGTTTGACTCGCAGGCTCCCTTCATCTTCGAGACGCTCCAGGCCCTCGACGAGCAGCGCACCAACCATCTCCGGGACGTCTTGACCCAGTTCGAGACGTTCGAGGTCGATCAAGCCAACCAGCTCCAAGCGACAGCCGCGACGCTGCTCAACCAAATCCTCGAAGTGCAAACGGCCGACGAGATCCAGAACTACGTCCAGTCCCTTACGCAGTCGCGCCCCAGACTCGAGCGGAGATCCAATGCACGCCATACCGGTGCTATCGGGTCGTTTATCGGGAATGTGAAGTCACATACGAACAACGCAGGTTCGACCTCGGTCCCGGACCAGGCCCCGCCGGCACCTGCACATGAACGTACCGCTTCCACGGAGCAGCCGCACGCCGTGGCTGCCAACACGGCCTCCTCATCCCAGGCACCGGCCGCGCCACCCTCTAGAGATGGATCAAACATGTCCGACCACTCCACATCCCGCCAAGACATTCCCTCTCCACAGCCGCACCAGGGTAGGTCGCATGCGTAGCCTTGCCGCTTTTCCATTATTTCTGATTGCTAATCTGCTAATCATCTCAGAGTCGAACCTGCGGAGCGTGCTTGGTACTGTCTTTGGCCGCCGTCGTCGCCAGAGCCTCACCGCTGGGTTCGGTCAGCTGTCGCCGTACAAGAATTCCACGCCAGCGTTTGGCCGACTCACTTCTAGCAGCCACGGCCGCACAGTCTCGCCTCGTGCTTCCTCCAACAACCTCGCCGAAACGCACAACCGCCTTGCGTCTCTCGTCGAAACACCCGACTCGCCCAACCCCCACACTAATGGTGCCGAGGACTCCCAGCAAGGTCCCAGCTCCAGACCTGGTTCCAGCGCTGGACAGGGCGCAGGTGGCGCTCCTGCCGCGGGCCCAACGGCCGACGATCTGTTTGGTGTTGCTCCTCCACCTGGTCCCCCGCCATCGCAGCGCCAGCAGCAGACCTCTGGCGCCGAGGCACCGAAAGATGCAGAGGGTTTCACCGTGCGACCCGCTGCGAATGATCCCATCTCCCTTGCCCAGCGCGAAGCGGCTGCCTCGAGCCGTGACCAGATCGGCGAAGAAACGGAGGCCGCGTTCAAGGTTAGCATCCAGGAAGAGCCTGTAGTCGACGAGGACCCACAGGACAAGCAGGCGGCACTCAACAATGCACTCAGCACGCTCTCACTCGGCATGCCCACGCGCAAGACCGGCACGATGCGCGGCCGGCGTGAGGTCAGAAATACGATTTACGTCCCCGCCGGCGTATCGGCCCACGAGTTGCCAGCGCTGTCGATGCCACCACTGGCGGCTGCCTCTACCTCCAGCATGTCTCGGGGCTCGACATTTGCTTCGTCGCCTACGCCGACGAAGGCGCATGCTAGCTTCCCGCCGCCGCCGGAGAGCAGCTTTGCAGGGTCCGACACGCGTTCGATCCGGTCGACGACTTCGCTGGGTGCCATCCTGCACGTCAAGCACCATGAGTCCTCGGATCCCGGCTTGAGTGCGTCGATCATCGAGCGCGTGTCTGCCAGCTTCGAGGGCGGCGAGCTGAAGACGGTCAAGATTGCCGGCGAGGCTGCATTCTCCTACGTCGGAGACGACGCACCAAAGAGTGAGTTTCTTGCGCATTCGTAACCTATGTCATGTCATGCCAACATATGCTAACGTTACCAGCAACTGTCATCAAGCTAAACAACTACCACTTGCTGGAGGCTATCGGCCCCAACCCCGATCTGCTGCAAACCACCCCCACCCCCGACGAATTCATCCTGCAGACGGGCCATCTCCACCACAAGCCCGCGAGCGCCTTTTCCTTCCGCCTGCACTCGGACAACGAGGAGTCGCACAAGATGCACTGCCTCTTCCAGATCCGCCCCGACTGGAAGCCCATGGGTGACAAGCTGGGCCTGTTCATCCATGTCCGCCTGAACCCCGTGGCCCTGGTGCAGGAGCCCGTTGTTCTTCGCAACGTTGCGTTCATCGCCAAGTACGAAGGCGCCATCGCCAGCAGCGTCTCGGCGAAGCCCACGTGCACACACCTCAAGGACAAGCACGTGGTGTTCTGGCGGATACCTGAGATCACCCTGACGGCCGAGTGGCACAAGATCGTGGTCATGCGCGTCATTGGCGATAAGGGCGCCGAGCCCAAGCCGGGCCGCGTCGACAGCAAGTGGGACTACCTGGTGCCGGCGGGCGCCTCCATGACGTCCAACGGCAACGACCTGTCCATCAGCTACAAGACCGAGGCACAACCCGCGGAGGAGGAGGAGGAAGATCCGTTTGCCGACGCACCATCGACGCCCAAGCTCACTAATGGCAGTGCTGCGACTTGGTCCAGCGTGCCGACCGTGTGGCAGATCGCCAGCGGCCAATACGGCACCGACAACTGAGACGGCGCTCTGCTACATATATAATTGCATTCCCTATTCCCCTTGTTTTGTGTATATCTGTTTCCGCTTGTCCGTTTTTTTTTTTTTTGTGTGTTTTTGTTTTATGCGGTGGACGGCCCCTGTTTTGCATTCCCTTTCCCAAGCACTGCTACACGCTCCTTAGTTTTCAGGTTATGTTTGTCTGTCTACTCTATCTTGTATTCTTTTGTTCAGACTCGAGTTCGTCTACTCTTGAAGGAAAAAAATGATGTTCCTACTTGCGTATATTCACACAGCGTTGGCCTGATTCTTGTTTTCCTTTTTGGTTACCATCACAATAGCTCAATTTTGATTACTGCATCTTGGCATTATCCGTGAAGAGCAGAGACACAGTACCATTCCGACATACAAATGGCTGTTCCGTGGAAACAGTGACGAAGAAACAAGGTAAGATAAGATGACGACAAAGCTGACAAAAGAAACAAGATGAACGCCCAAATCCCAGAGCACCATATACAAACAAAAAAATAGAAACAAAAAAAAAACTACATCAGCTACCCCCCGAGGCTACGCCATGGCCGTCGTCCGCGCCTGTTCTTCGCAGAACTCGAGGGTCAGCGCCGCCAAAAAGCCCGGGATGCATCCCTTTTCGCGCACCCAGAAGCGGATCTGGTCGTCGATGCGCTGCGCAAAGGCACTGCGCGGGCCGCCGCCCACCTTCATGGTGCCGCGCTCGCCGTCAAACACGATGCTGTTCTCGTTCTCGTCCGTCTGGCTGGGGTAGTACACGCTCTCGACGCGCATCTTGCCGTTGGGGATGAACGTGACGTGCCAGCCCAGCGTGCTCTCGACGGCCTCCTTGAACTCGGCCGACTTGGACGCCCACACCTCCTTGAGCCGCCGGCTGCCCTTTTGCGCCGACGCCGTCTCGGCGTGCGCCTCGGCGATCTCGCGCTGGGCAGCGGCGAGGACCGACATGGGCACGGTCGTGAATGTGCCGCTGCCGGCCGAGGAGGATAAGGAGGAGGACGACGACGACTTCTTGGCCGCGTGGGCTTGGATGTGGGCCAGCAGCTCCTCGTTCTCCTTCTTCAGGGCCTCCAGCGTCGACCGCTTGACGGCCTCGTAGTCCGACGTCGGGTTGGACCGCAGCGACAGGATGCGCACGCCCGCCGCCTTCTTCTCGCTGGCCAGCTGCTCCTTGGTCACCGACAGCTCCGTCTCCAGCACGCGGTGCGCGGTCCGCGCCGCCGCGAGCTCGTCCTGCAGCTTGCGCATCTTGCGGGACAGCTGGTCGATCTGGTGGCCCGACGACTCGTCACCACTGGCTGTCGCCGAGGACGACTCGTCGTCCAGGCGTGGCCGCTTGTTGCCGACGGCAGCCACCTGCCCTGTCGCGGCGGGCGTCTTCTCCAGGGACGAGAGCTCCTTGTGCAGGGCCTCGGCCTCGCTGCGGTACTTGTCGACGAGGTCCTCCAGCTGCTGCACGCGGTCGGCCTTTTGCTGGTCAAACTGCTCCGGGTTGAAGGTGAGGTCCTCAGTGTCAAAGGCCTTGAGCTGTGCGCGGAGGTACTCGACCTCCTTGACGGCGAGCGTGCGCTGCCGCTCCAGCCGGGCACGCGCCTTGGCGTCGCTGGCAGACGCAGAGACAGAGGCAGAAGAACCACTGTTGTTGCTTGGGGCGGCAGCCTTGAGCCGCTCCACCTCGGCGCTCAGCTCCTTCTTCTGGGCCTCGAGATCGCGGATGGCAGCGTCGCGCTGGGCCACCTCGGGCTCCAGCGCACCAATCTTCTCGGTGAGGGACGCCGTCTGGTAGCGCGCTTCCATCAGCGCCTTCGCCACGGCCTCGGGCGAGTCGAACTCGGGGTTGCCATCGCTGTCGCTGCTCACCGACTGCAGGTAGGCCGCCCAGGCGCGGTGCTCGGTCTCGAGCCGCTGGCGCTGCATGCGCTCCTCGTCCAGCTCCTTCTCCAGCATCTGCGCGCTCTCGAGCTTGCGCAGCAGCGACCGCTTCTCTTCCTCGACAATCTCGACGGCCTTGTGCGCCTGGCGCAGGTGCCGCAGCTCGGTGAGCTGCTCGCGGTTCGTGGCCTCGAGCGCGCGGATGTGGCTGACCTGGTCCTTGAGCTCGCGCCGGATGATCTCCATGGTGGCGGCATCGCCCGTCTGGGCCTTGAGGCGCAACACGTCGGCCTCGAGGTGGCCAATCGTCTCGTCGCGCTCGGCCAGCTGCTGCAGGGCGCGCTGCAGGGCGGCCTCGCGGGCGGCGGCCTCGTGCGTGAGCTCGTCCAGGTTGCGCTGCGCCGTGGCCACCTGCGCCTGCAGCTCCACCATGCGCCGCTCGCTCATGCGCGCGGCCTCCTCCTTGGCGGCGCTCAGGTCGTCCAGCTGCTCCTGCAGGATGCGCGCCTCCTCGCCGGTGTCGCGGGCCTTGCGTTCGAGGTCGCGCCGCCGGCTGTCCTGGTCCGAGCGCGCCGTGTCGAGCTCCGTGTGCAGCGCCTCGATCTTGCGCTCGGCGGCGGCGCGCTCGGCATCGGCCGCCTGGCGCAGCTTGAAGTCGTCCTCGGCCTTGCGCCGCGCATCGCGCACCTCGGTCTCGTACTGCAGGCGGGCCATTTCCTTTTCTTGCTCAAAGGTGCTGACCTGGTAGCGCAGCGTGCCCACCTCGGCCTTGAGCTCCTCGATGCGCCGCCGCTGCAGCTCGTACTCGTCGGCGTCGGGGGGCGCCATGTTTTCCTTGCTGCTCTCGTTGGATGCTGGGCGGTACGAAGACGAAGAAGGTGAGCCGCCGTGGACGGACTGTTGTGTGTCGGGAGCTGCTGCACCGCGCTGCCGTGATAATGAGCGGGGTGGTGGTGGTGCTGCTGTTCCTGCTCCGGGTTGCGTCTGGTGTCGCTGTCGCTGGGGGGTCTGAAGGGAGGATCGTTGTCGTGCGCCTGCGGCTGGCGCCTCGCCGGTGAAGAGGTTGTAGGATGGCTGTGTCGATGTCGATCGCGCGAGTGCAGACTAGTACTGTTAGCAACAAAGTCATAGTTGCCCTTCTCTGTCTCTCCGTCCTGCCAACTTACCCTCGCCGTCCTCGAAATGCTGCCGCTGTTTGTCCGCGAGTGTGCTGGGCCGCTGCCGTTCATTCCCGCGATTGGTCGACCGTTTCCACCAGAGCCGCCGTTTGTCGTGTTGTTATTCGGCGTGTGTGCTCTCATGCTCGTCGCTGGTGGTGAAAAGCCCCCCCAGATATTGTTGTGTTGACACTTTTTGCTCCCGTTCCCAAAAGTCGCCAAAGGGGGAACGCGTCCACTAACACCAACACCTGTTGCTGTCCGCGTGCGGTCCACTAACAAATACGGGAGTAGTTTAGTGCTTGCTCCTTTATCCAGGTCACGTGGCGATTAGTCGGTTTTAAATTTTATGGGTCCTGGGTGATCAGGAACAATGGGTATGGTTCTTGGCCGGTCGCATGCGGCCAGCGAATGCGCTGTCAAACGACGACATATGCAGAGTGATGTGTTTGTCGATTTCTTCCACCACAAAAAAAAAAAAGGGTCTTGGGCCATTGTTAGCCGAGTTCATTCACTTTCCTCTGCGTCTTACACCGCAGCCAGACAGCTGTTATGTAAGCTTCGTAGCTCTGTATGCGAGATGTCATTGGTCCACGTGCGCATGCGAGCCCCACTTCTTACACAAGACACAAAGCTTCGCCATAACGTCCACATTTACGAAGAGGCGTTGCAACTACACCCAAATGATTCCCTCCTCCTCCGCACTCGCACATCAGTCATCACGGAATCTCGGTCTCTGTTTCGTGTCTCGTCCCTAGTTGCCTTCTCCACCATGGCATATGGCTGCTGACTGACTGAGACCCTGTTGCAGCTAGAGCAGCCGCCAACAAGCTGTCCATTCTGCGTGTATCCCTGCGTTTCTTTCTTTCTTTTTTTTCTTGAATAGCTTCAAACTTGCTCTCTCTCTCTCTCTCTCTCTCTCTCTCTCTCTACCTTGTGCAGACACCTCTCCCCTCCTTACCACCATGCGCTCCACAACATCCGCGTTGCGGGCTCTGGTAAGTAGCAGCCGAGGGCTCACAGTGCGTCGCCGCCTTGGCTAACATGGATTGAGAACGCCGGCTCTCATGCCGTCTCATTACGGACCTCGCGCATCTTGTCCGCCTACGAACCGCAACCCTGCTTCAACAGCCCGGCGCTCTGCCGCCGCCCGAGACGGACCGGCAGGCCATGCCACCCTCGATTCGCACAGACACGGCTTGCCTCGGGCACGTCGCCGGCAGCACGATCTGAGACTGCCTCGGCCTCGGCCTCGTCCTCACCCTCACCCACGCCCTCGAGCTCCTCCTCCTCCAAATCCAAATCCACAATGCCCCTGTCGTCGTGCACGTCATCCGCGTCAACCGAAGACTGGGAGGAGAACCCCAACTTCAACATTGAAAAGTTCTCGGAGCTGCCGCACAGCAACTTTGGCGTCAACCAGCACATGATCATCAACGACGAGCTCAAGGAGGCGCTGCGCCAGATCCTCTGGCAGTTCCGCGCGCCCATCCGCTATGCGTTTGCCTACGGCTCCGGCGTGTTCCCGCAGAGCAAGTCCGACGGCCGCCGCACGCCCACCGAGGCCGAGATCAAGGCCATCCACCCCAAGGCGCCGCTGAGCATCCAGCGCGCGCAGGACGGCACGCCCAAGATGATCGACTTTATCTTTGGCGTCACCTTTACGCAGCACTGGCACAGCCTCAACCTGCAGCAGCACCGCGACCACTACAGCGCGCTCGGCTCGCTCGGCTCGGGCGCCGTGTCGTATGTGCAGGACAACTGGGGCGCCGGCGTCTACTTCAACCCGTACGTCGTCGTCAACGGCATCCTCATCAAGTACGGCGTCGTCAACCTCGACACGCTGTGCACGGACCTGAGCCAGTGGCAGACGCTGTACCTGGCCGGCCGCCTGCACAAGCCCGTCAAGATCCTGCGCGACGACGCGCGCGTGCGCCTCGCCAACCAGATCAACCTGCTGTCGGCGCTGCGCACGGCCCTGCTGCTGCTGCCGCCCGACTTCTCCGAGCACGAGCTCTACAGCACCATTGCCGCCATCTCGTACCTCGGCGACCCGCGCATGCGCCTGCCCACGGAGAACCCGCAGAAGGTCGCCAACATTGTCGACCACAACATGAGCAACTTCCGGCGCCTCTATGCGCCGCTGATCGAGACGCTGCCCAACGCGCAGTTCACCGACAGCCGCTGCACGAGCCGCGGCTGGCTCGACGACGCCGACGCCGACCTGCGCCTCGCCCAGGACATGGACCCCGTGCGCCGCGCCAACATGGTGCGCCGCCTGCCCCAGGCGTTCCGCGAGCGCCTGTACTTCCAGTACCAGAAAAAGTTTGCCATCCCGCGCGGCGAGTTTGACAGCATGATGCAGACCCAGCGCGACGAGGAGGACCTGGCCCACGGCGGCAGCTTCAAGCGGCAGCTGGGCGGCGGCTTTGAGCGGCGCATCGTGCAGGACGACCCGGACGCGCTGCGCGGTCACGTGCGGCAGGTGATCAAGCAGACCATCCACTGGCCCAGCACGACACAGAGCATCAAGGGCCTCCTGACGTCGGGCATTGGCCGGTCGGCGCGGTACATGGGCGAGAAGATGGACAAGTGGAAGCAGGGCAAGGCGAAGGCGGTCAAGGAAGACAAGGAAGAAAGCAAAGAAAGCAAAGAAAAGGAAGAAAAGGAAGAAAAGGAAGAAAAGGTAGAAAAGGCCGAAACAACGGCTTCAGTATCAGACGCCGCTGCACCGACTGCCAGTGCAAGCAGCAGCACCTCAGAAAATAGACCATAGCCTCTAGTATATGGAGGAAAGTTTAAGACCATGCATAAATAGAAGATACAGATTATGATTTACGGGGGTTGTCAGTTGATAACGGTCAATGCCAAGAAGTAGTACAAGACGTCATCCGCCGTATATTCACAGTTCACATACTGTACCGAGCACGGTGCCTCCTACCAGTTTGCAACTCACACCCAACGTCGGTTCCTTTAAAGAGAAAAACCACCATATCGACCGTCGCCCATGGCACCACCACGAACGCACGACGCCGCCGCCGCGGAAGCGGATGGCACGGCACCAGCGGCCTACCCGTTCCCCGCCGACTCGGTCTTTGTGGACGGCCACCCGCTGCCCCGCCTCATTGTCTTTGACCTCGACTACACGCTGTGGCCGTTTTGGGTCGACACGCACGTGGCGGCGCCCGTGCGGTTGGCCGCCGAGACGAGTGAGGCATCGGACACCTTTGTCCCCGCGCGCGTCGTCGACAAGTTTGGCGAGACGTACGCGTTCTACCCGGACGTGCCGCACATGCTGCAGGCGCTGCCGCTGGTGGCGGGCGTGCAGCTGGGCGTGGCGAGCCGCACGCACGCGCCCGAGCTGGCGCGCGACGTGCTGGCGCTGCTGACGGTGCCGCACGCTACAAAGAAACAAATTCGCGCGCTCGACGTGTTTGCGGCCGGCCTGGAGATCTACCCGGCCAACAAGCTGCAGCACATGGCGGCGCTGCACGCGCGCACGGGCGTGGCCTACGCGGACATGCTCTTCTTCGACGACGAGACGCGCAACCGCAACGTGGAGACGCTGGGCGTCACGATGAAGCTGGTCAAGGGCGCGCTGGACTGGGCCATGATGGAGCAGGGCGTCCGGGACTGGCGCACGCGGCACGGGCACAGCGGCGGCGGTGGTGACTCGTCACGCAGCCGCGGCGGCCAGGGCGGCAGAAGCAAGCGGTAGCCTGCGAGATATAAAGCTTGAACGACCGTCTAGAACTGGGCTATTATTATTTGTTCTACATACATTTACGCCGTCATAAAAAAATAAAGCATGCAAAGATATATATATATATGCGGTGGCCCGCCGATCTAAAGTTGGCTGGGAATCGAAGACGTGACAATGTGTATCCAAGGAAAATGCAAAATCAGGCTAATAATGATAATAAGTTCAAGTCCCGGTGGACGCGTCATGCGCTCGTGGGCGCAGCGACGGGTGTGGCCGCGGGCTGTGCGTCGTCGGTCTTTTCCGAGATGCTGAGGCCCTGGACCTTGTCGGCGAGAGGCTCGTCGCTTTTTGATGAAGCAGCAGCAGAAGCAGCAGCAGCAGTTGCCGCCGCCGCCGCCGCTTCTTCGGGCACGGAAGCGGCCTCGTTGCCGCGGTAGACCTTGGGGATGGTGCAGACGCGCACGTGGCGCTCGACCTGCTTCTCGCTGCCGACGGCAATGCACTCGTACTTGTCCTCGCCCAGCAGCGGCCGCCAGTACATCGGGCCGCCGGGGAAGTTCTGCTGGGACGTCTCCCAGGTGACGCGCGAGCGGATGGCCGGGTCGAGGTTAGGCATGTCGCCCCAGTTGAACTCGAGCTCGCCGCCGTACTGCTTGGGGATGTTCTTGATGTCGATAAACGACAGCAGCGTGGGCAGAACCTCGGCGTGGGGGAGGATGAAGATCTTGGACACGGTGACGGGGTCGAACCAGCGCTTGACCCAGCCCCAGACAGTGGAGAAGAACATGGGTGCGCCGATGATCTGTGGGTTCGCATGGTTAGCAAGAGGCCTACTCGTATCTACTATTATGGAGGAACTAAACATACAAAAATGCGGTCGAGCGTCTCGGGGTAGTGGGCGGTCGCCAGCGTGCTGGCCGCCTGCATGTGGCTCTTGAGGTTCCAGAACTGGCGCAGGCTGACGCCCGAGACGTCGACAATGTTGGTGCTGAGCGTGATGGGCGTCGTGGCGGCGTGCTCGCGGTCGGGCATCTCGGTGCACAAGGGTTGGGCAAAGCGCGTCAGGTTCTCGTATAGCGCAAACAGGCGCAGCATGCGCGAGGACGACTTGTCGGCGCCGGGTGCCGGCTTGGCCTTGGAGTACGTGTTGTTGGCCGTCTTCTCGTACGTCGCAATCGTCTTGGAGTCGAGGTGGCGGATGACAAACAGGTACAGCGGGATGCCGCGCTTGTCGCGCCGGCCCGTCCACTGCGGGTACAGGCGGCGGCTCTGCTCGTAGGCCTCGAGATCAATGGTGTCGTACAGCACGTTGAGGCTCGTGGCATGGCGCCAGTCCTCGGTGTCCTTGAACTGCGCATACGCCTCCTCGACGATCCAGCGCCGCGCGCGCAGGAACCGCAGCAGCGTGGGGTCGTCGTGCGACGGCGGCGTCTGCGTGGCGGCGTCGCCGGGCGTGTAGAGCTTGCGCTCGGCGAGGTACGCCTTGAAGTCGGCAAAGGCCTTGGTCTCGCTCTCGCTCAGGAAGCCGACGTGGCCGTGGGGGTAGCCGTAGTCGGCCGCCGCCGCCGCCGCATTGTGGTGGTGGATGTCGGTGGCATGGCTGGCCGAGCTCTTGTGCGAGGGCGTCTTTGTGAGGGTATCGGACGCCATGGTGTTGTTGTGGTGGGCGGGTGCGGGATCGTACGTCGTAAGCGTGGCGAACGACACGGGTGGAAGTGAAGTGGAAGTATGGCTGTTTTTGAAGGGCAAAAGAGGGCGGCGAAGCGCGGACAACAGGAGGAGCGGAAGGAAGGAGCAAGGGACCGGAAGAGCCGGAAAGTGGAGGTGGAGAATCGCGGGGAACGCAGGTGAAGGGGAGAGAGAGAGAGAGAGAGACGCTGGCAGTCGCGACAATGCAAAAGCAGAGACGAAGGACAGGCAGGCAAGGGAAAAGAAAAAGCGCCTCAGAACGGGACAAAGTAAACAAGAGGTCGGAGATCGGGAAGTTGCGAAAATGTCACCCCGAAGGGTTCAGATCTGGCTGCGACTTAGAGTGGCATATCGGGGAGCGCTAAGAGGCGTGTACCAAAGTACCCTAAGCTCTTCCCGGTAGGAGCCGCGATGTGACGAGCTGACTAAGCTATAAAGATGGCATCTGCTCGACGATGTCATTTTGCTTCGAGTACTTGTAATTATGATTTCAGCCTCGTTTATTTTCAATAGTTACAATGATCTTTTTCAAAAAATTCTGTTCATTGTGTTTTTTTTTTGTGGTCGTCGTTCTTGTTTACTTATCTTTTATTTTTGCTTTTCTTTTGATTTCCATTTTATCGTTAGTCCCTTCTGTCAGTGTCGATATTCAAACGCGCGACAAGGCAATAATGTATTATCACAATAGAAATTAACAACAATAAAAACATCTGCTAGTAGCGGTGAAGAACCCAGCCGTAAATTGCACAATCAAAACTGAATTGATTCGGTAAAAGAAAGTGATATACCACCGACCAATAAACATCGTACTCCATAGTTACATCTCAGCCGCATCCATGTGACACGCCAATGTGCTTCCGGCCGGCCGTCATGACTGGCTGTCACACTGATCACATATAGTCTTGTCAAGTGTTGTTAAAGTGTCATCATTTCGTATCGCTAATAAAAAAGTCTAACCCAGCGTCATGATGCTTGATGCAAACATGTGCATCCCCGAGTTGTAAAACCAAAGTGCCAGAATATGGTATCCATCGCTAATCCCCTCCAATAGGCATAAAAATAATCAAAAGCAAAAGCAAAATCAAAAATCAAAAATCAAAAATGAAGCAAAAGAAAACGGACTACTCGTCAAGAGCATCAGCCTGGACGCGCTCGACAACCTCGACAACCATAGGGAAGAGCTTGTCGCTCTCGGTCAGGCCGCACACTTGCCGCACTACGGCATCGGGCGTCTCGGACGCCATGATCTTGCCCAGCTCAAACGACTCGTCGTCGCCCTCGACATTTTGGAAGCGGAACGCCATCTCGGCCGCCTCCAGCAGATAGCTGCACTTCTTGCCCTCCTCGGCCAGCTGGGCAGCCGGGCCAATGAACCGCTCCTTGCGCGACAGCTTGCGCAGCGGGGCGCGGCCGACACGCTCGACGGCGTCCTCGAGGTGAGGGTTGCTGATGCGCGCGACAATCTTGCGCACATAGGCCTCCTGCGCGTCGCGCGGGATGCCGTGCTTGGAGGTGATCAGGTCGGCCGTCTCCTCGAGGGCCTGGTGGACGTGGTGGTGGATGTGGCGGTCCTGCAGGGCGTCGTGGACGGTGCGCTTCTTGCGGTTGTAGCCGTGGTAGGCGGCCGTGGCGTGGCCCGTGTTGACCGTGTACAGCTTGCGCTCAATGTAGGGCTCCAGGTGGTCGACCCAGTTGACGCCCTGGATGGCCGGGGGCTGGTGGTCGCCAAACGGCGTGCGCTCGACCACCCACTCAAAGAACTTTTCGAGCGTCACGTTGAGGCCGGCATCGGGGTCCTGGGCGGGCACGATGCGGTCGATGGCCGAGTTGGCATAGCGGGCGAGCGTGGCGTGCTCGGCAGCATCAAAGTCCTCAATGTTCTGGTGGATGTGCTCGGCCAGCGTGGACGTGGCGTTGATGGCGTTCTCGCAGGCAATGACGGCGAGTGGCGTCTTGTAGACGGAAGCGTCGCGGCGCTGGATGCCCTTGGCAATGACCGGGGCAATAAAGCGCAGAATGTTGGGGCCGACAGAGCAGGTGACAATGTCGGCCGTGGCAATCTCGTCTATCAACTCGGCCTCGTGGGTGCGCGAGTTGATGGCGCGGTAGTTGGTGATGGTGGAGTCGTCCGTGCCCTCGGCACCGACCTCGTAGACGTGGTAGGACTTGGTGGTGTTGAGCTGGTCAATGATGCTGCCGTTGACATCGGCAAAGACGACCTCATAGTCGGAGTTGTGGAGGAAGCACGCAACGAAGCCGCGGCCAATGTTGCCGGCACCGAAGTGCACAGCCTTGGGGGTGGAATTTGAAGCCATGATGGAAGTGTGTGTGTGTGTGTGTGTGTGTGTGTGTGTGTGTGTGTGTATTTGAGTAAGAGGAGGAGTATGTAAGTATGAAGTGTATCTAGGAATGGACGTGAAGATGATTATATGAATGCGTTGTAGAAGGGATAACGATGAAGAACGCGAATAAAAGTGTATGAAGTCTGAAAGAAAATGGTGGGCGAGGACGACTAGACCTGGGGGGAAGGACGATGCTTTATAGAAAAGGCAGGCACATCGTATCTTGGTAGAACGAGGACAACATCAGAGGGGAACGAGCAAGTTCGTGAAAGCAGAGCAGAGTGGGGTCCTTCCTTACGAGTACTCGTAGCAGCGAGGACGTCTTGACAAGGCAAAAGAGGCAAAGCACAGGTGGGCGAGACAGGACACGACGGAAGAAAGGGTGTTAGTATCCCAAAGAGGCAAGGCAAGGGGCCCTCAGTGGAGCACGACGATAATGGTCGACGCACATTTGCCTGGGGAAGGGACGGACGTCATTGCACCACACAACAAATACTACGGTGCGATTGTGAAAGGCACAGTGCAGACGTGCTAACAACACTAGACAAAGGATGCGTGGGGCGATGGGGAGTGATGGGCCAATGGCGAGACGGCGAGTCCAGGATAGTGGACTTGGGGTCGTATTTAGTGCGATTGGCCAGAGGTGCAAGGCCTATGCCATGCCAGCGTAAGCCAGTAAAAAATGCAGGACTCTGGGCGTAAAAGCCGCCATGCAAGACGAGCAAAGAGGACCTGCAGTGGGGGCGCTAGCACACGATCGTGAGACGCTCATAGGGGGGCAGGCGGTGCAGGTCCACATAGTGTTTGTCTTGATTGGGTGAGAGTGACCCACTGGTCCACTTGTGCACAGCGCTGTGATAGCTGGCTTTGGGCTGTGCAGCAATTAGTCAAGCATCGAGGAAAGCGAGACCAGTTGCGTCATGGTGGGTTCTGGGGCAAGAGGAAGAAGACGAAAAACGGTGGCAATGGAAGTGAGAAGAAAGAATACGTACAGTGTAGAATCTACGATGAGATGGAGAAGACAAGATGGGAGGAGAAAGATAGGATCTGAACAAGAACAAAAAAAAAAAAAGAAAAGAAAGAAAAAAAGTGAACGGTCGTCACTCGACAGAGGTCATTGACAAGTCGGTCCTACGAGTTTGTACGAGTACGAGTAGCGTCGCACTCAAGATTCACGCCGCAGGTAAGATATCCTCATACTACTCCGTACGTCGTATGGTACTGTAGCATGTGCATGTTGATGAATGGAGAACGGCTGGGGAATGGAGACGTGAAACCTGGTGGCTGCAGTGGCGTCAATAGGGCCGTCTCGGAAACCATCTGCCGGAGGTTGTAGGCACCTTACTGGAACTGGTACTCGTACCTCGGAGGTACTCGTAACCAGGTACGAGATTAGGAGGACTCTGAAGATGTCACTCTGCATGGGATATGGCGAGAAAGCGGCAGGAAAACCTGACTGCCATGACGGCAAGACGGCACGACGACAAACGACACGAGAGACATCGAATAGCCTCACAGAGTTGTACGAGTGGCCCTGGCCGTGGAAAGACAATCAGCTGCTGATGTCATATTGCAGTTGATTTCACCGCAGTAGCATTGTCCAACACCGGACGCGGAATAATGCCAAGAAAGGGGACGCAGTTGCAACGGACTTGTTTTTGGCGAAAAGTGTGGTGGTGTGGGCATGCAACGTCCATGGTTATCAAGAGCAAGGATTTGGTGAATGTCTGAGAAGAGCACATATTATTATTATTAGGAAGTGAGAATTGCAGAAATGCCAAAAAAAATACAGAAAACGAAAAAAAAAAAAAAAATACATAATGTCTCCCCCTACCCTTTTGCCTGTAAGGCCCAAATAAAACAACTCTCCGCCGGGCCGTTGCAGTGTGATCGCCAACGCCCTGTGAGGTTATGAATGAATACTCGTAATCAATCAGATACAAGTACTCCGTACAGAGCGTTATCGTCAATCCCTGCGGGCGAGTCCTCCTGCTTTTACTTGCCTCCCCCTGGAAAGTCTGCAGAGCCCTGCGCCTGCCGCCCGCCCGCCCGCCCATTTGCCCGCCCAATTGCCCGCTGCAACCTACCCTCCTGCTTCTTCCGGCGCGTAGTATTGCCACCCTACCCTCTATCTGCAGCCTGCAGTGCACTCTGCAGGCAGTCTGCAGGCAGTCTGCAGTCTCACGCACACTGCCTGCAGTATGATAAAAAACCGCCCTGCAGAAATCCTGTTTTCAGGGGTTGCTGCAGCCACAACTCCGAATATTGGCCTGCAGGGCCTCGGAGGCATCCCGCAGCCAACGCCCCCCCTTCACCGTGCACATTGTGGCTGCATTGCAACAGACTGTTTTTGATGATGTGATGAGATATTTGAATTTCACATGCGTTGATGACGAAGGACGACTGACAGTTGTTATCTTTCCATTTGTTCTCAAAATTGTCCCTTTAATTTCCTAATCAAGTTCAGTATTGCCTCTATTGAATTTCCTGTTATTTTTCTCTTTATTGACAAGTTCTGCATGCCTATTTCTATTTCCCAATTCACAACCGCGGCGCTTCGCGCCGTCGTACAACCTGCAGGGTAGCACAAAGGATGAAGGGAAGATATGTAAGGTCAAGCCACGCAGCTGAAGACGACCAGAACAGGCAAGCTATCGTGTGTTGTACAAATAGCGCCATGGCTGGCTGACTGGACTCTGCCTTGCCTGCTCCATCTGCATACAGGACCGCTAGCCCTTTTGCAAGTACAACGTATGTCCACCTATCGTGAAGCAGAAACTTATCGTGAGGTTATTATCGTGAGGTTTATCGTGAGATTTCAACAGTGGCCCCCGTCGCGGCTTCAATTTTTTGGTTAATGTCTCACTGCTGCCTTGCCACCTTTTTTTCTTTGTGATCTACGACGCATGTCTCACTACTTGAACCCCCCCCCCCCCCGCTCGCTGCTTTCATTCAACCGGCTGTTCTATGGCCCATTCACGTTATGAGTAACAACATGCCTCTCATAAAAAAAAGCGCTCACTGGCCTTTGTCAACAAAGAAGTTTGCATACCAACAAGACATACGACGTACTGCGGCCGCTACCACGGCTCTTCTTGTCCTTCTCTCCGCCCCGGTGGGGCCGGCTTTGCCCGACAGCCTCGACACGCCAACTGTTTGTTGTTTCGATTCACGATCTTGTTGAGGAGGGCGGCATACTTCGTATACTGTTAGTCCCTCTTTGATATGCACATCAAAATACTACCTGATCGGGCATCGTGAGTCTCATCTCCTGTATGTCCGGACGCTGTAAGTTTACTTTTGTTGAGAGAGCCCTATCTATGTCTGGGACCTACGAGCTACGAGTTACGATACTCGTCATTGCTGACGGCCCAACCTGCTCATCGCGCCATCCTGAAAAAAAAAAATACTCCTTGCCTCCATTGCCAGACGCATGGACCAACGGGCACCAGCAGGCCACCTTTCCGCGCATCGCCAGAGGACAACAAAAGAAAAAAAAAAAAAGGACCAGCGAGACACAGAAACCAGTATCAGACGATTAGATGACGCCGGAAACCTGGATGAAGTGAGGGGAATGGATGGACGGCACATGTACGGTCTGGCAGACCCGAGCTGCTCCTGCTCCTGCTCCTGCTGCTGCTCTTTGCTCGTTGCCGCGCTATCCTCTCGTTGCCCCAGGTCGGATGCATTTCCAACCTCTGAAGCGAGTGTTGTCGTCCTCTGGTGCGAGCACGTGTCGCCCGCGGCACATTCATTTTACCCTTTCCCACCCTCGAGAGAGTGCAAAGTGCGAAATCCCCGGCTCCTCCGCCGTCTCTCTTCTTCCTTTCTTCCACTTCCCCCCTCTCTCAAGCGGGGACCCTGCTTGTCTTGGCATATGTCATCCCCCCCTCTACGAGGACTCGTTTCTCTCTTCGAGTCCTCGTCCTCTCAAGTTGACGGCTAGAGTGGAACGGGACAACTCATCCAGGGCTCCGGATGGCACGAGCAAAACAAACAAACAACCAGGCCTCTGTAGACAAGCCACGTAATCCAAAAAAAGAAAAACGAAGGCCAAAAAACTTGATTGAAAAGGACTGCAAAAGCTTGACTCGGTGCATCCCGAGCCCGGCCCGTTTGTTACTCGGCGCCGTGCCGTGCAACCGGAAAAAAAAACCGAGTGGGTTGCACTGGCAGGGTAAGGCGGCAGTCATAATAATACTCCGTAATACGTGCTGACTAAATACGACTCACTCTTTTCCCTACTCGTACTTTCCCACCCGTCCCAGATGCACCTTCTCAAATGGGAATTTTCGCGAGTCGAGGTAGGCGTGACTGCAACCATGGCCGGGGTTGTTTCCTCTACTCCGTACACTGTCCAGCGATATGTGGGTCTACCACGACGTCTATCCGTACTTCGTCTGTGGGCTTCACGGGCAGATATACGCGTACAACGCTGGCGTCGTATCTGTTACTCGTACAGTCGTCCACCACATCCCCGTAACAATGATTCCTGACGTCTTCGATACGCCCGAGCCGCAGATTGTGTCGGCCGACGGCACTAGGATATGGGCCGCCCAAGCCGGCCGGGCGGCAGCGGACGCTCCCGCCATTGTCTTTGTGCCGGGCTATGCCTTGCCCAGCCTCATGTTTGAGAAGCAGTTCCAGGACGCTGAGCTGCTGTCGAGGTTTTGCCTGGTCTGTTCTGTTCTGCTCGCTTCCATTTCTCTTCTTGTGCTGATCTGTGCTGATCGAGGCCAGATTACCTACGAGCCCCGCGGACAGGGCCGGTCGACTGCCGTGTCAGACACTGGCAACCCGTGGGCGCCGGACAAGATGGCCGAGGACTTTGAGGCGGTCTGCCAGTACTACGGCGCCACAAAGGTCTTTTTTGCTGGATGGTATGTCCTGCCGCCTCTGGAATTTAGGAGCATCCTCTGACAGCCCGGGGGTGGGGGGGGGGGGTAACCAGGAGCTACGGCTGCATCATCGCCTGCGATGTCTTTGCCAGCGGCCGGGGCCATTACATTGCCGGTCTCATCTACATTGCCGGCATGCCCTGCAAGAGTGTTGTACGTCATATATGCTGATGTGTGTGGTGTGCGAGGCGGAATGATGGCTACTAACACCTCAACATCCCGCTACAGTTCAGCACCTGCTACACCTCGCTCACGGCGGACTACTACTCGCCGCGCCTGGGCACGCCCGCCATGGCCGACGGCGACACCGTGGGCGCCCTGTACCGCGGCTTCGTCGAGTCGTGCGTGCTGGAGCCGTACCGCAGCTCCATGTCCTACACGCTCAAGATGGCCGTGATGGGATCCATGACGATGACCACGACCAGCCAGCGGCGGCGCGAGGGCACGCTGCGGGTGCAGGACCCGACAAAGCTGCTGGCAGCGGTGGCTGTGAGGGCGGCGGGGGGCATCGAGACACTTTTCATCCAGGGCAGCAGCGACGAAGTGGTCAAGACGCAGGTCATCCAAGAGTATCTGCAGGACAACTTTGCCCGGCTGCAGACGGCCGTCATCAACGAGGCGGGCCATGCTCCGTTTTGGGAGCGGCCGGGGGATGTGAACAAGGTGTTGATGGATTTTATGGACCGCGTGAGCACGAATAACAGCTGAGGCCGGGATGATAGATAGCCTGCTAGTAGAGGTGTGAGCAGAAACTTTGCTCGGACAAGTTGCGAAAGATGTAGTTTAAGAAACCACCATGTCTCAGCCCTCCAGTATATACATTCTGCACTAGCCACGATCACAAGGCTATCCCATCCCTATTCTTCCCCATACGGAGTACGTAGGGCTGAAGCTTGGAAGATCCCATCCCACAATTTCTAATGGGTACAAATGCACATAATAGCCACGCCGAAGATGATCGTCGAGGGCGATGTAGATAAACATCCCTACATACAAGTGGTGTGGGCCATAATAGCACTATATAGACGACGGCTGTGGAGAAAGAAATGATTTTGTTTTTGAGTTGATGCTGCTACATAGTAGAGCATCTGTCTCTGCTGCTGCAACAGGCTAGCACGTCGCCGCGCGTCGCCGTGCGCAGTCTTCAATCCGCCGCGCCCGTCGTGTCCGAGCTGCGCGACGCCCGTGCAGGCCACGCCCCCGTGTGCGTGCTCGGCCGCGTCAGCGCCGACATTGTGGCCGTGCAGCAGGGCAGCGTCTTTGGCTTGGCACGAGCTTCCATCCCGAGTTGACCGACGACATGCGCATGCACGCGTGGTGGCTGGAGCAGATCTGCGGCAACGTGACAGAAGAAGGACAGAGACTGGATAGAGATTCGACGAATAGAACAGGACCAGCAAAGACATCAAATGTAATGGAAAATATACAAATCAATCTGGGGTTTAGTAAAACTGGCCGTTCCCACTCGGTCCGCAGGCGCTTGATCTGTGGCTCGTCGTCTGCTTTCCTCTACTTCTTCTCCTTCTCAGTCAAATTGATCACTCATCGTTACCCTCTTGATCCCATGAGAACCCCTTCAGACGTGCGACAGTAGCTGACTTGGTTGGATGGCGTTACTACGAACTCAACGTTGTACTGCCAGTTGTTGCTGGGAGCAAAGTAGCCTCGTCACACGTGACAAATAACGTACGCCTTCTTTGTACTCGTAGAGCCTCTCAGTATGTGCCAACGGTCACTGGGTGGTGGTGTCACAGTGATTTTAGACGTGAGTCACTAGCCGACCAACAAGTCACAGTATTTTCATGCTCCATGTCACCCATCGGTCAGTGCACTTTCGTCCAACAGAAACATTCACTTCGTCATCTTTCATCGCATCTTGCCCCAGGAGGCTCCCTGTCTATCCTTTGAGAATCTCCAACTATAAATACCTCGCCTCTGCCCTCCCATTTTCAGTTCTCTCCCTCTTCGCTAACTTTTCTCTTCTATAACCACTTTCCACCTTTCCTTTCACCTTTCCTTTCACCTTGCACCTTGCACCTTCCACCTTGCACCTTGCACCTTGCACCTTGCACCTTCTACTTTTCAAGTTGCACCTTCTACTTTTCCAATTCCACCTTTTCTTCCAACTCCCATCTTCATCTTTTTTCCATCTACCAACTGCCCCTCCCCCCTGCTCTCCTTACTAGCAGATAGTGTTTTCAGCGAGAGACGACCCTATCGGCAGTCAATCACCATGCCACCGCAGAGGAAAAAAGGAAGCGATGAGACGAACTCTTCGGAAGATAGCACCTGGTCCCGTCAACCAGTCGTGGCCGACAGCAGTGCAACCTCGCCCGAAAGGGTGACTCTTCCATACTTTGAGCCGCCGTCCGAGGACGAGGCTACGCGCTACTACAGTCGCCTGCCGTCGAAACCACGACTTGTTGGCCGCACAACTGACAAGAAGATGTGGCAAACGCCTCCCCAGGGTGGGAGAATTCTCCCACACAGCGAGGAAATCACCACCGTCGGCAAGCACAAGATTGTAGGGCTGTGGGATGGTATCCGCAAGAAACTGCTGGATAACATCAAGAATCTTCCGTGGAACTGCGTCGACGTTGTACGCATCGGGCTCCGCAGCGTCAAGAAAATGGACAAGCCCGTCATTGTCTGGGTGGGTGTGTCTACCGCCGACATACCCTGGGCCGACGTCGCCGAATCGTTGCGCGCGTGCCGCCGTCTCCTCGACAGCCATGGCCTCAACGACGTCGGTGTCGAGATCCGCGTTGCTGCCGTTTCGGACCTGGCAGGCCCAGCACTTCTGCCGGCCAACACTGTGCCGAACATGGACAATAACCAATTCCGCCTGGACTATACGACAGCGATTGGGCAGTCGTTTGCGTCGGAAAAAGCACCCCTGTGTCGAGGGACACTGGGCCTTTATCTCTGGGCCGCTAGGGGTGGACGGACCTCCGAACTCTATGCCCTCACCTGCCGGCATGTTGCTCTGCCAGAGAAAGCCTATCCGGGCAACCGCCCCTACCGCAGACGTTCCCCAAGCCAGCCGGCCTGCAAGATGATCATTCCGGCCACTGAAACCCAGGAGCGCTGGAGAACCAAGGCAAACAGACTGGTGAAGGATGCTCAGAATTCCTTGCAGGCTGCCAGACAACAGGCCAATGCGGACCCTGACGCTGTTCTACTTGAGGAAGCCCTTCTGCGCAGAGTCACGCGATGGAAACAGATGGTGGACTCGCTGGAACCCATCGCTAATCGGGTGGTCGGTGACGTCGTATTCTCGCCGCCGATCAGCCAGGCGTTCCACGGCGGCGACCGAGAGAAGCCGTGGACGCGGGACTGGAGCCTGGTCCGTCTGGACCTAAGCAAGTTCCCCGACCAGAAGATGCCGCGAAACGTCGTCAACCTGCATTCGACAACGTGGGACTTTGATGATCTGACGCGCCTCCTCAACCCACACCCCCAGAGCCCTCACAAGTTCACAGTGCCGGCAGACGGTCTCCTGCCTCTGTCTGGCGTGATTCCGCTGAGTGAGCTGCACAATCCCAACATGTTGGACAAGGATGGGAACGAATGCATTCTCGTGGGCAAGCGCGGATCCACCACCAACCTGACGTTTGGCACCGCAAACGAAATCAAGTCGATCGTGCGCAGATACCGCGACAAGGAACCGTTTGTATCCCACGAATGGGTGATCACCGAACTCGACCGGCGGGCGTTTTCCGCGCCTGGCGACTCTGGATCCGTGGTCTTTGACATCAAGGGGCGCATTGGTGGCATGATCACCGGAGGCACCGAGCCGGGCACGGTGATGTTCGATCTCACCTATGTCACGCCGATGGCGCAGCTTCTGCCCGACATCAGTGAGCACATGAGACATCCAGTCAAGACAGTTTAGAGTACTTGATCTTGCTGTGGTATCACATGCTAGCGCTCTCATGTTTGGAGGGTTTTGGGGGTGGAGGAGTTTGACGAGTTGTTTTTATTTTTCTACTTTTTTACAAGGAGATTCAAGTTTCAGCCACTCGTTGTGTTTGCGCGCGGCCGGCATAGATAAATGTGATTTCCTGATAAGCATGAGGTGAATTGACTTGACATGTCCAAAACAAGAAGAGTATTCCTGTATTATCATCCAACGCCGTAGTTCCAATGGTATTGCCCCAAAAACGCCAAAATACTCCACACTGAACAAACGAGCTCGTTCCACGTCCTGTCGCAGATTGTAGTCGTGTGGCCACTTTGTCAGCCGCTACAATTAGTTCTGGCCGCTGGCCACGGCGTCTAGCGGGCTTCTTGTCGTGGGTGGGCGGGGAGTCCCGTGGAGACAACTGTCATACCGGCAGTGTGATCTGAGTAGCCATGTGTATTGAAAAGAGAAACACGGCAAGAGGAATAGTGGTTGCAGAGGGACGAGGTGCTGAAAAATGCCCTAATAAGACACCCAACAGAGAGCTAGCTAATAAACGCATACCTCTGGGAGGGGCATGTACGGTAGCGACATGTCGCAGGGCATACTCTGTCATAGACGGCCCAGCAAATGCATCTTAGCATCTGTGTCTCTCTCCGAATGTACGACGACAGAACGAGAAACAAAACAGGGCTCTGTCAAGTCCCATGCTGGTCCTGTACGGTTGAGCAGAAGGGCAACTGTGCAAAAGTAGCCATTAGTCGGAAAATGTTACAAAGGCACTTCTCGGAAGGTGTCTCTGCCAGTTGATCAGGCTGGGGGAGGTTTATGTTCTTGAAATAAGGCTCGAGCAAGTGCAAGACAAACAATATCAGCACTGCGGTGTAAGTGATAAGGGTTGCTCGTGTTTTGTAGGCAATAAGGGCCACAGGAATACAAGTTCATATAGGTTTGTATTTCAGACAAGCGGTAACGACTGAGTCTTCTATCTAATGTCTGGGAGGAAGCCTCAGTCTTATATATAGTAAAGTTCATATCTCCCTCGATCCTTCCGTATGAACTTTCTCCAAATTTCATACGTCCCTCGATCCTTCCGTATGAACTTTCTCCAAAGTTCATACGTCCCTCGATCCTTCCGTATGAACTTTCTCCTTTCGGCTGTACATGTTGGATGTACTCTTCGGGTGTGTTGCGTTGGTAATGTTGTATTGCCGTCTCTGACCGCCTTCCTATTTGTCTTCCTCCTGGTTTTGGTTTGGCCGCGGGGCCGAATCGTAACAGGTAATTTATAAGTAATTACTAAATACGAGGTAAAGTAAACCTAAAACAAGGGATAAAACGAAAAGGATATAATAAACGAAAAGGAAAATAGTCGGTAATCGGGTAAAACACCCCAAATTAATATTACGCGTCTACGCGACCGGTAAAAAAATAGTATAACTAAAGAGCTCGCAACGCGACGAATCCGATATATATAAAATATAAAGAGATTTCGTTATATTCGGGTCGGGGATAAAGGAGATACTATACCTTTAGGCGATAGTCGTATGATATAAAGGGGAGAAGAGAGTAGTGGAGGGATTTTTATAGATGTTCGTACTTCTGTCTTGCTGCATATCGAAAAAGTGGGCTTTAGTGAGATTTGTGGAGGGGTGGCTTACGTAGGGTGTATGCCTAGTAGGCAATCTCCACTTTTTGGCCATTTGCACAGTTGCCCTTCTGCTCAACCGTAGTCCTGTCCTCTTTATAATATGGCACGTCTCAGCGCATCCGGGGGTCCACTTTTACCCAGCGCTCCACTTCTTAAGGTTTGGTAAGTGATATCGCACGCAGTGAATCATTTATCGGCCGCGAAGATGAACATTCTTACTGTCTCGCTCTTTTTTTTTTCAGAGAGAGAGGCCATGGCATATAATGGAAGTCATAAAATAAATAATCGCTAATGGCGCAAGTGCAAAAAAATTCTATTCAAGAAGACAGATAAACCGACGTCATAATTGCGGCGGATGATCACCGGAACGCGGGGCCAGTTGACCCACTTACCCCGTTCCGCCACTCTTATTGGTCAGTGGTCTTCAGTATGTCCTCTTAATCTCAGCTTCATCAGCTTCATCGGCTGTGCTTTCTCACAAACAACATCCACAGCATCCACAGGGGCACCTTCAGCATCTTCAGCCTGATCACCAACCAGCCAGACAAAAAAAAAAAAAATGACACAAATCACTGCACCGGCACCAGATGCCGCTGAGATCCCGGCCACCATGCGCGCCTGGGTCTTCAACAGCGTCCAGAACGGCCTGGAGAATTCGCTCACGCTCGAGGCCACCTACCCCATCCCCGACTCCTTCCGGAACCTGCCCGTGCCTGCGTCCAAGGGCGCCAGCGGCTCGGTGCTTGTCCGTGTCCTTGCCGCCTCGGTCAACCCCGTCGACTACAAGATCCCAGAGCTGCCCGTTGTCGGCGCCTTTGTGCCGCGCCGCCCTGCCACGCCGGCCGTCGACTTCTGCGGCCGCGTCGTCGCCACCACCGACCCGCGGTTTGCCGCCGGCCAGCTCGTGGCGGGCAAGCTGGACAACATGCCGCAGAACGGCGCCCTGGCCGAGTACGCCGTCGCGCCCGCCGATGGCTGCGCCCTGGTCCCCGCGGGCGTCGCCGTGGAGCAGGCCGCCACCATTGGCGTCTGCGGCATGACCGCGTGGTCGACGCTGGTGCCCCACATTGCGAAGCTGAAAAACGGCACCGCCGCCAACTGCGCCGCGCCCATTGCCACGCCCCGCGTCTTCATCAACGGCGGCAGCGGCGGCGTCGGCGTCTACGCCATCGCCCTGGCCAAGCACCTCCTCGGCTGCCACGTGACGACGGCCTGCTCGGCCGGCAACGCTGCCCTCGTGCGCGCCATGGGCGCCGACGACGTCATTGACTACCGCACGGAAAACGTCGCCGAGGCCCTGGTCGCGCGCGCCACCGCCACCGCCACCGCCACCGCCACCGCCACCACACCCGGCGGCCGGCCCTTTGACTTTGCCGTGGACACCGTCGGCCTGTCCTTTGACCTGTACAAGGCCGGCGACACCTTTCTCGCCCCGCACGGCACCTTTGCACAGGTCGCGTTCAAGTCCCTGGCCGAGACCGTCCGCGTCTCGCTGCGGCCCTCGTTCCTGGGCGGCGGCCAGCGCAGTGCGCCGATGCTCATGGGCCGCGCGACGCCCGAGACGTTCCCGGGCCTGCTGGACCTCATGGCCACGGGCAAGCTGACCATCCCGCTCGAAGAGGTGATTCCGTTTGAGGAGGCCCCGAGGGCCTACGCGCAGCTCAAGACCCATCGCACGCGCGGCAAGGTTGTCGTCCGAGTGGCAGAGGAGAAATAAGGATGCTGCAGTGCGCCAATCTTGGCTACTTGGCTATTTGGCTATATTATTTGGCCCGTATGGACGCGAACATGACCGGGCGCGGTCCTGTCTGCAAGATACCTCTTTGAGTTATGAATAAGAGTACAATTTCTATCATCTTCGGTTGCATCGCTCCACGACTGTGATGAGAAAATGGGACACGGCTATGTAGGTGGCGGAAGCAGCCCAGGAATTTTCAAAGTTATGATTAACACTTGACGCGATGTGATCCTAACCTTTCGCTGTTACCTAGCAAGCTTCACATTATTAGTATTACTGAGCATGCAAACAGAGCCATATCAAGGAGTGCAGCTCCACTTATATTCCATCATCAAACACCACCTTCCATCAATTGATCTAATCAAATGGTCTTATAGTCTAGCGGTTAGGACACTGGATTCTGATTCCAGTAGCCCCGGTTCGATTCCGGGTAAGACCTGCTTTTTACAGTATTTGTTTTTGTCGGCTTTTCGAGTTGACTATTTTAGTTTTTGTTATTTTTTCACCTTCCACTTTTTACCTCTTTTTTGATGTTTTTTTTCTCGTGTGTGTTTTTCTCGTATGTTCTTTTTTCCCATCTTTTTACTAATTTAGTTCTCTCACATTTTTTTCGTTTCAAATCATTTTTCATTCATGTCTGCTTGCTAAATCTGAACGACTACGTGTGCGCGAATATTGTAGCTGTTTATATAAAACGACACCCGCCCAAATCATACATCATCACCTGTCTTATTTCTTCTCCGACTGCGATTTCTTCCACCCCTTGACATCCCAGTTCCGCGACAGCTTGTCAATCACATTGACTTTGTGCATCGCCTCGTATGGAAACATGTGCCTGAGCAGGATGGCCTCGTCCGCGTTTGTCTCCATCTGCGCAAAGAACCTCAGCATCCCCTTTTTAGTGTAGTAAAAATGCCGTTTGTGCTTTTTTCCCTCTAGGGGCTCAGTGTTGGACCCGGGCCGATCTATCGGCAGATCCTTGTTGAACGTGCCCAGCAGCATCAGAGCCAAGGACGCAAGACCGGCCGCTAACGCCGTGGCCACGCTACTTCCGGAGACCTGCATCGACGTGTTGCCGATATAGGCCGGACTAACTGCCCTGACGTTCTCGCCCGGAATCCGCACGTCGGCCCGTCTAGCCGTGCGCGCCCTGGAGGACAGGTGGCCGTACTGGTCTGTTGCGCTCACACTGATTACGTGCTTTTTATAGTCCGCCGGCCACGCTTCCGAGTACACGCCCTGGTCCGGCGTCGACGCGAACAACAGAACCCGCTGCTCTGCTGCGTGCTCAATAGCTGTTCGGAGGGCCGGATCATCATAGTCGAGCGTCCAGCTTATACTGATAATGTCGACGTTGTGCTTGAGCGCCCACTCAATCGCCTTAGCGGCACTGTCCGGCTGGATGTCGCTCCGTAGGGTGCCCACGCGGGCAATGTACAGTCGGCAGTACGGGTTGGTCTGGCTCACAAGCGACGCCATCTGCGTCCCGTGGGCGTCTGACACCATCCACCAGGGAAGCGGCTGGTCGTTGCTGTGGACATCGTTCAGAAAAACAAACGACTCGCCCTTTGCAATCTGGCCGCGGAACACAGACCGTATACGGTCTATTCCGTTGTCGATGATGGCGACACGGATTCGCCTATCGCCCTGCCTCGTCTCTGGGGGCGGCGCCCGAATAAAGGGCAGCAATTGCCGACGGAATTCCTAGGTTTTCCTACTATTTACATCGCTATTATCATCGCTAGAATCGCTTGTTTCGTAATTATCATCATTATTATCATTATCTGTGTGGTCGCCACTGCTGTGATGATCTGATAATGACTGGCTGTCTGCTAACTGCTGCAGGGCCTCGAGGGAAGGCTGAAGCTGGGCGGTGAACTGGTGCGTCAGGACCTGCGATGTTGGATCATCAGGTTTATGTGTAGGCAGCGGGTAGTCCCAGACCATGTCCACCTTGGTCTCCCATTTGCTAATATGCTCACGCCCTGTATCCTTACTGAGCGCTGTGAAGATTTTCTCTAGCCGGCTGGCATACACCTTGGATAAGTTGAGATGCCGCTTGTGTGTCTCTGTGTCGTGGTAGTCCTAAGAATACTCCTGTCAACTTTGTCTCCTTAATGGTTGGACAAAATCCATTGTAGCACGTCTTCTTACCTCTGTCTAGTTCAGTTACACGATATTAATCTGCACCTCGTGAAGCTGTATCCGATTAGCCAAAGGCTAACGAGTAATAATGTGATGGACAAGGTAATAGTCAGTCGGCTTACGTTGGGAAAGAGCACAAGGCCGTCTTTGCTGCTCCAGTGATACAACGTGCTCTAGTTCCCGCTCGAGTATAGGGTAAGCTTCTTTAGGACACTGGCGCCGGGCTTGATATCCAGCGCCTCCCCCTCCTGTCCCGCACCACTGACAGCTTTAGAAGAGCGGAGCATAACATCGATATTTATATCTAGCTTGCGCTAATCCAGCCACTCGATGAGAAACTCGTCGAGAATGTACTTTTGTATAAATGCTTCGGGTAGCGGGTTCAGTGTACTATCGGGGATGTGAAGCCTTCTGATCGTCTTCACCCCACAGGCCTTTAGCCACTGAAACAGCTTGCGAATAGCACTCTGCGGGCACGGCTGCTTGATATAGTTCAGGTCCGGCAGGTTCACAAAGAACAAGATATCCTTAAAGATGACAGATTGATTCTCAAAGTGAGAAGGAGCTCGAGCAGGAGCTACAACCGCTTCTAGCTGTAGGGCACCCGTGGAAGCTATGTCCGTAGCTGGATATTATGCAAAGTGATGCTGGCTAGGGGAAGAGGAATGCGTCAGCTTGTCGACAAAGCTGTGGAAATTATGCGAGGCCTGGTTGAAATCTGCTATGTTGAGATACAGCTCCTTTGTGGCACTAGTCGTGCCGTATAACGTAGTGCTGACATCGGAGATGGATTGAACCTGGTTAAAGATGGCATCCTTGATGCGTTTTGTTAATACGAGGTTGACCTTTGGGAGCGCGAGACGATCTTGCAACGGAGAGTTCCCGGCCTTGTTAACCGACTTGAGTGAGATTTGCAGTATTTTTTCGTGATCGCAACGGCCCTCCATGGCAGCGAAGATCATCTCCGGCTCGAATATGCTCTCCCATGGTGGATACTTGGCCTGTTCTCCCAAGACCGCGGGCCTAGGCGGTATCCATAGATGTTTCTTGATATCGTGCTTGATAGCGAGGTGCAGTGGTGTGTGCTTTGAAAAGTCCTCTTCTAGGAGTGCCTTTTCAGAGTAGACTGCCACGAAACACGACGTGAGGGGGTTGGACTTGCGGATGGCAGCGTGGATGACATTGCCGTCGCCCAAGTGGCTCTTGGTCTCGATAATGGTATCCATGAGCTTGTGCAGGAATCTATGTTGCGGATCGCAATAGATGCTAAGGAAACAGGCGAGAAACGCGAAATTGTTTTTTTCCACGGTAAGATACAGCGGCAGTACCGCACTGATCTTATTTTGACCCGACGGAGCTTCTGGCTTCTCTGTGAAGAATTTGTTCGTTTGGGCGTTACTGAGAAGGTGCACCAAAAGATGCCGGCCGAGCCCTCGGCCATCGACTGAGGAATCTGCCCCTATCGAATCCAGGTGCGTCCTAGCAAGTTCAGGGGTTTCGGCAATTATGTTTCCGTACTCGTTCTGCTTAGTACTGCCGCGGTAGCCGGATTTTGTTTCGGCAGGGAGAGGCCCGTGGCCTGTAGTACTACCGCCGGCAGCACCTGGAACGCTTGCTCCCCCCTTGTACGTGCTAGGCATATTCGAGGCATTTGAGTTGGCAAGCTCTTTGGGTGCATCGCTCCAAAGACTGGTTTCGTAGCTATTAATGCTGTAAGGGTTATCATTTTGAATGAGAATGTGTAGCAAGCGGTCTCCCTTGTTGCTAAAAAGCGGCTGGGTTCGAATATAGCCGATGATAGTGGCGTTCTTCCTGCCTTTGATGCCGAAGGAAGAGTCCTAAAGGTTATCGCGGACAACCTTCAGGAGTGCAGCAATGGCATCTTTCACAGCTAAGTCGCTCATAGTGATTGATGCTCAGGTTGTCCGAATCTTGGGACGACAACGAGGAAGCGACGGAAGCCGGAGACTTATCGTATACCCTGTTAAATAGTCAGGCGTGAGAAGAAAGAAAGTCAAGATGATGAGTACGAGTGCGGGTAGTTGGAACCGTACTCTGTACTCTGTAGAAGAACAGAAGAAGAAGAAAAAAAAAAGCGAAGGAGCTGAGATCTGACAGAACAGCGATATTTGTCGAAACAGCATGCTTTTAAAAGAGGTTAGGTTAGGCTTTGCCATATCACTCCCTCCCGTCTCAACAGTGCATACACAGTGCCACCTACCAGGGTCTCATACGAGTACGGAGTACTCACGAGTAAGTATGATGAACTGTTAATCCGAAGAGACACCGTCCTTGCTGCGTATATAAACCTGCGTAGATACGAGCAGACAAATAGACAGAGACGTGGCGAAAGTTAGAGGCTATCACATAAAAAAAGCATTAGCAGAATCCGTAGCGATAACCACACGGCCGACAACAAGAAAATGGAGTACAGACCGAAAACCTTTTCAATAGCGCTGTACCCGGAGGAGGGCGCAGCTCTACGGACAGATGTGCCTACAAGCCTGGGCTCGGTGCCCGGGGATGACTTCAAAGTGGACTTTCAGCTGCTGTATAAAGTGCATGGTGCGCTTAACCCCGGTGGGGATGACAATGCTAGCCTGTTGGTCCTGCGCATGGTGCCTCTTCCGCGAAAGACAGACGTGCAGTTTGCCAGACTCCGCGTGCAGCTTTCCGTCGAGCTCGCAGGTGTAGACAAGAGTATGCCCGATGAGGACATGCCGACGGTGGAGTCGTTCGAGCCGGCTTCAGGCGGTGCTTAGTACATCGATGTGTTCACGACGAACGAGGAGCGGACGAAGAACTTCAAGGGCAGATACGACGTGCCTCTTGGACAGGTGGCCTCTGTCGGAACGGAGGGATCGCTTCAGAGCAAGTCGACCTTCACACAGAATCATTTGCTTAATGTCTAGGCCAATGCAGTCAGACTAGATCCGATGTTGCCGGAGGGCAAGACCAATGGTGTATATTGGGTGATCAAAGCTGTAGACAAGGAGCAGGGCATTGGTGATTCATTCACCGTGGCGCTGCTTATCCGTCGGCCTTTAGGCTCGTCTTTCATTTGAAAGACGAGGGAAGGGGGAAACTGGGGACATTCTCAGAGGCAGTGGCCAGGATCACGAGTAAGCTGAAGGCACGTCAGCGGTCGTCGTTCCGGCTGACTACTTTGCCTCTGGATCGCGTGCCAGCACGTATCCCTGCCGGTGTGCGAACAGACAACTTGCACCGGGCATCCACCGATAATATATTGCGTCTCATCCCCGAGGTAGGCCTGCATCTGCCTGAGCTGGCACGTCCTGTAACAACCGAAACTAGTAAGTTAGGTCTCCCCTCCCATCCCCGATAGCCTGAGCAAAACTCTAACCAGAAATATGCTCTAATTCGTCAACAACGGCGGACCTCGCCAATGTTTTTAGCAGCAACGTGACACCAGCAGAGGCCGGGGGCGGGGATGACGGCGGAGACGAGGGCGGGGACGAGGGCGGGGACGAGGGCGAGGGCGAGGACGAGGTTAAGGATAAGGATGAGGCCAACGACGGGGGCGACGACAACACGGACTCGGCCGATCCGGCTGAGGAAGCCTTAGTCCTGGCTACAGCTCTCTCGGGAGCCTAGCTAGTCGTCATGATAGGCATAACCAATAGCTCCGCCACTAAAGCCACGACAACGACGACCACCACCATAAACACAATGCCCTTGTCTGCACCGGACCGGAATAGCTTCACACACTGTGCCAGCTCACCTGGACAGACAGACCCCGCACTTGCTGCGACGCTGGCGCTCATTCTACAGGAAGTGAGGCAACTTAGCCCACTTGCTGACCGTCAGCAGGGTCATGGGCAAGATGGCTCAGCACCCGTGTCATCCGCATCCCCGTCCGCATTGGCTCTGTTGACAGGCAAACGAATCCAGCGGCTGCGTGAGACGGCCAGGCTCTATGAACGACTGGCGGAGCTTTATCGGGAGGAGGTACAGGAACTGATGGCGCTGCAAGACAGCGAGGCGGGTGATTCTGGTGTCGCGCCGAAATATACATGAGGGGTTGGTTGGCACTCGTAACTATGGTTTATAGAGTTAGTGTGCATGACACTATTGGCTGCTGCGGGTGTTATCTCGTACGATACAAGGACGAGTATGACTAGAACGGATGCCCGATGCAACGTGGAGGTTTGGCATATACTTATCTTTTTTTATGTGTTGTCAGCTTGGGCACGGCTGGCGGCCGCTATTTTGAGACTTTTTGTTTACGAGATATAAGATTAAGCCTCTTCTTTATTGAAGTTACTTGAGCGCCAGAACTTTGTACGAAGAGGGAAGCTGCGACCAGCATCATCGATTAGTTGGCCTGGTCGAACACCGAATACTTCCTAGAAAAGCAACAACGACGGCGCAGCGATATTTACCCCGAAATATACTCCGTAAACTACGGGAAGGGAAGGAGCGGCCCGCCTTATCAACACAGAAAGTGCAACGGTCCCCACATATAGTATGAGAAGCATACTGTACGGAGTACTACGCAATGGCAGACCCGGAAACTAAGCACTTCGGCAGCCGGCTGCGACGACTGGCAGTTACGCCGGCAAAAAATGTCTCTAAGTACGATGCCGCCAGTAGTGGGCGATGCAAGTGAGTTCCTTTATCACATCCGAGTGACGGTGCGGCAGCACGCTCTCTGCAGCAGCTGACTCTTTTCCCTTTTTTATTTTCTAGCATCATCATCGTCCCCGGAGCCTCGCCCACAGAACCAGATGCCTCGACCGCATCTAAGATACCTAACGGCAGGGAATGGCCGTGGCTCAACGATGGCGAGGATGGCCCGGCTGCGTAGTTGGCGTCCTTTCTCTCACTACGCACGATGCACTCGCGCACTTATGTCTTCGAGTACAGCGTCCCGATGCGTCGGGAAGGCATTACCACCAGCACGATTAAGAACCTTGCCCATGCTCTACTTGATAGTATTGGCAAGATCCAGTCTGCCACAGACGTGGTTGATAGCCTGGATGGCGTGGATGACTATAAGGAAGAGGGGAGTATCTCAAACGATCCGCCCGATGGAGACAATGAGGGAGACGCTGGGAATGACGCAACCGAGCCGAATAGTGAAAACGCCGACGCAGGCGGCTAGGATGACAAGGACGACAAAGTTGACGGCACCAGAGATACAGAGGAAGACCTCGAAGATGACACAAGCAACAGCGAGAGCGAGAGCGAGAGCACAGGTAATGAGGTGAGCGGGGACGAGTGCTTCGTCTTTATTGCCCAGGACCTTGGTAGCCTAGTCGTTAAAAAGGTTCGTGTGCTATGGCTACAATTTTGCTCTATTTTTCGGCTCCCTGGCTGACAATGCAGGCTCTCTCAGCAGCCCGAACGACCATTGGGCCTTATTACCAGTTTATTGCTTCTCGCACCACACTTTTAGTAAGTATGCTTTCGTCTGGGAGTACACTGCTATTCAACACCGCCCGGAAACCGCCTACTAAACATCAACTATATAGCTCTTCTACGAAACGCCGGGTCCATCTTCTCTGCACGAGTCGTCTTGGGAAAGTATTGCCAACGGCCTACTGTGCACCTCTAACCAAAGCATGCTGTTCAGCAGTGCCTGGATCCAGAACACGGCACGCATGATTGAATCCGTCTGTGCCGACTTTGTACTAAGCGAGCCCATATATCACGTCCTCAATATACGGTGCAGTGCGACATATCTCGTCCCTTCGTTGCGGCAAAATCCAGTCTACACGACGGAGTCCACGGCCGCACTCATGAGCGTTGGTGAAATGCTTCTTAAACTCCCGCGTAAGCAGCAAGTTTGTTTATGCCGCGTATCGATGCCTATTGATAGTCCGTCTAACCATTATATCTCGTAAAAGGAACCCCTCTATATTATATGAGAACGCTGAGCACCCTGGCTCTGACCTTGAATGATCTGCCCCGTCTTTCCACGACAACTGTCGTTCCCGATACACTGCGCCGAGCCCGTATAGAAGCGCTTCGAAAGGAACCCGGTGTCTCGCAATGGACCACCGAAAGCGTCTCCTCTGGATTTGCTGGGTTCGTTGTGCCGAGCCAAGACGATACGTCTGTCCTTTTCGAGGTTCTCCTGAAAGATACATCGGCTGCAAACTCATCAGATCATCTTTGGCATCTGGATGCTCTGGATTAATTGGCACTAATTGCTCTAGGCGAGAAGCGAAATAACAACACTAATGCCGCCAGCATGGTAGAAACCAAGGCCAGCCCCGTTGCCGTTATTGCCTATGCGTTCGATTCCTATAACCGCGAGGCCAACACGGCCACAGCATTGCTTACGTCTCTTTGCTACCAGCTGACTTGTTTGCGGCGCGATGCCTTTGCGTATGCCAGCGAGCTCGCCAACTACCTAATCAAACGCTTAAAGGAGCGAGTGTGGTCGTTAGACAAGCTGCTGGCCCTCTTCCGCGCTATACTCAGTTACCCTCATGAGGGGACTGTAGCCTGCGTCTTATAGGAGATGCCCGGGACCGTGTTTCCCCCCGGCCTTGTCTCGACTCTGGTAGACCTTATTTCCGGGAAGCGTTTAATATTCAAGCTGGCAGTGATCAGCAGCCGTGCCGACCCTGAGTTTCCTTCTGTTCCCAAAACTCTAAAAGCATATGCTAATCTTCCGGCGTTCCCCACTCTAATTTCTCCGGGGCGTGGACTCTTACGTGCACCGATATAGGCAGCCGGTGATGCCCACGTCCTCCGCTTAATGAACCATGACATTAACCTTGCTGGTATTATAGACCGAGAGCTTGTATCGCTTTTGGGCAGACGCCTAGAAATAAAGCTAGTATAGCAACAGCTAAAAGACATCATCCTAGCCGGCGGAGCGTCCGCTGGTAAATCTTCCGAGATCGCCGGCCATAGCAGTAAGAACAGCAGGAATAGTAGTAAGACGAGCACGGCGCTTTTTAGCGGGTCTCATGCTGAGGTTGCCGTATCAGTGCGTGCCTGGCTAGAGCTGATCACCCGTCGCGCTGCTCCGATTACCTTTACCTCTATCGCCCGCGAAGCACCCAACATACCTATAACTATGGCCGATTTATATCTGGCCACACTGAGCTATGCACCACTATACCTGCTCCCGACTCTCCAGCAGCTGCTAGCTTAGCTCTCCCTTTCCAGGAGGCCTATAACCCTTGCTAAACTCGCCGTTGTACTAGCTGTCGTGTATACTCCCAGTACTAGCTATAACAGTGGTGTTAGGTCTCTGATACACGCCAGGACCATGGTAGAAGTTGATGGCTATAAACTAGTCAACGTCTAAGCCGACCTTTTGTCTTTGCTTGGATCAGCTGTGTAGTTTGATGACGCTGGCCGACCTCTTTTACAGGTAGAACTGATTGATTTGCTATAACTAGAGCGTAGCATAGTTTACGACGACGACGACGATGGCTATCCCTTCCTTAAATACGTTTTGCCAGACGCCCACGACACGCTCGCTTGTATCTGCCTTTCGTTTCTTCGGATATGTCAGAGTGCGTACCCGCGTATGGAGCCCGCCACTATTAAGAACGAACCCTTCTGCGAGTATACGGTTCTCCACTGGCCATACCACTATGCCACCAGTCGCGAGTCGCATCGCAGCACACCGAACTTGCCTGCCCAAGGGCCTCCTGCCTCGAGCTTCGAAGAATATTTTAGTGACGCAGACTTGATGACATTCTAGGCAGAGCTTTATCATAGTCTTCGACACCCGGGCTTGAATCCCCCCAAGGCCAATATCACCCTCTCCATGGCAACCGACGTCGGCTGCTGTGACCTCATCCGCTATACGCTTTAATATACCCCTGTCGGCAAGACTCCAGCAACTAGACAGTGCACCACAGACCACAAAGGCACGACAGCGAGTCTCGCAGCACTCTCACGCGCCTGGTTATACGTAATACAACATGGCGATCTAGACACCATCAAGCTTTTAGAAGCAGATAGTGCACAGTCGCGCTACTCTGTACATGTTGCTATTGCCTCGAACCAGAACGCATTGCTGGACCACTTCGGCCCTCTGTCCGACGCTCTTGACATCAAGGATTAGAGAGGCTATACCCCGGCCCAGATTGCTACAGCCACTGGAAACGTCTGCGCCCTTGATGCTCTGCTGAAGGCGGGTGCCGATGTTAAAATCAGTGATGATGAGGAGTTTATCTATCAAATAGCCACCGAAGTATTCACGTCTATTACATCGACCTATATAAACGTCTACCGCCGACCTTACAGGTTGTCTGCGCTATATATCGCTTGTATTTTTAGGCACGTCACCGTTGTAAAGCGGATTCTAGAGGAGGAGACAGTTAACCCTAATGGATTTGACGAGTACTATAACCGTCTAATCTATTACGCGTGCATGTTTTAGTATCCGGATACATTACGGGCGCTTCTAGAGGACCGTCGTACAGATCCGACACTTATCGCAGATGTATACGGTTGCTAGACACCTATTCAGATCGCAGCACTCAATAGACGTGTCGATATAATAAAGCTGTTGTTAGACTCGGTGAAATTACGACTCTAAGAAAACACATCGGCATCTCCCATGGACGCCCTCCGAGATTATCTCCGATGCGGGGACCGCTTCGGGCTCACGGCGCTGCAAGTGGCCGCGATTCAGGGCCATGTTAGTACTGGGAAAGCGCTGCTCAGTCACGACGCCAGCAGCGAGCTAGCCTTACAGACGACCGGCCCAGCAGATTCGATCTCCTTGTATCTCGCTGCTTAATACGACCGTACCGAGTTTATAGAGTTGCTGTTAGGCTCCGGTGATGCTGTTACGCAGCTAAGTTAAAAGCGCACAGATGAGCTAGCGCTGACTGCTCTACACATATCTGCTCGGCGTGGTAACTTTGCCTCATCTATACGTGTGCTTGTCGATGCATATATTAAAGCAGACTTGTCTCTAGATGTGTCTAATTCTGACATAACAACAGCTCTTCACTACGCGGCGTTGCGTGGTAGTGTTACTAATACGCGCCTGCTCTTAGATTATAGTGCGGCAATCGATACCGTTAACGGGGAGTTAGATACGCCTCTTCTTCTTACTTGTAAGAAAGGGTTTGTCGATGTTATACGCCTCTTACTAGAGAAAAATACGGATCTCGGTATATCGACCGGCGCGGGGCTCACGCCTCTGCTAGCCGCAGCCTAGAGCGGAAGTGTGCCCACGATTAAGGCAGTCCTAGATACTACAGAAGCTACATCACTGTAAGAAGCCGATCAACTGGGCAGGAATACGTTGCACTACGCTGCACTGAGCAGCTCTTATAAAGCTCTCATATTTGTGCTGCAGACAATGGATCAAACATTGCCATCGGCCAGGCGGCTACACAGCACAGTCGAGAAATCGGACTCCACGGGTGAACAGATTCTACTCGACTGCGGTCAGTTGCTTCTGCAAGAGGCCGGTGGTCTCATGGTGATTGAGGCTGCAGCACAGAGTACTTTTCTGCACTAGCTATAGACAGCTGTCAAGGGTTATGCCGAGGACAAAGACGCGCTGCATGGCAGGCTCTTGCGTCGCGTGGCGGACGTGGGTCATTTCCGCGAGTTCAAGAAGCTTGTTAGGGAGAACGACCGCACTCTTGATGCTAAAGACGCGAATGGGATGACAGCGCTCTCATTCGCGGCCAGGAGAGGGCACATCGGCCTTGTTCGTTTCTTGGCGGGCAGGACAAAACCAAGCTAAGATAATACCGGATACACCCCCTTGATGTACGTAATTATCAAAGGCCATACGAAAGTTGTCGAAATTCTTCTGTCGCGTGGCCATGAGGCGGAAGTGGAGATGCTCACCCCGAATAATGAGTCTCCGCTGTATTTCGCTGTCCGTTACAGCAACTCGGATATTGTGAGGCTTCTTCTGAAGTACAAGGCCGATCCAAACACAGTTGAGGAGACAGACCAGAACACGGCCCTTCACTGTGCTGTCATGTATGCGAGTGTGGAGGTGGTCGATCTCATAGCGCATGCGCCTGGTGTGCAGGGCAACGCTCGGAACAGCGACGACAGAACCCCCATGTGCCTTGCGGCTTACTTTAATTTGAGCGATGAAGCACACGTTCTGTTAAAGGCCGGCTGGAAGGGCAGCAGTGAGGACTCCTACCGGCACAGAACGCCACTCCATGATTCTTATGGCAACGGGAATATGATCCGGCTGTTCGTGGATGAGGTCGGTGTGGATATCAACGCACCCGACAACAAGGGCCAAACGGCATTACATCTCGCATGTAGCTCTTATTATAGCGAGGTACTGCTGCTGCTACAGCTCGGCGCAGACCCAATGATCGTCAATGACGATAATGAGACGTCGCTCCATGTCGCTGTTGCCATCAGAGAAACCGGCATCTTCTTGGCGCTGCTGCAATCCAAATTTGTACCATCTCTCTCCGAGCTCAAAAACCTGAAGAGTAATAGCGGAGACAATATCTTCGATGTGGCAGCAAAGCATAACAACACGGGTGTTTTGGCCTACCTGCTTGATGCAGAAGATAGTCCGTTCCAGGCAGTGGAGCAAAGCATAGACGGAGCAAAAGCTTTGTAATATGCCTTCAAGAACAATACTCGGGACATAATTCGGATTCTTCTGGATCGGGCCCAGGAATGTGTCAGCCAGCTGCCCGATGAAATGAAGAGGAAGCACATTGATATCCTCCTGGAAGCAATATGCTCAAGCACGACAATGAACGCGGATGATATCGATCGTGCTGCGGATAAGGTCATTCGCATCTACTTGGGGCCTCAGGATGGCGGTGCGTTGGCAAGCAGAGAAGCATGGCCATACATTCTGTTCCTTCAGTGTCTCATGAAAAGCGACAACAACGAAATGCATCAGCGGCGCGCTTTTCCGCAGCTGACTCGGGGCATTTGGGCCGAGATACGAGACCACAACGGGTGGACGTATCCACAACTTCTTGAAACAATGGTGCCTCTCATGAGCGACAAGAAAGATGCAGAGAGCACGCTACCCACAGATGAGCCCCCTACAGCCGAAACCCGTCTTCGGTACGGGCTGGAAAAGGTTGTCTTGACGGAAGAGGACAGGGCCATGTTCAGCAACAGGCCCGACACCCCAAAGTTTCCAACATCGTGGTCACCCGCTGCGAGCCATCCTGGCTTGATCTGGCATCGGCAGCCTGCTTCTGCTGCCTCGAGCACGAGCGACAAGACAGTCCAAGAAGCTGACAGTGGTGAGGTCCCCACCAACCCCGACAGCAAATCTGCACCAATATTGTATGCTTGCGCTTCACCCTCATGGGACTATCCTGAACGGGCTGCTGCAGCCTTGTCCGACTACCCCATCCCGCCGAACTCCAGATTCTTTTTCTCCATTCAGGTTGTGTGCGAGGGGGACGAGAATCTGCTTGCAGCCGGTGTGGCCTACGGCTGTCACCCAGTTCATAGTTTGCCGGGCTGGGAAGCTGTTGGTTGGGGCTTTCACGGCGACGACGGCGGGTATTTTCATGAAGACATCAATTTTCTCAGGGAAGGCGACGTTGAGACATATGGGACAGACGACATTGTGGGCGTCTACGTTGACACAGCCGCCCATAGGGTTTTTTATTCCATCAACGGACGAATTCTTGGTAAGCTTCATGTTTGTATCCCTTGTTGGCAGTTTGCAGGCCCAGCTTCTTTCCTCTGTTTTGTTTCGTTCTGTACTAACTCGTGCAGCAAATGGTTTCGAAAACGTCTATGGGCGGTTGTACCCCATAGTAGGCATGTCGTACAATGCATCGATCGAGGCAACATTCGGAAGCCCAGATGGCGATGCCGCCTTTTTTGACGATGAGGGGGAGCCTCTGATGAATAAGGTGACAAACTGGCTGTGAGTCTCGGGGGGGAAGGGGAGGGTTGGCTTTTGTCATGCTTTTTTGCGCTGTTTTGACTTTCTTCTTTCTTTCTTCTCATATCTGCCTTGCCACCTTGCATCACTTCTTGTTTCTCGCTACTTTGTTATTGTGATTTTTTTCTTTCGTTCGTTTGTTCGTTTGTTCGCTTGAAGAAAAGTTACTTGGTCTGTTACGTTGTCGTTGGTTATCTTTTGTCCCTTTTTTCAGCTTTCAAGCATCGTTGTATTCCAAGGCTTTGCTGAACGATCCATCCCGAAATGTACAATACCCACATGATATGTTGTGACTTTGCTTCCGTCGTATCATACAATATTGCCATACGCGGAATCTATTTCGTAGTCGCATGAATAACTGCGCAGAGTTGTCTTTGCTGCGCATTCTGGACGCACGTTTGTGCATAATATGCTTCATAGGGCCCACTTTTGTGCTCTACTCGTAGTTAGTGCCTCCACCAAGCAAGAAGCATCGAATACTCCGATTTTCACTATATCGAAGGGGGGGAAAAACGGAAACGGAGAGTCAAAATTTTGATATCAGGCAACGCGTAGCTGGAGAGAGAGAAGGGGAAAAAGAAAGAAAGCAACTCCGGCATAGACACGCCGCCGGTTGGTGGTGCGCGCACAAGACGTAATATGCAAAAAGAATGCGTCGGCCGGGAATCGAACCCGGGGCCTGTCGATGGCAACGACAGATTTTACCACTAAACCACCGACGCGGGGTGTTTGTTGCACGTGTCAGCCGTTTGCTGGTCTTTCACCTACAGTGCCCATCGTGGACAGAAAATAAAAAGGGGGAAAATCAAGGCTCAATCAGCATGAGGCAAAAAGTATGCGTCGGCCGGGAATCGAACCCGGGGCCTGTCGATGGCAACGACAGATTTTACCACTAAACCACCGACGCGGGTGTTTGTTGCACGTGTCAGCCGTTTGGTAGTCTATCACCTACAGTGCCCGTCGTGGACAGAACAAAAAAAAAACAGAAAAAATCCAGGCTCAACATGAGGTAAAAAGTATGCGTCGGCCGGGAATCGAACCCGGGGCCTGTCGATGGCAACGACAGATTTTACCACTAAACCACCGACGCTGGCGTTTGTTGCACGTGTTGATAGTGCGCCAGCCTGGTCGGCTCAAGTATGCGGCATACGGCTGGGATCTGGCAGACTTCTGCAAAGGACATCCCTCGCTGCCCGAATCAAGGTAAGATACAATAAGCTGCAGAATCATAATAATAATAAAAGTTATTATTATAAAAAAAAAGCAAAAGAAAGCTATATACATTATTTATAAATAATTATCAAAGGCAAAAAAACGTTTGCAAAAAGTACGGAGTAGAAACCTTTTTTTGCCTCCCCAAAACGAGCAGGATAAAACAGAACAGACACAAAGGATGACTTGCGACGGCATCGAGTGACAAAACAAAGACACTACGAGCACGTGTCAGTCAAGACAAAGGCGTTCTGGAACTCGACGCCGGTCGGCTTGTCGCCACCCAGGGCAATGTCAAACATCAGGCCCTGGTCATCGACCGTCGTAGAGGCCTTGAAGGCGGTCCACCCGTTCAGCTTCTTGCCGGTAGCCTCGAACTTGGTGACCTCGTCCTGCAGCTTGGGGACGGCGACGCCGGGGATGGGGATCTTCTTGGTGACGGACAGCGTCAGAGGGTCCGACGCGCGGTCGTCGCGGACCATGGCGACGATGGTCATGGGGGCGGCGCCGGTGCCGAGCTTGTCGGAGTCGAGGCAGGACTGGGACACCTGGTAGAGGACGGTGTCGTCGACCTTGTAGCCGCCGGTGTTCTGGTTGTCGTGGATCTTGGTGGCGTTGGTGGAGGGCTTGGTCTCCTGCACCCAGAACTTGCTGATGCCCTTGGTGGCGTCGAGGGTGCCGTTGAACTCGAACGAGACAAAGTTGCCAAAGTAGCCGCCGCCGAAGCCCTGCTGCCACATGGGGCGCACGGTGGCAATGGTGCCGTTGGTCACGCCGTCCCGGTCGGCGTAGATGAGCTGGACGGACAGATCGTCGGCGTCGCGGCCGTTGGCGGTCGAGAGGAGGAAGCGCACCGAGCCGGCGAAGCGCAGGTCGCCGTTGCTGTCGAGCGACATCTCGGTGATGTAGGGCTTGACATCGTACGGGTCGATGACGTCGGTCAGCGTCACGCTGCTGGGCACGGTGTCGATCATGCGCGCGAAGATGTCGGCGCACATGGTGTTGAACTGGTCGGCCGCGGCCAGCTTCTCCATGGTGGCGCGGTCGTTCTCAAAGATGCGCTTGTCCGAGTTGAGCGTGTCGTTGGCCGCGACGACCAGGGGGTTGCTGGTGTTGCCCGACAGGTACTCGGTCACGACGCCGTTGTGGAAGCTGTAGGGATCCTCCTGGAAGTGCACCGACGTGTCGTTGTTGGGGTCCGCCTTGATGCCCGTGACGTCGGGGAAGTCGGCGCTGTGGACGCCGCCGAGGGCGTGGCCGCACGCCACCATGGCGGTCATGTCCTCCTTGGTGAAGCCGGCGTTGGTGAAAGCCGCAAACGTGTCCTTGAGGCTCGTGGACGGCTCCGGCACACCCGCCGGGCCCGCCTTGTAGGCGTCGACACGGCCCGCGCGGAAGGGGACCCGGGGTCCCTGGCAGCCGCCCGTCGCGACAACCACGCCCAGAGCCGTGAGGTCGGAAGCCGAGGCGCGGGAGTTGAAGAAGCCGCTGAAGAAGCCGAACGAGTTGTTGAAGGCGCCGCCGGGGTTCTCGGGGCGGTCGAGCTCAAAGTAGATGGAAGCGTCCAGGCCGCCCGTGCCCGCCGCGGCATCGTGCGTCACGGCGTCGTGGAAGGCGGTGCGAATCCACTCAGCTGCATTCTGACGTCCGGGGACGTTGGCTCCGAAGCCACAGCTGGTAATGGCTAGTAGCAAATGTGGTTAGCTCGAAGCTCATCTTCGATCGAAGGAAGTTGGTTGGTTGGGTCAGCACTAACCGTCGGCAAAACCACGCTTCCCGTAGCCGTTCAACATGGTGTAGACATCCTCGATCTCGTCCCATTTCGACGGCCAAACAAGCTGCGAAGCAGCAGCCAAGGGAGCCAGGCTCACAAGGCCGGTCGTGGTAGAAATCTTCATGATGGATGGATGGGCAGGGCGGGCTGATTAACTTGTCGGTCGGTACTCGTTGTCGGACTTGAGATAAAACAAGAGAGCACTGGGCGCTGCCATCTATATATATATTAGACACGAGAGCCTGTCAACTTGGGACGATGTCCCGTTGCCAAGGATAGAAGCACAACGGAAAATACGAAAAACTCGTATCTGCATGTCGGCCCCTAAAAGGCTGCGCAGCGATCGACAGCGTTGGGCCATTTGCCACCTCGTGGGATACTCGTATTAACCTTACCCCTGCATTTCCAGAGAGCGAAAGTGCAGGGCCAGAAGAGGTCATTATGTTTTGTTTTAATTGCCGCTCCTGGTTGTCAAGTACGAGTACTCCGTACTTGTACTCCGTATTTTGAATCGTGGAGTCCAGACTGGGTTTACTGGTCACCGCTACTCGTTTCGCAGGGACTGGACGACAAGAGAGAGAGAACCGGAACTCTTGTCAGTGATGAACCAACGGTGTGCACTAATACGAGTACTCCGTATGGCCGTCATTGCTGGATTTGGCGTCCAGTCCACAGTGGCAGTGGACATCTAATTTTAGAGTTTTGCCTGAATTTTATCGATACGGGTACGGATTTACGGACACTCGTACTCGTACTCCGGACACATGAATATGCTTAATTCGCCCTACTCCGTAGTAGGCAGGTCATGATGCAGATTCACACACCACAGTACAGTGCTCGCACGTACGTTGCTGACAAACGGAGAAAAATCATTGGTGCTTGTAGATTACCACCCAAGAAGATATACGGGGTTTTGTGTGCGAGTACGAGTGCGACGTACGGGGTAAATGGAAGCCTCTGATAAAGGGGGTGCTAGGGGGATTCGAGAAGGTGGAAATGAGTACGAGTAAAACTTGGAGGAAAGAATATCGCACTTTATGAGAGGGATCTGTTGTGCGACAATGTACGGAGTACTCGGTATGGTTGTAATTAGAGTTTGTACGAGAAAGTCTTTCGGAGCTCTAGGGTTTTCCGTTTGACTATCTATTTTACGTCAATATTCTTCCGTGGGATTTTGCATCAATACTCCATATGTTCCAAATACGACACTCGTACAAGACTAGAATTAACCTGAATCATTGTGTTCTTTTTTTTTTTCTCAGTCTAGAGGAAAATATAGGCAAAATTAGATGAATATTTTTTAAAAAAATAATCGTGTTTTTTTTGTGCCTTTTTTTCTTGCTCTATTCATAGTTGATAACTCATGTATTGTCTTAGGGGATGCGTAACAATTACACTGGGTTCCAAATATTCAATCAACACTAAAATTCACCCAAATCGTCGCCTTTTCGTTTTTTATTTTTCTGTTTGAATGCGAATGTGTAGGCAACTATTGGGTATAAGGCACTGAATTAAATTGTCAGAAAGTGGTGTTTTTTTTTCTCTATTCACATAAATATCAATTATTGTATGGTCTTGAGGATGCCTGACAACTACGTCGTAGGTGTATTCAATAGGTTTTCTCGGATCTTGAGGTCGTAGTCTTGAAAAATTTCGAGTACTGTAGATAGATTTATGGAAGAGTTCTCGGATATTTGTGTCTTACGGAGCAGTCTTGAATATCTTTGAGTGGCTGACTTCTGCGCTGCTGCCTTCTCCGTACTACTCCGTACTACAACATCGCCGCGACCGGTACACCGGCCCCCAAAGCAAACCGGCCCGGCCCGGCCCGGCTTCAACAAGCTGCGGCACCATCATCCAATGACATCGGCGCAACCATTGACAATCGGAGCTCTGGATGCACATTCGCATACCGAGTACATGTAGTCAGCCAGCCGTTCAATTCAATCATCAAGGCAGGCACATTGCGCGTTGCTTTTCTTCCACCGCTATAGCAATACACATATCGTTGATCGAGATCGCCTATTTTCCTATTTCCATTTCCATTTCCATTCCATTCCATTCGCAGCCATGTCCTCCAGTGCGAGGCCGTTTCCCTCGGACAAGGCTACCGAGTCGTTCTGGCGCTCAAACGTCCTGCCCATTGACACATGCCGCAGCACGCCCGATCTTCCTTTGCATGCGGACATTGTCATCATTGGCGCGGGCTATAGCGGCGCCTCCATCGCACACCACCTGCTGGCCGAGGCTGCGCGCCAGGGCATCGCGAACCCATCGATTGTCATCCTGGAGGCGCGACAGGCATGTTCCGGTGCTACGGGGCGCAACGGTACGTCTTTTTGTGCTTTTTTTTATTTATTAATTTTTCTAATCAATTTAGGCGGCCATCTCAAGCCAGATCCATACCTGCGTGCGGCGCAAGTGCTTGGGACCTACGGCAAGGAGGTTGCCGAACATGTGGCGGCCTTTGAGGCAAAACAGGTGCAAGACGTCAAAGAACTCGTCGCCGCGTGCGGCATCGACTGCGACTTTGAAGAGACCATGGTGACCGACGTGTGCCTGGGCGAGGGGATCAGTGCCCAAGTGGAGCAGGCGCTGAAGCGAACCGTCGCCGCCGGCATCTCCACGGCCCTTGCCATTGAGCACCATTCTGGCCCTGAAGCAGAGCGTGTAAGTAGAAGAGAAGTTGCTCTGGCATACGCAATATTCAAATAGCGCACATGCTGACTAACCCGAAAGATCTCCGGTGTGCGTGGCGCCAAAACGTGCCTGAACTACAAGGCGGCACGGATGTGGCCATACCGCCTGGTGTGCCACCTTCTGGAAGCCTGCGTGGCCCGGGGCGTCAATCTCCAGACAATGACGCCCGTCACATCCGTCGTCCCCTGCGGCGACGCCAACCGATCAGGCGGCGGCGGCGTCGTCGTGACGGCGCGGGGCTCCATCACGGCCGCGCACGTGATCCACGCGACCAACGGCTACAGCGCCGCACTGCTGCCGGAGCTGCGCGACAAGGTGGTGCCGGTCCGTGGGATCTGCGCGCGGATCACGGGAGCGGGCCCGTCCAAGACGCATCCGCCCATTGCGGACAGCTACATGCTGCGCATCAACGATGTCGAGTACGACTATCTGCTGCCGCGGCCCGACGGCAGCATCATTGTGGGCGGCGGGCGGCGCGACTACTTCCACGACCTGGCCAGCTGGTTCAACGTGACCGACGACGGGTCGCTCATCGACGCGGCGCGCCACTACTTTGACGGCTACATGCAGCGCCATTTTCTCGGCTGGGAACACGCCGACGACGTGCGCACGGACCGCGTCTGGACGGGCATCATGGGCTATTCGACCGACGGCTTCCCCTTTGTGGGCGCAGTGCCGGCGCGGCCGGGCACGTACGTCTGTGCTGGGTTCACGGGCCACGGCATGCCGCAGATCTTTAATTCGGCCAAGTACATTGCCCTGCTGGTTTTGAATGGCGGCAGTGTGGATGCACAAAACACCGTTCCCCTTCCCTACCAGATCAGCCCCGAGCGGTGGACCAGCGCCCGGGAGCACTCGTCGCTGACGACGTGGCGGTCGACCACACGCGACCGGGCCCCGCGGGAGAGCAAAGTGTGAGGTGGTGGGAGGTAGATTGTTCACATTTTTCGTCTATATATAGCTACATAGTCCGAGTAATAAAGTTAACCCATTTGATCAATCGACGGGTCCGGGGCAAACCCCAGGCTCAAGTTGTGCGCAAGCCCGTCGCCGGGGTGCATGCCATCGCCATAGCCGCCCGCATCGAACAGGGCCGACACCTGGTCCAGATAGGGAAAGGCATGCCCAAAGAAATTCCCGTCGCTGTCCTCGATGGACGCATGGAGATCTTGTTGTTGTTGCTGTTGTTGTTGTTGTTGTTGTTGTTGCTGATGATGATGGTAGTGGTGGATGGTTTGATGATCGGCCGAGTTGGCTGCGCGGGTTTGGTGCCACCAGTTCATAAAGCCCTCGTAGCCGCCCTGGACCATGGCCGTGGTGTCGCTCGCAGTCAAGGAGCCATCATCGCCATCGCCATCGGCGGTATGCGTGGCCGCCGGCGACAGAAACGTGTTGACGTGCTCCAGGGCGGCCTCGAGTGTCTCGATGAGCTGGACCTCGCTGCGCGCCGAGTCGCCCGCATAGGCCATGGCCCGGATGGCATCGAGCCCGCGCCGGAGCACGACGCGCTTCGCGTTTGTGCGCTCGCGGATGCTGTACGCCAGCAGCACCAGCAGCGACGCGCGACACGCGCTGTACTCAATGTACGCCGACCGCGTGAGGCCGAGCGGTCCGGTCCGCAGCGCCTCGCAAATGTCCAGCGCCTCCTCGGCGGCCACGATGCAATCGCGGATCAGGGGCGACCACGGCCACTCTCCTTCTCCTCGTTCTACTCCTACTGCTCCTCCTCCTGCTCCTCCTCCTCCTTGCTCGGCTTCTACGCGTGGTGGCGGTGGCGGTGGTGGTGCCGTCTTCTCCGTCAGTATAAAAGGCCGTCCCACAAACATCTCCAGGAGGCAGTGCTCGAGCTGTGCGTGCAGCACCAGACGCGACGGCTCCGTGGTCGTGGTTGTACCCGTACTCGTACTTGTCGTCGTCTCTGCCCGTTCGCCTCGGCGCCAGCTCCACCAGCGCGTGTACTCGCTCTTGGTCCGCCTGAGATGATCAAACACCCCTGCCGGGTCGGATGGCTGGCGTTTCCGCAACAGCAGCCTGGGGAAGGCTATTAGTCGTGATCTTTTACTCCGTATATGAAGGACAAATGGAGAGGACTGCACTCACAAATCATGTTGAAAGCTTTCAAGGTAGGACGTCTGCTCAATGGCATCCATGAGGTACGGAACATTGGCCGACCCACTGAGCGAGGAGAACGCCGCGCTCTCGGTCGGCAGATTGGCGTCAAAGTCGGACCGTGCGATGGCGGGCGGCCGTCCGTGGAACATGCCTATTTTTCTTTACGTCTTTAGCGTGCCATTCAACAATTGAGCTCGTTTTGTGCTTAGGCGTAGACTCACCTCTCGAGGCAGTATACCGACCACCAGAGGCGGCACCGCTCCTCTTCCTTCAACGCATCCAGGACGCGCGCGACGGGCTTGCGGTGCATCCCATTCTGGATCGCCAGCTTCATGGCCAGATTCAGGTAGATGTAGCCCAGCCCGGACGCATCGATGGGCAGGCAGTACAGCCCGAGCAGAAGACAGGCCTGCACGGAGATGAGGGAGCCCGAGTGGATCATCTCGGCGAGGTGGCGCGAGACCTGCACGTACAGCTTCGATCCGAAATCGAGCTCCCAGCTGGTCTTGTCGGAGGGCGGGTCGACATCCGGCCCTCCTTCTCCTTGCCGTGATTCCAGGTGTGCATACTGCGCCCCGACGGCCAGCACCATGATGACGGCGCAGGCCGCCACGGTATGCTTGGAGCTGCGCCGCGCGGGGTCCGTGTACAGGCTCTCGAGCGTGGCGGCGACCCATTTCTGGTCGATGAAGAAGTAAAACCCCGTCGCGTGCGTGAAAAACACATGCACCAGAAAGTTGGCGACGGGCTGCGGCGGGAGCTCATTTAAGAGGTCCGTCATGGGCTTGTCGCCCGGCAGAGGCTCGGCCACGCGGATGAACTCGGGGACGGCCTCTTCTCTGTTGAGTCGCTGTGGAGGCGGTCAGTACATATATTATATGAGGACAGTACTGAGATAGCACGTACGGGAACGTGAGAGGTGGCCATGATGGTCTCGAGATTGCGTTTCACCCGCATGCTGAAGTTCCAGTGCGACAGCTCCCCGGAATAATCTGGCCTGCCAGTTAGTATGGCCTATACGCTTGTATACGTTTTTTTCTTTTCTTGAATCCAAACTTACGGGCCACAACATCATCCATGATATTAATCGTGCACACCTCATCCAGTGGGCTCTCCACGACAGGCGACGCCTCCTTTCCATCGCCCTCAACGGGCTGCTGCTGCTGCTGCTGCTGCTGCTGCTGCTGCTGCTGCTGATGATGATGAATATGATGATCATCCTGGATGCACGGAGAATCAAGATGCCGCGTGGGGACGGGCAGATCCTCAGAGACATGCCGCCGGAGACTCTCCGTATCCAATGGCAAGGATGGAAGATGTTTCCGGAGAATCGCCTGCATGTACTGTGACCGCTCCAGCAAGACTCTCTCGCGCTCAATCTGTGAGGTTTTCGCCCTGTCCGACTGCGGCATTGTGGACCCGTATTCACAGTGACGATTCAAGTCGCGACAGCGGCGGCAGGGTATGCCCTCTTCACACTTTTCCTTGAGGCGGCGGCATGCGATGCAGGCGCGCACGGCACGCTGGCGCTCCTGGGGCCGTGTACCGCCGCGTCGCTTGCTGACTCCTGCACCGGTATTGTGCATCATGCTGTGTGTTTCTGGTGCGTTTTTCTTTTTCTTTGAATTTGGATGTACTCGTCTTCTGACCCGGATCGCTGAGACAGAGTTGAAGAAGCATGATGTATCTGCACATGGATCCGATCCGTAGATTCAGTCGGAGATATTACGAGACGTGAACCTCGATGATAAGGCTCGTGAGATACGACGATGTCGGCAATGGTCCGCTCATGCGCTTATCTGTGCGCGGAGACGGCGCAGATCAATTGGTTTGCCTTTATCAGATACTCCGCAAGTCATTGATAAAATCCCGGCAAAATACGACATATGCCGTCCCTATCTCTGCATCCCACTTGAGGGGCGATTGGATTGCGTGTTCTTTCCCCGACCCGTTTCTGATAGCGCACGGCGGGTAAGCTTCTAGCTTGCTTTAGCTGTCGGGATGAGAAGATGCAGTCAAGCTTTGTGCTTAAAAAAAAAGAAGAAAAAAGAAAGATAACATATTTTGAATTTCATTTTCTTACTCGCAGTACTATAACCCCTTGGACTTTTCAATGATCCCGTCGGCCAGCTCCATCAGCGACCCGGCCATCACCTCCATCTTGGCGTGCTGAAACACATCCAGACACGGCTCCTTCTCCAGGGCCGCACACCACGCCCCCTTGAAGCCGACTTTGGTCGCTGCCGACACATCCCACATGTGCGCCGCAGCAAACCACTTGTCGCCCCCGCCCAGCCGCGCCCACACATGCTCGTACGCCGCCAGCGCCGGCTTGGCAACGCCCACCGAGTCGGAGCTGATAATGTCCTCGGCCGGCATGCTGACCGACGCGCGGTCAAAGTAGCCCTTGACGCGCTGGATGTCGCCCGTGGTGAAGCACCAGACGCTGAAGCCGTTGTCGCGGAGCTTCTGGAAGGCCGCCTCGCAGTCCGGGCGCAGCTTCAGGCTGGCATAGCCCTCGATGCAGGCGTCGCGCTCGGCGTCCGTGGCCATGGCGCGCGGCTCGGCGACGCCCGCCATCCAGAGCGAGCGGTAGAACAGGCCGCGCATGACGTCCTTGTAGGCGAGGTAGCTGCCGGCCACCGATAAAAAAGTAAACTCGAGCTCGGCGGCCGTCTGCCACGTGAAGCCAAAGTGCTTGGCCGTCATGCCGTGCTGGCGCAGCTTGTCGCCCATGACGGCCTCGATTGTTTCGTAGTATGCATCGAACGAGACGCAAGTGCCGACGACGTCGAACACGACGTGATTTGCCTTTGCCATGGTGATGGGGGGGAGGGGAGTTGTCGGTTGCTGAAAGCACTATATTGTCGTGGGATTGGATCAAATCGATTGCGATTAAATCAAAGCTGTCGTTGCATCGTGTACGACGTACTCGTACTGACTGATATCCGGGCAATGCGACTGTGCTGTCGCATCGATCAAAGCAATCGGCAACCCTGTCCAGATTGGATAAGTACTGCCGACCGGGCTCGACCGGCCCGGAGACATTATCTACATGTAACCTTGCATATGACATGGACTAACCCCGTCAGCCCAGCGTACTTTGTACCCCTCATTCCACCGGTCCGGTCACCGGTCCGGCCTCTTGATCGGCGGCACCTGCAACTACGACGTATGTGAGTCTGTGTATAATTAAAACCCACGTTATCTAATCATTTACATCAGAAACGGCACTTGATATATTGTATTCGAATTCAAACTTCTTCTTCGAGTAACTTGCATTCTTTGCGACCTCCCCCACCCATTCTTCCCTTATCTCAGAGTTCCATCAATTCTGCCCAACAATGGTTCTCCCAGGCGCCAACCCCTGCAAGTCCTACTGGATCGAGGCGGCAAAATCACCGCTGCGTGATCATAGGTCGACCGAGCAGATCCCGCAGACGGCCGATGTCGTCATCATTGGCGGCGGGTACGCGGGTGCGGCGACCGCATACTGGCTGCACAAGAACACCCAAGGACACGCAAAGCAGCCGTCCATGGTTTTGTTTGAGGCCCGCGACATCTGTTCCGGTGCTACGGGACGCAATGGTTGGTCCAGCTCACTCACTCACTATTGGGGTTATATTCGTAATGGTTGTTTGGCTGGCGTACGTCGTATTTCAGTCACTAATAAAATATCGCTAAAGGTGGCCAGCTGAGACCGCATGCATACTCGCGCTATCCGACCTGGTCGGCGCGGTTTGGCGCAAAGGTCGCCATGGACCTGATTCGGCATGAGATGGCACATCTCGAGGCGTTCCGGGCGCTGGCCGAGGAGGAGGGCATCACGGAGGAGACCTGCCTCGAGTTTGGCGAAACCTTTGATGCGGCCATGACGGACGAGGCGTGGACGCGGTTAAAGGGTGCCCTCGACGCCATGCGACGAGACCACGGCGACGACAACGAGGTGGTCAAAGTCTGCCGGGTCATCACCGATGCGGCCGAGGCCCAAGAGTTTACGCAGATGAAGGGCGCCCTTGCCGCCGTGGTCCATCCCGCCGGTCAAATGTGAGGGAATCCTGCCGCCATGAATGTGATACAGATGGACATCACTGACGTTGCTGACAAAAAAAAAACAGATGGGCGTACAAACTCGTCCATGCGCTTTTGCGCATCGTCATGGAGCGTGGGGACCTCAACGTCCAAGCACACACGCCCGTGGACCAGGTCTCGGAGCGGGACGCCGACGGATGGATCCGCGTGTCCACGGCACGGGGCGAGGTGCGCGCCAGGGCCGTCGTCCACGCGACCAACGCATGGGCATCGCACATCCTGCCCGAGTACGAGAAGCTGATCCTGCCCGTGCGCGGCACCCTGGCCGCCATCAAGGCGCCCGAGCGCTTCATCAAGCACACCGGCGCGCAGCACTGGGACGCCGTCGTCAACAACTACCACCTGCAGCTGCCACCCCCCTACAACGTCATCCTGCTCGGTGGCGCGCGCCCCTTCCTGGTGCACCGGCCGCTCGAGTGCGTGTTTCGAGGCGACGACGACGCGCAGATGCCGGGCGTGGCCGAGTTCTTCCGGACGTGGCCCTCTTCGGACGTCGTAGGCTGGCCCATACCCGAGGCAGAGGTCAAGCTGGCAGAGGAGGCCGAGTGCTGGACAGGAAGTTAGTACATCCTTTCATTTTAAAACATTTAGAACAACTGCTAACACAAAAACAGTCGAGACCGACAGCGCCGACGGCTTCCCCTTTGTCGGCGCGGCGCCTGGCCATGCCGGCCACTGGGTGGCTGCTGGCTTCGCAGGCCATGGCATGCCACGCGTGCTTCTCGCCGCCGCCCACATTTCGACCTTGGTGCTGGACCACCTGGGCATGGACTACAGCAAGCCAAAGGGCGTCGCTCAGCTGCCCTTGCCCGCCCCCTTTCTCGCTACACAAGAGCGGATTGACCGACTCCAAAGTACGGATGTCAATGGTCTAAAGGAGGAATATGTGGCCAAGTGCAAGGAGAGCAGCATCAAGCCATTCTGCAACTACGAGAGAAGCAAGAGCTCGCTGGCGGCATAGAGTTTATAGGGGCTTTGTGGTTATTATAGTTGGCTTTTCGCTTTTCGCTGCGTATAAATACTGTATCTATTAGTCATTATCAAAAAATACTTCCATCATTTGCCTCTTTCCAGTGATGATTACGTGAACTCCGTCATTATCTTCCATTATTATGCTGTTTCTCCGGTATCTCGGGATTCAATTGTTTCTTGAAACGTGCTAACTGCACGCACATTCGCTTATACACCATGCTGCTGAAAGTTGGGTATTTGTGCGTTCTTATATTCATTGGCTTCTGGACGTGCTAATCAAATGCAGCTATCATGTCCGTAAAAAAGAGGTATATCTATATTTCCGAAAACAATATCCAAAAAAATCATCGCAAAATGTACATCAAAAAGGGTCGAATGAAAAGTAAAAAATATTGCCTCCCGTCGAGGTGAATCCCGCAAGACTCCCAGCAGAGAAGCAGCCGGCGGTAACCGCACCCACAGGCTCAGAAGACGAGACGGCCGCGGACGACATGACGCCGCAAGACAGTTCAACATTTCTTCGTATCGACTTCAACGTCCACGGGACTGACGGTCTCCTGGGCGGGGTCCTCTGCAAGGCCAACGCCATCAATCTCCAGAAGGTCGGTGTTCGACGGCATGATGTGGATCAGGTACCACATAAAGGGCAGAGCCGCAACGAACAAGCCGCAGTTGATGTAGAGCGTCGGCGCCCCGCCAATGTGCTTGGAGGAGTTGAGGCCGTAGGACACCGCCTGGCCGGCCGTCTCAAAGGCGCGGAACAGGCCGCCCGTGCGCGCCGTGTTGCCCACCTCGAGCGAGAAGTTGCCCAGGATCCAGTAGAGCGAGAGCTGTGTCCAGTAGCCCACCACAAAGAGGATGAGGTAGGGGACATAGGCACGCGCCCACGAGCCCGTAGTTCTGGGTGGTCAGCAATTGATTTTTTTATTATAGAGCGGGGAGGGAAAGACTCACACTTGGTAGTCGAGCGCGGACTGATTCTTGATCCGGTGGTTCTCGATGCAGACCCAGATGAAGCATGCGGCGGTGGGTATGACCCAGAGGAGTGTGCAGACCTGTGCACGGCGCTTCCTGGACGCCCAGTTGACATCGAGAATCTTGCCGAATGCGAGAACCGACAGAATGGTAATGGCAGCTATATAGTTGTTAATTTGTGTAGAGGCGGTAAGGAAGAGGAGGAACCTGCACGTACGGACGATGAGAGAGGACAGGGCGCGGGCGCGCACGGAGAAATGAAGGCTGAGATAGGTTCCCAAGGTGCCACCATAGAAGAAGCTGTAGAAGCTGGGCACGAACACACCAAGCACCTGCTTCCGTTGCAAAAATTTCCACAAGGTCTTAAACTCTTGTTTCCATGTAAGCCGTTCGGCGACGAGGATCTTGCTCCCGTCTTTCCGCTGGACCTTGCGCGTGGGGGACAGGAGCAGAGCCCAGAATACGCCCGTGCATTCCAACGTGATGAAAATGACATAGGTGGAATAACTGACACCTATTTTTAAAAATGTTAGCTCAGCTTAAAGCCGGATGTGTTTTTGAAAATAAAAATTAAAAAAGACATACCACCGGCATCAGATGCGCCGTGGTTCTTGGAAAAGTTGACGGCTCCTCCAATCAAGCTTCCGCTGCTGCGCATGGCGGACCAGATTCCTGTAGTTTTTTATCAGTTGATTGCTCTGAATGTGTAGATGTACGTTTGTCAAGGTTTTGTGTTTACCAAGGTATCTGTGCACATTGGTTAGTACCTTTTTTAAAGACCACAAGAGATGTAAGAAACGTACAGGCCGCGCTGTTCAGGATGCGGGTAGGATAGCATAGCAGTTGTCTCCGCGACGTAGAGAAACCCCGAGGCAGCACCTTCGACGAGGTTGCCAAACAAGAGATACCAGTCGACGCTGTACCGGGAGTTGACGTAATAGGAGGAACCGCGCAGTGGCATGGCCACGGCAGCGATGAAGCAGGACCACTTGATGCCGATCTTGTTGATGAGCGGCCCGCCGGCAAGGGTCACCACAAAGCTCATGGCATAGGACAGCGAGCTTGAAATATTGGCCAGCCAAGGCTTCGATAGCCCACCACCGCCCATGTTTGACAGCTACAGCGCCATTGTGTTAGACGATCCGGGGACAGAGGAGGAAGCATTGTCGCGGACTTACTGCATCCGACATGGCGGGGCCGACAAAGGAGAGGCTGAAAAAAAAGACAAGTTAGCCAAGCATATCCATTAAAACTGGTGCTTTTTTTTTCGCCAATGGTAAACACTTACGATCCAAACAAGATCATCTGGAACAGAACGCTTCGATAAAAGGTTGACGCCCGTGGCAGCAAGCCACCGCTCGCCGTGGTGCCGGCAAACTCGCTCGACATGATGATGGGCGTTGCGTTAATGCCTTGGGGTTGATTGATTGTGAGAGTTTTCAATCGTACTCCGTCAGGCTTGGCAAGTCGCTGGCTCTTTTCATTCAAAGTTCAAAGTTGCAAGGCTGTACGGGAATATTTATCTGGCTACCTCTCTACGAGTACACACATGTGTGTAAATATCCATTTACTTGTAGATACCTACCCATGCTCTGACCTGGCTGATAAAGCGGCCGGGACGTCTTCCACCGGGCCGGCTGCGTGGGGGGGTACTAGTCCACCCCATACAGATCGGCTGGGGTTCCGGTGTTATCTGGAGTGCCAGATGCGGCTATCTCTTAGCTCATGTGGTGGGTAAGAAGATACAAGTATCCTCCCTATCAAAAAGCTAATCAATGGCCCCGGATTGGAAACACTGTTGCTCTGCTATCAATTGATCTCGGTTTGATTTCAGACTCAACTACTACGTCATCTTCTCTATTTCACACACCCTATCGTCTTATCATTCATCACAGTCGTCCAGAATTTATGACTAGACATTATTAGCACCATCTTCGCCACGATCTTCGCCACGATCTTCGCCCCCGGGATTGCATGCGCGACGATTGATCCCCATGTCAGACAATAAAACGACACACAGCTTTTTCAACTCCTTTCGGAATTGCCACAGACAAACTGTCAGTGCTGTCAGAGGAATGCAAATGTAGAGGAAAGGCGTTAGAAGGTCGGACGGGCCGTGCCTAGAATCACCGTCCAGAATACCCGAGCCAAAGACTCCCTGTTAATAAAGATGATTAGCACGGCACCAATGAATGCAAATAAATATAAAATGGATCAACGCACAGCAATGAATGTGCCTGGAAGGAACACCATTGTCAAAATGGTAATGGCATTCATAGAAGAGCTGTACTCCGTTCCTTGCTGGGCCATTTCGATGTTCACTGCGCTGTCTTGCTGGGTGACCAGGTTAAAGACCTGAAGAGGGGACGTCAGTAAGGCTTACACCAAACAGGTGCAAACACGAACATAGGATGACTTACAAGGTTCATAGCCGTATCCTTGCGCGCCTTGTAGTTGGTGAGCCAGTTCATATGGCTGTGCCACGAGCGTATCAGCCATGCCATCGAGTCATGCAACTGGTTCCAGTCCTCATGAGCAGCCTGCTGCTCGAGATTCGGGGGGGAACACATTTCCTTGTAGAAACGCAACATTTCCTCACAGATGCTGGTGGACACCTCGACATTGACAATGCCCAAGTCACAGTTCTGCGAAATAAGGTGCAATTCCTTGGTGATTTTCTTGAGCTGGAGACGGCTCTTGGCGTTGCCGGTGCTGGAGCCGGAGCTGTCATCGTTCTTAGAGTAGTTGTTCAAGTCAGAAATCTGGCCACGGAGCCACCTTCGTACTTTCTGTACAAAGACAATGGATTGCGTAAACGCGTACGACGACATCATGCCATGGACCAAGAATGGATTGGATACCGCCTCTATAGGCTGATTCGTTACCTGACGCCTATTGTTATAGACGATATTGAGGTCGGAGAACAGACGCAGGATGTTGGCATTGTCATTGCCCGAAGATATCACGTATCGCGACGTATTGGTCTGCTTATCGTGGTGCAAGTAGACCGAGCAGGGAGCAGAGCGATGAGCTGCCTGCTCGAGGCGACTATGCTCTGCCCACGGGGGGTGCTGGCAGAAAAATTCAAAGTGTTGCTGTCGCTGATGTCCAAAGGCTGACAAGTAGTCAGGCCGCCCAAACATGTTCTGGACAGCGGCTTCGTGCATGCCCAGGCGATCCACCATATGTCTGAAACCCGGTTGCGAAATATTAGCACGCCAGCCATATTGAGCCCAGTTGTGATATGTGAGCGAAACAATGAAGACAATGGTCGAATGCTGGGGCCTGCCGCCATCACCTTCCGATGGACGCGCTGGTGCAGGGGGCGGTATGCTGCTTTGGGGTAAATAGTTGCTAACGTCTTCACCCCCCATGTGCGGAAACCATCTCGTGCCTTCGAGATTCATGACAAGCACGCCTAGGCTTGTCCAGTCCGCAAAGTTTTCAACGCTCTCTAAGCTCTTCTGTAGGAGCTTCGGGTACCACGGCAGTACAAGCGGCTGGTTCTGTTGTTCGAGCGGCTGGTTCTGTGGTTCGAGCGGCTGGTTCTGTGGTTCGAGCGGCGGGTTCTGTGGCTCGAGCGGCTGGTTCTGCGGTTCGAGCGGCGGGTTCGATGGTTGGGGCGACCGGTCTCTTCGTCGGCGCGGCGGGTTCAGTGGTTGGGGCGACCAGTTTCTTCGTCGGCGCGGCGGGCTTTCTGTTCGGGGCGGCGTCCGGATTGCTGTTGCGTGCGATCTACTTGGTGGTGGCGACCAGCGTGTTGCTGACGGCCGTCTTGTATTCGTATTGATTTCTGGACGCTGAGCCATTCTGAAGACTTGCTTGGACGAGTGTCGTTATGGTCTGCAGTGCGTTGTGTGACTATGAAAATAACTTTTACATATCCGCACTTGGCTGAGCTTAAGTAGTTATATAAACACAAGTGTTTTTGGTTACTCCATGATAATTACTAGAAAGTACATTTTTTCAGCTCCCATACCCCCCTCCCCTTCCCTTCTTCGATTTACTGCAAACTGCACGAGGGTAGCAGTACCATATGTTGTAGCTTTTGGTTCTTGTAAGAACTAAGTCAGCCAAGCAGCGCCACCGAGTTCTACGATTGGCTATGGCATGCATAAGTTTTGCCAGATATCATCCTTCGATGTACCGGCCAATGACAGCCCCAACGCATATCGATCTCCTGACGTGTTTTCAGCACATTGGGCTTTTATCGAGACGCTATTCTGTCCCGTGCTTACTCGGGTGACGGGACGGATAGGGTCTGACCAAAGATATGCATTTCATGTTATCATGCATGTAAAACTACATGACCGAAACTGCAGAATAATGCTGACAGGATTCTTGTGATATTGACCCCAAGTGTCAACATAAGCACTCACGAAGATACATGTACGTTCTCACCAATAATAATGTTTCCCCGCACAACGTTGGACTAGCACACTACGCAGGCCCACAACGGTAAACGAGAACGGAAAGGATTATTGCTCGTACTACGAGTACACCACATCGCATCGCTGTTCAGCCCTCTCTGTGCTACTGTGGGACAAAGTTTGTGTACTATGCACGAGAAGGTGGCGCAACGGGTTGGTGCATGTGGTGCGGAAGCTGATAAAGACGTGGCCACGGCTGGTGAAAGCAATGAACAAGAAAGGCAACGCAGAACAAACAAATAAAGCAAAGGTATAGTCAAAATAATCGGGTGGTAAAGTCTTGTCACATTACTAGATCTACTTGTATTATATAAAGGTGGTGCTGGGACTATATATGCCAGCACATGGCTGTGCCGGCGGGCACGTGCTGCACGTGACCGTGACACAGTCGTGCCCAACGATGTTGATAGGTCATGTCGGGGTATGGGGAGCGTGGGCTATCCCCGGGGACATGTAAAATTTCCAAGAACTTTATCAACGATTATGAGTTCGATACGGCCATCGAGTCTCTGCGAGGTGCCGGCTTTTACGACGCACCGTAGTTGTATATCACAGACGTGAGATAGGATGCAAGTGTTCAATACGCCCAAATTATTTTCATTTTCAATTCTATCTGCTTACAAACACATACACGGCCTCGTCTGCCTTCCGCTGCTTGGCCGCTTGCAGCTGCATGGCTGTCAGCTGACTCGTGCGCCAATCCCCGATATTAAAATGTCCTAAATGTGTAAAAAAAGCCAACATATCAATCCCCAGCACAAGCAGGCACTGGCCCATACTGTCGTCGGTCCCTTTCCAGGCCCAAAGATTGTCCGAGCCGGCGATGTACGGGAGGCGACATAGGTAGAAGCAGAACACTATATAAATAGCAGTGATAAGCCGCTTGTGCGCAGCATGGCCGCCCGGCGCCGGCCCGCGTGCCATGTGTATGCGTAGTGCAACAAGGGTGCCAACCATTTGAAGCACGGGGCAAGCCAGCAGGACGCACGGAGGTTGTGGATAAAACAGCGGATTAAACGCCTCTAGTGGTATGTGAAGGAGAATAAATACCACTGCTAGCCAGGATAATGGTTCACCAGCCGGGTTCGGGTTTATCAAGCGGCGGCCCGTCTTTGCATCAGAAACAAGCCAGGAAGCTAGGCACATGACACATTTTAGTAAAAGGAAATGGAAGAATATCTCGTTGGACAGCATGGTGGTGTGGTTTTGGTTGAGAGTAAGTAGAAAGGAAAAAGGTAAAGGAAAGTGTAGAGAGTTGAGAGGAAGAGTTGATATTAAGAATAGAGAGAGAAAGCATAGAAAATAGTAGAGAGAAAGAAGGAGTAGAGAGGAGTAGAGAGACATAAAAGTCCCGTTCTAGTCTCACGCCAACATCTCCTTCTCATCCACCAGCGGAGGGCGCGTTGTATTAGATAGTCAGATAGACTAGAATGCTACATATCTACGAGTATCATAAAGATACTACGTCACGTCGTTGTGTTAAAAAGTACGAGTCAACAATTCTCTTCGAGACTACAGATCAGTCGAGGTTGGGCACAGGGATCTCATCCTAGAGTGGGTCTTCTAAAAAACTCACCTGGGAGTGGAGAATACGATTTGGCTATTGATTTTACAGCGCTCTTTCGCGCGGATAGACAGAAAAAACAAAATAGTCGAGTACCGGGGGAAAATAAGATAAGGTAAGGGATAAAAGTATGCTTTGATCGTTCCTTCCTTCCCGCGAACACAATTTCTGTCTTTTGAACTCTTGTTCTCTACATCTCTAGGATGAGATCCCTGTGCCTAACCTCAACTGATCTGTATGCTAATTCTCTTCTTTCCCCGACAAAACCCACTTCTAAGCCGCGCTGATGACAGTACTCGTAGGCGCCGCTTTGACCTGTTTACTCAACACATATTCGCCTCCAAAACTGATACCAATAAAATTGACGCAACTCCCCAAAATATAAATCAAACTTTCTTTCGAGACAGGTTTGATGGCCTCGAGAGCTTGCATTGCAGCCACACCCGCGAAGATTGATGCTGTTGCCAGCAACGCCGAGGTGGCCGCATTGTGGGCAATCGACTGGCCAGCACCCCCCTTCTAGAAGGGTGCTGGCTGCAGCCGAGCGATAAGCACGCTCGAGGCAGCCGTAAGAACAACCGCCCGTTCTGTGGCCTGAAAGGCCGGATCTTTGGCGACTGTCGCCAGCGCTATCCTTTGCGTTAGTTGAAGACTTCCTGGATCAAGACGGATATGGAACTTACCCTTTGTAATGACCTGTGTCATCTACTGCTGCTCCTCTTCGTCGGCCATTGTTTTGGAGTTGATTGACGAGTGGAAGAGAAAGGGAGAGTGGGGGGGAGCCGCGATCTGCTGGTTCGGGGGAAGGGGTAATGCCGCGATGTGCTGGTTCGAAAAGAAGAAAAAAAGAAAAGAAGAAGAAAGCGTTCAAAAGCCAAGAAGAGGGCGACGGGACGTATTTTATAGGAGATGACGGTCGCCGGTCGCTCCTTCCTTTTCTAAAGCTTTTTCTGCTCTGAGAAGAAGGTGCCTTCCACACCCTCCCTTCTTTCTGTACCTAGACGCGTGCCTTCCAAAAACGAGTCGTCGTGTCTTGGTCGTTCCTTCCGTATCTAGCGTTGCAGATTTATCAACGTGTTTTTCTACTGGTTCACATGTAATCCCGTGTACTCTCTGCACATCTTGTATGGAAAGTGTTGGGCGGCACCTTCCCGTCTGGATTTTGTTTGGAAAGAAAGCAGTCGCCACCGGAAGAATCAGGCGGCGAAGATGAGAATCTGGAGAGTCTTGCAAACGCGGGCAACTGTCACCATGCTCGAGATGAGAAGAAGAGAGGGGGTTATGTGGGATGCATCTGCTGGGTCGCCTATGCTGTGAGACCCTCTCGCTACCGCAGTTGCCCTCCCTAGGGCCTGCGTTTTAGCTCTTTGTTAGGTGTCTCAGGGCATTTTCGGCACTCCCCGGCACTCTCCGGCTCCCCGTCACTCTGCATCCCCTATATAGGGCCTGCCTTTGCCGTTTTCGGCCTTTCTTTTCCTCTCTCTTCTTCTTCATAGTTCATTTTCAGTCTTTTCACGCCATTGTTGCTCACTCTGCCGTGCTCCATGCCCTTCAGGTTATTATCCTCACAGTGGATCCCCAAAAGTGGAGCTGCCTGTTGGTGTTAGTTGAGCCGCATTGGGGCAATGATTTTTGCCCCGGATTTTTTTTTTTTTTTTGAGTTGTTGGCAATTCTATATTTATTTCTTTATTTCTTTTTGTGCGGCTAGGTACTTCCATGGCCAACGGCTTCCTTTCTACGACCTTTTTTCCTCCGCACATAATCTCTAGAGATGGAGAACAGCCGTACAGAGCAAGAGGGCGCAAAAAAGTAGACAGAAAGACGTCAAGACATAAATAAAAGCAGTAGGTAAGTGGTACTGTGTCCGAAACGGGTTGACTCATATCAATAATATTGATAGGTACGGAGTACAGGCTTAACGACCTCTGAAACATGCAGTCACATATTCTCAGCCTTGTTCGACATCAACAATATAGGCACTGGTCCGATTTACAGAATCTGTTGCAGAATATGATTTTTTTTAAAAACACTGAAGCATCATAAAAAATAACCGGGCAAACATGTTAAAAAAAAACAAAGTACTGAGAGATGACAAGTTGGTTCTCGAGTAGCCTTATTCGGCGCTTTGTGTGTTGGAAGAATAACAATTTGCCATCAAGAAAAGCGTTGGTAGACCTTTGCTTGCCTCTGAGAGTACTTTTAATCACAAACTAGCTTGCTGCTATATATATGATCCAAGTCCATCCGTTCTGCCATTCCACGACAGTAACATCTATTTTCCTTTTCACAAAAAAACACATCTAGCACTGAAACATTCATCACATCACAATCCCATCTCAGCAGCCTTTCACTTGTCCACTTGGATATAAGAAAAGTCGTGCCGAACACGTCACCAGTCATATACCATTGCTCATCGCCATGGGAGGACATACCGACAACTACTATGCCATACTTGGGCTGGCCTCGGGGCCCAGTTCAAGGGAGGACATCCGCAAAGCCTACAGAGCCCTGGCCGTCCGGTACCACCCCGACAAGACAGCCGGCGATGCTCAAGCCACTGCCCGCTTTCTAAAGGTATGTCTGGCCTGTATTTTTTCCGTGCTGCCCCGGACAAGGATTGTACTGATCGCAGATGTGTAGATTCAGCAGGCGTACGAGGTTCTGGGTGATAAGGCCGAAAAGTATCTGTATGATACCTACTACTACCCGAAAATCCAGAGCCAAGAAGAGCGTCACAAACGACAGCCGCAGCAGCAGAAGCAGCAGCAGCAGCAGTATCGCCCACAGCGGCCAGAACAGCCACCGCCATGCGCCACACCAAGGCCGCAGGACCGGGGAAGAAGGCCGCCGTGTCACCCATCCTGGCCGTTTGGAGGGGAGGGCAGTGGCTGCGGTGGCGGCAGCAGCAGCGGTAGCTACAGCAGCAGCGGTAGCTACAGCAGCAGCAGCAGCAGCGGCAGCGGCAGCGGCAGCGGCGGCTTTTCATCGCACGACGAGGCACACCAGCCACACCAGCCGCACCGGCGGCCATGGTGGGCGCGGGCACGGCACGAACGGAATGTCCGCCACGACGCCGAAACACAAGCCCGCGAGCGAATGCGGGCCGCAATCTGCGACTTCAACGCGGAGTGGCTCGTGTCCACGCCGCGCGACCGGGTGTCGCTCCTGGCGACGCTGGTGACGCAGATCGAGGTGCTGCGGGCGTCGATCCAGGCCACCGCCGACAAGGTCCTCCAGGAGGAGGACGAGGACGAGGAGAAGAGAAAGTTTGCCGCGGCCATGCGCCGGACCACCGAGTCGCCCACGACGCACGAGGGTGCCATGACGGCGTTTATCGCGTCGGTGCGCCGCAACTATCTGCGGCAGCAAGCCCGCAAGAAGCCGCCGCGACCGCTGTCGCCGTTCGAGGTGTCCATGATGGAGACCTACCGCACCATCGCGGTGGAGATTTACCGGAAGACGGCCTGGTGCGAGATCATGGTGCTGGGCCTGATCCGCGAGCAGAAGCAGCAGCAGCAGCAGGGGCAATAAGCTGCGAGGCAGGAGAAATTAGTGGCAGTAGCTCATTGTACACTCGTTTTCTACAAGAGGCATAATACAAAACACTCTTTTTTTTTTAAAGGAAAAAAAAAATAATAGTGCATGAAAAAAGTGTAGTTTATTATATATTAACAAAATTAGCCTCATGAAATGGCCACGGCCGCGCGGCCCAGCGACTGCCCTGCCTGCAGGGTCTCGTCGCGCGTCTGCTTGAGGAAGGGCAGCAGCTCGGTTCCTCCGGTGCCGGTAAACTTTTCTGATGTCGGCGCACCCGGCTCTGTCCGTGACGCTGGCGTGTTGTTGTTGTTGTAGACGTATGATGCCGTAGAGGCCAGCGCCTGTGGAGTTGCGGCCAGGCCACGGCCTTCACCGTCACAGCCACCGCAGCCGCCGCCGCCGGACCGCCGCGGCTGCTTGGACGGCACGATAATGTACCGCGTGACAATGGCCAAGTGCTTGTTGCGGAACGCGGCCAGCGCCTGCGTGGCCTCTTGGAAGCCGGCGACGAGGGCGTCCCTTGTCCTTGTCGCCGCGGCGTCTCCATCGTCATGGCCTGCCGCAAACTCGTCCACGGCCTGCCGCAGACTGCGCAGCGCGCGCACGTGCTCGAGGAAGCGGCGGTGCGGGCCGGGCATGTAGCCGCGCACCTCTTCGTGGAAGCCCAGCGGCGCGACGGCCGCGGTGCCGTCGGAGCAGTGCTCGACGCCGAGGACGACGTCAAAGAACTGGAGCAGCGAGCTCTGGCCGTTGCTGCCGCCGCGCAGCTGCTGCCAGCTGCCCCGCGGGCGGCCATTGTTGTCGTCAAGGCCCTCGTCGTAAAAAACGCCGTTGGGCAGGCCCTGGGCGGCCATGTTCCGGCTGCCGGCCAGGTACGGGCGAATGTCCCAGAAAAACACCTGCGGGTCGCAGCGCTCGGGCATGCGCTCCAGCAGGCGGCCGACGTCCTGGATGCAGGCGACAAAGAGGCGCAGCGCGGTGAGGCATTTTTCTGGCCAGTCGTCCGACTGGTCGTCTTTTGCCACCGCCGTCATGGCCTCGAGCAGCACGGGGACGATGGCGGCGGCGCGGCACTCCATGGCGACGGACACGACGTAGAACCACGACTCGGATTCCGTGCCGGTAAACGTGTGGAGCGCATGCAGGCGGTCGAGGTCGCCAAAGTCGTGGGTGGGCGACGTGGAGGCAAAGTTCCACAGGTTGAGCGCGGCATAGGTGGCGACGGGCGGCAGCTCGAGGTGGGCCGCCACCGCCAGCAGCGGCACGGTGATGGGGGGCGGCAGCACGTCGGCGGCCGTGGCCTCGCCCCAGATGTAGGCGTGCGCGAAAAACGACAGCACGACATAGGCGCGCCGCCACTCGGCTTCGCTCGTCAGGTGGCCGGTGGACAGGACGGGCAGCTGCGTGGCGGCGGTCGTCCGGAACGCGTGCTCTGCCAGCAGGGCCGGCAGTTCGGCGATGACCGCCTCCCAGGGAGCATAGTAGGGGTCGGGCAGACGCGCTAGGGGCAGTTCTGCAGGCAGGAAGCCATTTCGGGTGACAGCGTAGCGGTCGAGGAGAGTTTGCATGGCCACTGCAGGGGGGGGGAGAGGGGGGACAAGAACAAGATTGACGAATAGAATAATACGGATTGGGGGGGGGGTGTACGAGGGGAGCAAGGGGACGTAAGTAGCGGAAGGATTCTTTATTAGTGGAATGGGTGGAATGGGTGGAATAGAATGGCACTAGAACAAGAGAAGAAACAGGGCAGGCAGGTCTGGGCTTGTGGTCTCGGTCTGTCAGCCAGCCAGCAGCCAGCAAGGGGAGAGGACGCGCGCGGACATGAAGTAGACGGGCAGCGCCATGGGGCTACGAATTACGAATTCCTGGAGGGGGTGGAGCTGTCAGGCACAAAAGAGGCAAGCAGCGCAGCATGGCCGAGGCTCGGTCCTTTGAGCCGTGGCAAGCCTTGTCAAGCCTTGTCTATGTCTTGAGCCGAGATGGCGACTGGGGAACGGTGTTTGGGAAATCCCTCATGGTTTATAAAACCGACTGGCCGTCCGCCTCGTCGGCCCCGTTGAAAGACATCGACTACGGCCTCATTTTGGCACGGACGAGGTCGTATTTGGCAATATGGAACGGCAAACGACGGCGATGTCGAGCCGATGGCGGCCGTTTACACCGAGATGAGTCCGGCCAAGCCCTGACGCGGTCGCCCAGTGGAGAAAGAAATGGAGGTCTGAAAGGAGAGGAAGAATCGGGTTCATAAAAAGATGAGGAAAAACTGATTGGAAAAATTACAGCGGGCTGCTGAATCAGTTCAAAAATCAGTGCAAAATCAGTGCAAAAACAGTGCAAAATCAAACTAGACCCAGACCGACGTCATCGCGGAGACGCCGCGTTTGTCAACATGTCCTCACCGCAGCGTTGTCCAGCCCTTTCATTTTGCATCTTCGGCGCTGTTATGAGGCCCGCGTGGTGCTGCTATTCCCTCATGGTTTCGCATGCCGTCGGCTATTGGCGGCTGGAGCTGGCCGGTAGTGGCCCTCCCCTACAATCGTACACCATGGGCGCGGAGGAGTCCGCTGGTCCACGGCACTCAAGCCGCGCGGGGAAGCCGCGTTCATGCACGGCTAGCGGCATTGGAGTGTCACCTAGCGCTGCTTCTAGCGGTCTCTTATGGGGCGGTGGATGGGCCTTGGCGTGGCTGGACCTTCTGCTTTAGGCAATGTCGGCGTGTAAGCCAGGCCCCGGCGCGACAGCACGACGCAGGCGGAAGGAGCGACACCCGGCGACGGCTCGACTACAAAGTGGTCTCGCGCGTCCGGACACCAGAGGGTTGTTGTACTTGCCGTTCATGTCCATCCAAGATTACTCAGCGTACCACTGAACTTGTCTGTTTACTTTCAATATTCTATTACCATTTTACCTATTTTACCTACCATTACATATTCCCCATCACAATAACCCCCCCACAATGTCCTTCGCAGAGACTCTCGCTTCGCTGCGGGCCGGCGCCAAGCCCCAGTTCCCCGGCACCGCCAACAGCCTCGACTACGCCCGCGCCATGGACGCCCAGGACCCGCTGCGCCACCTGCGCAGCGAGTACATCATCCCGTCCAAGGCCATGATCAAGAAGCGCACGTATGAGGGCGTCGAGCCGCAGGACTGCGCCCAGGATGATCCGGCCATTTACTTCTGCGGCAACTCGCTGGGCCTGCAGCCCAAGGCCACGCGCCGCTACGTCCACGCCCAGCTCGAGACCTGGGGCTCCATTGGCGTGCAGGGCCACTTTGAGGCGCTCGCGGGGGGGCCCTTGCCGGCCTGGCAGGACATGGTGGCCGCCAGCGCCGAGCAGGTGGGCCGGCTGGTCGGCGCCGCCGACGCCAGCGAGGTCGTCACCATGAACACGCTGACGGCCAACCTGCACATGATGCTGGCCAGCTTCTACACGCCGACGGCGACGCGCCACAAGATCATTGCCGAGTGGAAGCCCTTTCCCAGCGACACGTACGCGCTGGCGTCGCAGCTGGCGTGGCATGGGCGCGACGTGGCGTCGTCGCTCGTCGAGCTGCAGCCCGACGCCGACATGTACATCTCGACCGAGTCCGTGCTGCGCACCATTGACGCGCACGCCGACTCGGCCGCGCTGCTGCTGCTGCCGGGCATCCAGTACTACAGCGGCCAGCTGTTCGACATGGCCACCATCACCGCCTACGCGCGCAGCAAGGGCATCGTGGTCGGCTGGGACCTGGCCCACGCCATCGGCAACGTCGAGCTGCACCTGCACGACTGGGACGTCGACTTTGCCGTCTGGTGCACGTACAAGTACGTCAACTCGGGGCCCGGCGGCATTGCCGGCGCCTTTGTGCACGCCCGCCACGGCGCCGTCACCGAGGCTGAGACCGGCAACGGCAAGTCGCTTCTCACCTTCCGCCCCCGCCTGTCCGGCTGGTACGGCTGCGACGTCCGCGTGCGCTTCAACATGTCCAAGGACTTCCAGCCCACCCCCGGCGCCCAGGGCTTCCAGGTCTCCAACCCCTCCGCCATGGACCTGGCCAGCCTCGGCGGCGCCCTGTCCGTCTTTGACAAGACCTCCATCAAGGACCTGCGCGACAAGTCCCTCGTCCTGACCGCCTACACCGAGCACCTGCTCAACGGCATCCTCGCCGACAGCGCCAGCTCCGGCTCCGGCGCCGAGGCACCCTTCAAGATCATCACGCCCGCCAACCCGCTCGAGCGCGGCGCCCAGCTCAGCGTCCTGCTCAAGGCCGGCACACTGCCCGCCGTCACCCGCGCACTCGACCAGGCCGGCATCATCATGGACCAGCGCAAGCCCGACGTCATCCGCATTGCCCCCGTCCCCATGTACAACACCTTTGAAGAGGTCTACACCGTCGCACAGACCCTCCGCAAGGCCGTCCTGTAATACTATAATATAATTTGAGATGCACTGGTATTAAAAGTTTAAACAAAGACGCACTAATATTAAAAAAGTTTAAACAAAAACAAAAACAAATAATCCCTTCCATGTTTCATGATATCTTCTGCTCCGTGTGAAATGATGCAATGCATAGCCCCGGCTTGTAGCCCCGCGCCTGTAGCCCCGGCCTGTCCCTTTGTTGTATCCTGTATGTTGAAACCCAAAATGCAACTCCATCGTCCATGTATGTTCGTGTTGAATCTTCGTCTTCCCATCTCCATCTTCCCTCTCCCTCCGTCCTAGATCGGCTCGTCGCGCGGCTCGATCATGACTTCGTTCACCGACACGTGCGCCGGCTGCCGCAGCGCGTACACCACCGCCGACGCCACGTCCGCCGGGCTCAGCACCCGCGCACCCGTCGGCGTGCCGTACTTCTCCATCGCCTCCGGGTCCGTCGACAGACCCAGCAGCTCCGTCGCCGTGTTGCCCGGCTGCACCGACGTCACGCGCAGACCCGTGCCCGCCGTCTCCACCCGCAGCGCCTGCAGCACCGCCTCCACAAAGAACTTGCTGCCCGAGTACACGCCCAGGCCCGGAAACACCTTGCGACCCGCATCCGACGAGATCGCCACAATGTGAGGGCTCGCGCCCGACCCGGCCGACTCGCCGTTCAGTGGCTTCGCGCGCTCCAACATCCCCGGCAGTGCCGCCGACAGGCAGTGCAGCAGGCCCTTGCAGTTGACATCCACAGTGCGGTCCCATTCATCGGCGCGCACGCTCGACATCATGGTGAAGTACATGACGCCGGCGCAGACGATCAGAATGTCGATGGGGCCGAGCTGGGTCGTGGCTGCCTCGACAAGAGCCTTAACCTGAGCAGCGTCGGTCACATCCGTGGCCTGCGGCAGAATCTTGGTGCCGGGGAACTGTGCCTCCAGCGTCGCTTGCAGTGTCTTGAGCTCACTCAGGCGACGCGCGCCGAGGGCAATGTGGGCACCATCGTTGGCCAGGGCCGCCGCAATCGCAGCGCCGATACCCGAAGACGCGCCGACAACCACAGCGACACGGCCCGCCAGGGGGCCTTGTGGCACAGGCACAACACTTTCGGCAACCTTAGGCGCTGCCGATAGCTTGGGACCCTTGTGCAGCCAGCCGCGCGAGTAAAAGTGGCGCGTGTAGGTGGTAAGCAAGTCCAGGTCGAGCGACGCGTGCTTTTCGGCATCTTCGAGCAGCGCGTTTGTCTTGGCATCGTCCAGCAGAATGGACAGCTTAAGAAAATCGACCGAGGGCATGCCGGCGCGCAGAATGTCCATCGGCGACAGGTCGCTGTCGTCGCGCGCAGCCATGCCAGCAGGCGGTGCATCGCTCTGGTCCTCGTTCCAGCGCGCCACCCATTCGTCCCAGTCGACCGCCTGCGTCTCATATCCCAGCAGGGCAAGGCGTGCAAACACGTCCTTGGCCGGGATGGCAGTGAAGTCGCCGATGTGCAGGACACGTCTTTCGGCGGCCGTCTCGGTGTCGGCCAGGCTCAGCATCTTGCGGGCAGCAGCATCGACGGGCGTCATCTCGATGCGCCATCCATCGACATTGGGCGAGTACCCGATGCGCAGACTCTCCACGATGAGGGCGGTGACGACATCGCGGGGGTTCGTTGCGCCCGTCTGGCTGTGGCCGCCGAGCGTGCCCGGGCGGTAGACGCGCACAGGCAGGCCCTTTTGGGCAGCCGAAAGCACCAGCTTCTCGGCCACCCACTTGGTTTGGCCATATCCGTCGGGAATCATGTCGACGACGTCCCCAGTCGTGCTGACGGGCGTGTCATCTTCGGTCCATGCGTGCTTAGCCGGCGGTAGGACGCCGTTGGTCGAGACATAGTGCACTGTAGCCTGGCCTTGCGCGGCGAGGCGTAGCACTTCCTTGGTGCCGCCGACGTTGGCGTCGCGCAAGGCATCATAGGGGTAGACAAGGTTGACGTGGGCACCGGCGTGGACGACAGCCTGGATGCGGGCCGCCAGGTCGGCAAACTGCTTGGCACCCAGTCCCAGGCTGGGCATGGCAAGGTCACCGTTCACAATGGTGATGCGGTCGACAATGCTGTCGGTCCAGAGGTTAAGGCCTAGCAAGTGCTTGCGTAGGCGCGCCATGCCGCCGGCTGGCTTCGGCAGGCCCGACGTGGAAGAAGGGCTGCGCACGAGGCAGTGGATTGTGGCGTTCGTGGTGGCAACCAGCTCAGCGAGCAGAAAAGCGCCGAGGAAGCCCGTGGCACCCGTCAGGAGGATGTCTGTGGCCTCGCTGATGCGAGCAGGCGCCTTTGTCTCGGCAATTTCCAGGTCATCAGGGAGAACACTGTCGTCCGCGATTAGGGCCGTAAGCAGGCTGTTGTCGACAGACTTGGTGGCCGCCGACGATGCCTCACGTGCAGCAGCAGCGATTGCGGCGATATGGCCTTCCATGGTAGGGTTGCTGGCAAGTGCGAGCAGTGGCACATTGACGCCGTAGGCGGTGGACAGGCGGCTGGACAGCTCCGCCAGGGCCAGGGAATGGCCGCCGAGATCGTAAAAGTCAAACTGCTGCGGGTCGATGGAGGTCTCGGGCAGGTTCAGGCACGCGGCCCAGTGACGGCGCACATCGTTCTCGTCGATCTGCGTGGCAGGGTCATTCTGCACGCCCCCGGGTGTGACTGCAGCCGTGCCACTGCCCCACAGAATCTGGGCCAGGCTGTCAGCGGGAGGGGTCTCGGGCGGACTGGGGCCGGCACGCAGCGACGGCAGACCCTTGAGGTCCACCTTGCCCGAAACCTTGTGCGTGGGCAGCATGTCTAGCTCGACCCAAAAGACGGGGATCATGTAGTGCGCCAGGTGGTCAGCGAGCAGACGGCGCGCCAGGGGACTGTGGCCGTCGCTGTTGATCTGGAGGGGTGCACGCAGATCGGGGCCGGACGCGGCCCCACCCTCGACGTCACGGACCACGTAGGCGACCAGCTGCCGCTCCAGGCCTTCCTTATCGGCGAGGACGACACAGCTGCGCACGGCCAGGTGCTTGACAATGGCGCTCTCGACAGCAGCCGGATGGACAGTGTAGCCGCGGACCTTGATCATGCCACCGACACGGCCGCTGATCTCGAGCTCACCCGTGGATGGCAGGATGCGAGCCTTGTCGCCCGTGCGGTACATGCGACCGACGCCACCATTGAAACGGTTAGGCAAGAAGACCTCGGCCGTGGTCTCGGGACGGTTGAGGTAGCCGCGGGCCAGGAGCGGGCCGCCAACGTAGAGCTCGCCGCCCACGCCTGGGGGTAGCAGGTTGCCGTCCTCGTCGAGAACATAGGTGTGCTCGGGATCCATGGGCGGGCCGACAGGGCATACAGTGGCGTCCGAGGGCAGGTGCTCGAGGGCCTCGCGGATGTCGCCGCAGGCGATCTCGTGGGTCTCGCTGACGGAGTAGCAGTTGAGCAGACGCACCGGCGCAAGCGCAGTCGTGGCACGGCGTGCCAGGTCGACGGAAACAACCTCACCGTTGAGCCAGAGCGTGCGCAGGCAGGGCAGACGCATAGCGAGGTCAGGGTAGCGGGCCAGCACAGTGGCAAGCAGCGTGGGCGTCATGAGAGTCTCGGTGATCTTGTGCTGGGCGAGGAACTTGACGAGGCCGACAGGGTCGTAGCTGGCGTCATCGGGCACGGTGACGACGGTGGCTCCTTTGAGCAATGGCCGCAAGATCTCCCAAACGAAGAAGACGTTGCAGGCGACGCGGTCACCCTGTTGCAGGTCGCTGACTAGGAAGCGCATGGCATAGGATTTGACGGGGGCGCTGTGGGGGTTGCAGATGCCCTTGGGGCGGCCGGTGGTGCCCGAGGAGTAGGAGACAAAGGCCAGGCGGTCGAGGTCGGTGGCGGGCGGCAGAGCAGAGATCGCTGGGGGCGAGACGACAAGAGGGTCCGTGGTGGGAAGAGCGGCCAAGTCCTCAATACTGCTGCCACGCTCAAGCAGGATGCGCGGCGTGTGGGCGGGCACGCGATCAGCATACTCGGCGCTGGTGAGAATGACCGGTGGGCGAGCATCCTCAATGACGTCGGCGAGCAAGCCGGGGGGGTAGGCGACCTCGAGGACGAGAAAGGCACCGCCCGCCTTGAGGGCAGCTATGCAGGCGACAATGTACTGGATGTTGTGGCCCATAAGGACACCAACAAGGACATCACGGCCTACCCCGTACACCGTACGCAGACGGTCAGCAACATGATCGGTGGCAGCGTCAAGCTCGGCATAGGTCCAGGTGGTGGTGTCATCGACGGCGGCAACGGCATTGGGGGTGGCCAAGACCTGCCGGCGGAAGAGCTCCACCAAGTCGTGTGTAGTGTCCATGTGAAGCTTGACGATGTGAGGGGGTGGGGAGGAGCTGGTTGAGGCGAGATGGGAGAAAAGATGGAGGAGAGTATCTGATGTTCTGAGAAAGGTCGGTGGGCAGGGCCAAGTGAGAGAGGTATGAGTAGATGCGGACGTGAAGCGAGAGAAGAAAAGAACAGAAAAGAAAGGCAAGAGAAGAGGACAGACGAGAAAGAACGATGAGTACAAGAGAGAAAATAAGAGGAAAGAGAGGAGGAGAGAAAGAAGAGACAGAAGAGGGAAGAGGACAGGGAGGAGGGTAAGGAAGAGGGAGGAGAGACGAGAGAGAGAGAGAAGAGAGAGGACAGCAGGAGAGCTGAAGAAGCTTCAGGAAGATCTGCCAGGCAGCTATTCTACGGTCTACGGACAATCAATCAAGCAAGGCAAGTGCATAGGACTTATTCTCTGGAATTGAATTGGTCGACGGAAGGAGGTACGAGTACGGGCAGCATGGTCCGGAAGAGTGAGGAAGGAGCTAATGAGATGAGGAAGGAGCAAGGGATCGGCAGATGGCAGTCGGATCGATAAGCATGTAGCTTTGCTAGTAAACTGAGTGGATGGGTACATGACGTATCTTATCGAGCAAGACGATAACACGATAGCCGGTTGATAAGGCCCGATGCCGAAAAGGTACGGGCAGCTTGGCGGAGGAAGGCAGCGATGTGGTTTGTTGGGGATGGTGTTAGCGGGTGGAGAGCCATGTTTATCCGGAAAATAAATGGATAAAAAGGAAGTTTAAATGGGATATTCAGAGGGAGCAAGTTTAAACTGTTGAGGGCGCACACATTTGCATGTGATAGTGACGAAGAATGCGCTGGCATTGATCGCGATCTGAATCATGCAGGGGAATAAAGAAGATAAGATAGGTAAGCGAGCGAGTATTTTTTGAATAATTGTTGATTTATCAATTATCAATTATCAATATTTGAAAATAGTAAACAATAAACTCAGAAAGAGGGGAAGAAGAAGCCAAACAGACACAAACAGACACAAACAGACACGAAATAATCACCAAGGCAGTAATACACATTAGGGAACATGACGACTAACAAAGGCGACTACGGAAAGACCATGTCGGCAGTTGCTGTGGTGCCTGACATAGCATCCAGGAACAATCAGTTCTCGAACGTCCAAGCTACTCCGTACTTCAAGCGACAACGAAGCGCCGGGGGTTTGGCGACGGCCGCCGACAACCGGCAAAAGGACCGTCCCATTCATAGGATTAAAGGGTCGGCACTAGGCCGGATGACGGGGGCGAAACGCGGCGCGGGCGGCATAGCGGCTCGGCCACGGTATGCAACGGCGGTCGGTCGCTTTGAGGGGTTGCTTGTGTGATGTACGCAGTACGCGACGTACGAGTACATCAACAAGGTGGGATGGTGGCGGATGAGTAATCATTACGTAGATGGGATCGGGCAGAAGCGAGACAGCATCTGCCGGCTTGTACAAGTGTCTTGGAATATGGATGGACGTGGTCTAGACCAACTGCTGCAAGTGACGACTCGAGTGACGACTGTGCCATGCCATGCGAATGATGTTATGCCAACGTGGAAGACAGACGTCGGCAGTGCGCCGTAGCTCGCTTTGAGAGCTGCGTAAGTGCCTCCATTAACTGGCACACGCAACTATGAGTATGAAGCGTGTACTCGTACTTGTACTACGTGGTATGTATCTGGTACGCGCAAATGCTTCGATTGAGTACTCGCACATCGTACTCTGTACTCGTTCTCGTGCAACTCGGACGTCGTAGTCGTCGGCAGCATGGCTTCGGCTTCTGTCAGATTGCTACAGTGGATGCCGTTTCCCCGTCTTTGATTCCTATTCTATTCGAGAATAAGGCCAGCCTGTCTACGAATCGTAAGACGACAAAGCACACGCGGCTGATCAAACGGCACTGCTTGTGTCAGCACTGAGCGTCCCATCAGCCTCACCCCACACGCCGAGCAAACGCAAGCCACCAGCCACGATACTCGCATGTTCGTCAGTATGCCCGCGTTTGATGCACAAGCGACTGCACTCCGTATGCACCTCGTTTGTTTCATGCAATGCATCTTTGTTTTGGCAAGACAGGACGCGGCAGTCACTTCGCTTTTGCACCCGCCCATCATCAAGACGTCCCCGAAGCGCCAGGGGCAAGTCGAAACACGTCCTCTGTAACAACCGGGATCAACGGCCGCGGTAATAACGGGCGATCGGAGTCGGAACTTTAGCAAAAGCTACGAGTGCGGCTTCAGTCCCGCATCTATCAATCCCAACTCCGACATCGTCTTAAAGTCGCCTGATGTCAACCTTTCCAGCCTGCCCTGAACTCGCCTCCTGACAACATTTTCTTCATTTTTCTTCATTCTATTTTTGCTCTCTTGCTTCCGAATCGTTATGTACGAGTATCTTCTAACACATCCATTCACATCCGTAAACTTTATATATCCATATGTCCGGATATCCAGGATCCATGTCCCAAGCATCGGACTTGCATCAATCCCGCGCAATTGCACTTCACATAGCGTGCTAGAACGCCTTGCGCTTCTCGTATATGCCGTCAACACCAGCTAGCTGCCTCTGACGACGCCCTGTCCTCCACTACGAGTACTCGGAGACACTGCTGATTGGCGCCGGAGCATCGTGAGAACTAGTAGCGACGCTGCACAGCCCCGTGAAACGTAAGCCCGGAACAGTGCATTACAGTGTGCATACGGTATACGACTTGCCACTTATGAGTACTCCGTCCGGCGTTGCTCGACGACCACGCCCAACCAGCAGCCATCAAGGTAGCACATTGAGCCAACCAGACGGCTCCGTTTCGAATAGACCCGCTTTTCAGACGTACCACGAGTACTTGGCGCACAGCCCACGTCAATAACAAAAACAACCGTCCCCTCACCGTCTGCCACCGTCTTCTGCAGTGTACGTCGCCTCCCCCCCCCCAGCCACAGCCTGTTAGCGTTCTCCTGCCAAGCTCTTTCCTTTCCTGGCCGCCGTTGCAAATAGTGTCGCAGAGCGGCGATATCAGCTTCGTCTCCGACCCCCTCCTCCGCCGTGTTTCTTCACTCGGGTTGATGTTTTGATTTTTTTGTTTTGGTGTACTTTATTCCTTGTTGTTGTTTTCGTCTTTCTTCCGTTTCGCGTCCTGATTTTCTATCATTCAATTTGCCCATCCTGCCTGTTGGATCTCCTCCATCGATCCTTCCGCCGTTCTCGCCGTCGCTCGCTCCTGCCTCGTCTGCACCCCCCCCCTCCACGTCCGTCTCAGGTTGGACCCTGGCCCTAATCGCGGCCTCCTATCCTATTATCGCCTTCCTTCTCCTCTCTCTCTTTCTCTCCTCTTTCTCTCTCCTTTTTCTCAACATCAAACAACGTCCAGCGATACCCAACCTGGCCCCCTTTCTTCCTTTCTCCTCTTCCCCTACCCCAGCAATCGGACTCTGCCAACACCGGCCTTCCTTCCATACGGAGTACGAGTAGACTCACACTCACCCTCTTCCCATATCTCACCACCCACCACCACTTTCAACCCCTGCCACATCCACCCGGTCCACCAGCATCCACGCATCCACCGCTCTCCCCAGCGACAACCAGACACCAGAACACTATCGTACTCCGTATACGAGCCCTGTCGAACTCTCTTTCTCTTGGCTTTTTGTCGTCGTCGTTCCGTCCAATCTCTCTCGCCCAACCGCTCTCGCTTGCGTTCTTCGTCTCACACAGCGCAATATCTGGTTTTTTTTTTCTCTCGAAACGGCTGCTTCAACTTCTTACATGTCGGCATACACTCACATTCGTTGACGCCAGCTACCCAATCCCACCGCCTCGTCGCACCCCAAACCCCAATTACGCCCCATGAGAACCGCTTCCGTGGCTCCCGTCGCATCGCCACCCTCCGCCTCCCGCTCGCATCGGCGCTGAGCCGCCGTTTGCTGAGGCTGTTTTTTCTTCTTCTCCTCCCTTCGACATTTCTCTAACCGCTTCACCTCCGCCGCCTCCTCCTCTCCAACCCTTCACCATGGACACCGCTGGCGAGCTGCTCGTCCTCGCACATGAGGTCTATGCTCGCGCCAACTCAACCTCGTCCACAGACGACACCACAAAGGCAAAACCCGCCACTTATAAGATCATTGGCATTTCGCTCGCTATCGGCTCCGGCGTCTTTATCGGCACCTCCTTTGTCCTCAAAAAATATGGCCTACTCAAGGCCAACGAAAAGTACAACGAAGTCGCCGGCGACGGCTACGGCTACCTCAAGAATGCATGGTGGTGGACCGGCATGACGCTCATGATCATTGGCGAGATCTGCAACTTTGTCGCCTACGCCTTTACCGACGCCATCCTCGTCACACCGCTCGGTGCCCTCTCCGTCGTCATCACCACCATCCTGTCCACCATCTTCCTCAAGGAGCGTCTCAGCATGGTCGGCAAGGTCGCCTGTTTCCTGTGCATCGTCGGATCCGTCGTCATTGTAATGAATGCGCCTGAGGAGGCCTCGGTCGACAGCATCCAGGAGATGCAGCACTTTGTCATCCAGCCCGGCTTCCTCAGCTACACCGGCGTCATCGTCCTCGGCGCAGCCGCCACCGCCATCTGGGCTGGGCCGCGCTGGGGCAAGAAGAACATGCTCGTCTACATTAGCATCTGCAGCTGGGTCGGTGGCCTGAGTGTCGTTGCCACGCAGGGCCTCGGGTCCGCCATTGTTGCTGCCGCCAGCGGTACCAAGAACCAGTTCAATCAGTGGTTTCTCTACGTCCTCCTCGTCTTTGTCATCTGCACCCTCTTGACAGAGATTATCTTTTTGAATGTATGTTTGCCCTCATCCGCTCTCTATCTATCCTGTCAATGCTAACCGATTCCTCGCAGAAAGCACTCAACCTCTTCAACGCCGCCATGGTCACGCCCACCTACTACGTCTACTTTACCAGCACCACCATCATCACCTCGGCCGTGCTCTTCCAGGGCTTCAAGGGCACCGCAACTTCCATTGTCACTGTTGTCAACGGCTTCCTGACCATCTGCTCCGGTGTTGTTCTGCTGCAGCTGTCCAAATCCGCCAAGGACGTCCCCGATACCGCCGTCTTCAGCGGCGACCTCGACCAGATCCAGACCATTGCCGAGCAGGAGCAGTCCGAGACGGAGCCCAAAGCCGACGCCATCCGCGGCACGGCCGCCATTGTGCGCCGCCTGTCGTCGGCGCGCCAGCAATGGGAAGCCACCGAGTTCAAGCGCATGCACGAGGAAAAGATGCGCGAACGCATGGAGCTCGAGTCCGTCCTCGAGGACGGCACCGCCGACCCCAATGCTCCCCCGACGCCCATGTACGAGTGGGACGGTATCCGCCGCCGCCGCACCACCCTCGGCAGCAATCGCTCGCGCACCCCTACCACCCTATCACGTCCCTTTACGCCTGGTGCACCAACCATACACTTGCCCCTTGGCTGGTCGCACATGCCCACCGAGGAAGAGCTTGCCGCCCTCGACCGTCCCACTACGCCCGGCATGCTCTCCAGCATTGCCGGCACGATCCGTGGCCGTCGCGGGCGCGATCGTGGCATGAGTGTGTTGCTCCCCAGCCACAGTGCCGACCTCGACGAGCCGCCAGCCCTCAACGCCCACAGCCAGTCGCAGCTGCAGAGTCCCATGCACCCCGTGCAGCTGACCGAGATTCCGGGCGCTGCCCACAATCCTGCTGCGGCCAACAAATACTACGATGGCGACGCGCGGTACGGCTTGCCTTCCAATACCAAGACGGAGTACATGGGCGCCGCCGCCTATGCGACGAGCGACGCCGACAGCATTTCGACAGAGCCGCCGGTGCCGCCACCACACCTGACGAAACGGCAGTTCTCGTTCCAAAACGTCTTTAGGCGCCACCAGCATGACGAGCACAAAGCGTCGTCGCATGACTCAAGGCACACATCGGAGACGGGCCGCCCGCCAAGCCGGCCGCCCATTGCGGGGTCGCGCGGGTACACGTCGCCGCAGATCAGGGGCTCGACGGTGGAGGAGCGTCTTGGCCTCGTCAAGAACGAGTCGCCGGCGCTGCCGGCGCTGCCGTCCTTTGAGGACGAGGACGACGATACCGACAGCTTTGTCCAAGTACAGAGCACGTCGCAGCGCGTGTACGACGACGTGGTGCACATGGACCAGGTGAACAAGACGCCGCCACGGCAGGCAACAACCGGGCACCAGGCGCGCCAGGAACAGAGATACGGTCGCGGCATAACAGGCGGCGCCCCCTCGACCTCGTCGCCGGTGCGCGGCCATGAAAAGAGCGACAGTGCGAGCAGCGCCGGCAGCGCCCGCCACGGCCGGACACGACGGAGGCAGGACTCGTCGCCGCCGCCACCACCACCAGGCGGGCGGAGGTATAATCCGCCGGCGGGTGGCAACGGCGGAGCCTATATCTAGAGCCCGTCCGTGCGGCGGCTTGTTTGTTTCCTTTTCTTGCGTATCTTTGTTGTATATTGTATCATGTATGAGCGTTTTCTTGTCTAATGTAACGGCCTACGACTGTATGATGATACTCTTTTCTTTTTTGTCGATTGTTGGATATTGTGTTGATTGTGATTGGTCCAACTGCGTGTGTCGATATACCTGTGAAGCATATATGGAAAGTATCAGGGCATCTGGGTTGTACAGGAATATTAGAATAGGGTAGATTAGAAAAGGGTTGTAAAAGTAGTGAAGATCAAAAATCAAAAAAGAGTACATCAAAACAAAACTCCGTATATGCGGAAATCGTCTGCAACGCTGCCGTCGTATCATGGCCGTAATAATAACGCAACAAGAAAAATAGAAACAATAGAGCAAGAAGTAGTAAAAGAAGCAATGATAGAGAAAAAAATGCAACAGAAACGAAGGAAACAAAAAAACAAATATGAGATGAGAATGTGAAAATCAAAGAAAGCCGGGCGTCGTGTGGCTGCGCCGCAGCCATATGCCGACGAAAGGCTGGATAATAGAGACCAGCAAAGGATCAGTGGGAAAACGCCCGCCGCCTACCAATCGTAGGCCCAGCCGTTTTCTTCCAAAAAGTCCTCGCACGCTTGCCGCAGCGTCAGGTTGGTGCGCAGGTCCGAGGACTGCAGCGGCTCCCGCGTCAGGGGGTCGGTGGGCGACCGGCGCAGGTGCTCGAGGATGGCCGCGCGCTCGTACGACTTGCCGTTCTTGGTGATGACGGGGTCGACCATGATCTCGAGCGTGATGTCGTCGACGAGCCACTCGGGCACGGTGCGGCGGCGGTCCTCGCGGTTCCGCGCGTGCTCAAACGTGGCCTGCAGCTCGTCCAGCTTCTGTGCCCAGTCGGCGGCGACTTGCTCGGTCTCGGCCGCGTCGGCGTCAGCGTTGGCCTCGGCCAGAGACGCCAGCTCCTCGTCGCGCTTGGCCTTCATGAGCGCCACGACCTCGTCCTCGAGCGGCTTCAGCTTGCGCAGGCGCACGCGCTCGCGGTCCTCCCACCGGGCCTTCTTGCAGGCCAGCAGGTGGCTTGTGATGTTGACAATGGACTTGTCGTTGGTCTGGGCGCACAGCTTCTGCGCCTTTTGGCAGTCGGCGACGGCGCTGTCAAACTCGCGCAGGTGCAGCTCGGCCTGCGACAGGTAGTAGTAGGCCTTCATGTTGTCGGGTGCCAGGTCCAGGCACGTGCGGCAGTCGAAGGCGACGTCGTTCCACATCTCCAGCTTGAGCCGCGCGAGGGCGCGGTTGGTGTAGAGCGCGGGGTTCTTGGGATCGGCAAGGATGCTGGTTGGAGATTAGCTGGCTGCTTTTTTTTCAACGAGAAAAGAAAAAAGAAGAGAAAGAAAGAAAAAAAAAACTCACGCGTTCGAGTAGAGGCCTTCGGCAGCGGCATACTCGCCTTTGGCAAAGTGGCGGTTGCCCTGCTCCTTGAGCGCGAGGGCCTGGCTGGACATGATGTGTGCGGCGCACTGCACAGTGCAGTACAGTATATGTGAGGGTATCGACAAGAAGGTGCCAAGATGTCGTTGGCCATGTATATCCCAAGATAGGGACCAGAGGGGGGAAAGGCTGGATCGTCGACCTTTGGTTGAGCTGTAAAGAGCCGGGCCGGTGTGAGTGTGATGGGTGTCTCAGACGCAAGTCAGTGCTGGTTCTGTGATGTAAGGCGGCGGTCGAGATGGTGGTGCAGGATCAGCAGCAAAGTCGGTAGCACATACAATTTGCGATGGATTACTCGTACGAGTACAAGAGAGAAATGAGAATAGATTGAAAAAAAAAAAAAAAGAAAGAAAGAAACAAAGTTCACGAGAATGCAGTCATTGAGGAGGAGAAAGAGGAAAAGGGAACATGAGAGAATGCGCTCAGGAAGGAGGGCGGTCGCACTTTCCCGAGAAACAGACCCCTGTCGAGCATAGATATTACTAGAAAGAGCAACCGCAGCAGAGAGTGGGTCGCCCTCACGCCCCAAGATTGGCCAAAAGCGGCAAGGGACCCGTTCTTTTGGCGTTATCCCTGTAGCTTCTAAAGCAAGCACGGTACTGTGTACATGCAGAACAGCAGCGATGGTGATTGTGACTGCATATTGATGTTGATATTCGAACATTGAAACAGCTTTTGACTTTGGATTTCAGATAATATTCATATAAATCCAGAGTGACATGCATTGTACGAGTACTGGAGACTTGGGGGCGCAGGCGGCGACAGGTCACAAGGCTGCTCGCCTATTTGTCAGGACGGAAGCTTCCAGAAAGGACAGTTCCCCACAGGGCGGGAAGGAGCCACTTGACAGCTTCACTGACGGCATGACATAATCTTCCGATTGATCTTGTTCTTGTACGAGTACAAGTACACGTACACCCTACAGCTTGCTGTCCTTCCACACGGGATCCCGCCGCTCGACAAAGCTCCGCACGCCCTCCTGCATGTTGTCGCCGCCGTCGATGATGCCGTACATGCCGCGCTCCAGCAGGTTGACCGCCAGCTCCGGCGCGAGGCCGTCCCAGCCCATGCGCATGCCCTCGCGCGACACGATGACGGCGTCGGGCGAGTTGGCGGCGACGGCGGCGGCCAGCTGAAGCGCCGTGCCGAGCAGGTCCGCGCCCCCCGCGGGCACCACTTTGTTGACGATGCCCCAGCGCTCCATCTCGTCGGCCGAGAACATGCGGCCCGTCAGCACCATCTCGGCGGCGCGCTGCCGGCCCAGCGTGCGCACGACGCGCGGCAGGGCGCCGGCAATGGCGACGACGCCGCGCCGGACCTCGGGCAGGCCGAACTGGGCGGACGCGACGGCCACGATCATGTCGCAGTTGACGGCAATCTCCATGCCGCCGCCGAGGCACAGGCCGTTGACGGCGGCAATGACGGGCTTCTTGCCGGTGCGGTTGCTGAGCCCGCCGAACCCGGAGCCGGTCCACTTGTCGGCCCGCGCGGCGGGGCTATGGCTATGACTGTCAGCCGCCGCTGCCGCCGCCGACTTGTGCGTCTCGTTCCACTGCTTGAGGTCAGCGCCGGCACAAAAGGCGCGGCCGGTCCCGGTGACCACGGCACAGCGCAGCGACGGCTCGCAGTCGTACCAGCGGAACAGCGCGTCGAGCGGGGCGTGCAGCGTGGTGGGCAGCGAGTTGAGCTGCTTCGGGCGGTTGAAGCGGACCAGCAGGACGTGGGCCACGGGAAAGGAGACGACGACGTCAGGCACCGCTGGCGGCGGCGAAGAAAGAGAGGGGGGCAGGGCCATTGTGGTGGGATATGCAGATTTTGCGTTCAGCGTAGAGTACTCGTAGAAAAGCACAAAATCCGGGGTCTGGGGCTGGCGTTGTACTCGTTTTAGTACGACGTAGCGTGGAGAGCCTCGGCTGCTGGCCGGGCCTAGTTCTCCGCAATCCCCACGTTTCGGTACGACGCAGATCCCTGCCACGCTGCTTAGTCAGCCGCATCGACGAGATTATCATCACCACCTCTTCATCCTAATAATCTGCTCAGCGAGAAATGCTGGAAATGCTGGAAATGGCAAAACAATGACATAAAAAATAACAACAAATTAACTACTCAATAAATGCGCGTAGAGACCTTTGGGTCCCACTTACGGACGTACACCCTACGCTGGCAGCCCGCGCTTCTCGCTCTCGGTAAAGAAAATCACCATGCGCCACAGCTTCTTCACCAGGTCCTCGGCCGCCTCGTCCAGGGCCTCCTGCAGCTCCTCCACCAGGGCCTGCGGCGACCCGTGCTTGCGCAGGTGCTCCACCACCACCTCGACCAAAAACTGCTCCTGCACGCCCAGGTACTCGACCACCTTCTTCTCCACAAACGGCCGCAGCTTGTCGTGCACGATGCTGCCCTCGTCCTTGTCCAAAAAGGCCCACGCCACCGGCCACGCCCACAGGCCCTCGCGCTCCGTCGGGATCTCCTGCGCCAGCGCCCGCACCGCCTGGTTGAGCTCCTCGTCCGACATGCGCGCCGCTGCCGGCATCGGCTCAAACGTGATGGGCACCAGCTGCCGCCGCTTCGACGCCTCGTCCTGCTCCTCGTCGTCCAGCAGACCCTCGACCTCGGCCACCGTGCGCCGCGTCGCCGCGCCGCGCCGCGCCTGGTTGCGCTGGGCCGCCGCGCCAAACGAGATGGTCACCTTTTGCGGTGCGCCGCCGTCGGTGCTGCTGTGGGCCGTCTTGTGTTCATCAATGCCATCCCGGCCATGCCGACTGTCCCGGCCGTCCTTCTCGGACACGCGCGCGTCCATCTCGTCCGCCTGCTGCGCCAGGAACGAGTCCGCCATGCCGCGCGCCGCTTCCATCTCGGCCGCCTGCTTGCGCTGCTCCTCCTCCTCGGCGCGCCGGTCCGCCGCGTCCTTGGCCTCCTCCTCCGCCCGCTCGTGCGCCCGCTTGCGCTGCCAGGCCGCGTGGTCGCGGTAGTACAGCGCCGTCTTACGGGCCGCCTCGCGCTCGTCGTCCCACGCCTTGTCGTGCGCCAGGGCCTCCTCGCGCCGGCGCACGGCGCTCTCGGCCTCGGCGCGGTCGCGCTCCTTTTCGCGCTCCAGGGCCGCCGCCCGCTGCCGCTCGCGGTTCGCCCACTTGCGTTCCGCCTCCTGGTACTGCTTCTCGTCGTCGTTTTGCTGCTTGCGCAGCTCGCGGCCGTACAGCTCGTCGTCGCTGGCATCGGTGTCCGGGTCCTCGCGGTAGCGGCGCGGCGGCTCGCGGTCACGGTCGCGTTCTCGTTCCCGTTCCCGTTCGCGCTCGCGCTCCCGTTCTCTCTCACGCTCGCTCCGCGGCTTGCCGTTCACACTCACAAGCGGCTCGTCGCCGTTGCGCCGCCGCTCCAGCTCCTCCATCTCCTGCTCGCGCTTCGACCGCTCCAGGTCGCGCTGCGTGCTGCGGTCGCGGAACGCCGCAATCTCGCTCGCCACCATGGCGCGCATCTCCTCGGGCACGTCCGCCAGCTCGTCCTCCTGCTGCGCCAGGGCGAAATTAGCAGCCTCGACGCCCGCAGCCGCCGCCGCCGCCCCAATGTCCATTGCGCCCGCCGCCCCGTCCGCCATGGCGACGTCAGCCTCCTGCGGCGGCGGCGGATAGAACAGCTTATGTATTGCCGCCTTGAGCGCCGCCCGGCAGACTTCGCGCCGCGCCTTGGCCTCGGCCTTTGCCTCGTCCGTCTGCTTGTCCTGGTGCGCCTCAATGTACTTGAGGCTGACAGGGTCGACGGCGATTTGCAGTGTTGTTTTCCGAATGTCCTTGTACGGGTCCTTTTCGTCGTCGTCGTTGTCCTTGTCGCCGTCTTCCTTTTTCTCCGCCTCGTCTTCTCCCGTTTTGTTCTTCCTCTCTGTATCGTCACCCTTACCCTCCTCCTCCTCCTTCTTCGACTCTGCCTCCCCCTCCGCCTCCTTGGGCTCTTGCTTTTTTACCGGCACCTTGACATCTTTGAGCAGCTCAATGGCCGATGCCAACGAGTCGGCGTCCTCGTACTGCGCAAAGGCAAACAGCTTGCCCCGGTGGTCTGCCAAGTGAGACTTGTCCGCGTCGAAGCGCCGCAGCCGCCCAGCCAGGCCCAGCAGCCGCTCCAGGCCAGCCTCGCCGCCGACACCGTCGGGCACCTTGTGCACAAAAATGGTCCGGAGCTTCTCGTCGTTGGTCAGTGGCACATTGGCGTGCATATTGTCGCGCACCGCCGCGCGCTGCTGCTCCAGGGTGCCGCCGCTACCACCCCCACCGCCGCCGCCGCCACCGCCTCGCTCCATCATTCGATCGCCCCGGTCGTGTCTATCGCCCCGGTCGCCCCGGTCGTTGCGGTCGCCTCCTCTATCGTACCGGTTGTCGAACCGTTCGCCGCGCGGCTCGTACCGGTTGTCGAACCTGTTGTTGTCGTACCGGTCGCCGGGCCGGCCGTTTGCTGACAATGGTGAGTCTGTCTCGCCACCGCCACCACGTCTGCCTGGTCCATAACCGCCGGCACCATTGCTGTGTGTTGATAACGGCAGGTTGGGTCGTGCCGGGAGAGACGATGCGCCGCCGCCACTGCCGCCGTTGCCCGATGGTCCTGTGGGTGCGCCTGGGACACCCAAGCCGGGGCCGGAGCTGGCGATGGGTCCGTTGGCACCGCCGAGACGGATCACGGGGGCGCTAAAGTTGATGTTGGGGGGGAGGTTGGGCGGGGGTTGGAAGGACGGTGGGAGGCCACTCAGTCGGTCAGTGAAAGGAGGCGCACTACTGTGAGGCTGGTGCACGCCGGGCGGCGCAACCATGCCCGGAGCAGGAGACATGCCTGGAGGGGGAGCTGCGAGAGGGGTTAGTCTATGCGTATGCGAGAAGCCGTTTTCTTACAGGAAAGCATACCTGAGCCTGGATAGCCCATTGGGTTGGTGCCGGGGTATGGGTTGTAGCTCGGCGGCTGGCCGTAGGGGTGGCCTGGCAAAAGAATGTCAGCAAAACGTAGGGGGGACTCTTTGGTGTTGCGCATCTCGCGCAGAGACCTGAGGCCGCGCATTGCATTGCGCATTGGACCTACCTCCATACGGGTTGTACGCCATCGCGAACGGGCGACTGGGGAAGGGGGGGGGGGGGGGGGTAAAACGCGAGATGTCGTCGTCGATGTTTGCGCTTTTCTCCGGCCGGCGCAAGTTCTTACAGCAGGTGGCAGTTGGCAAGTATTGGATAGGAGTGGGGCCGTGACAAAAGGGTAGAGCAAAGCGTCAATTGAGTCTCGATGTCGCGCAAGGCTGGGCGTGTGAAGCTTTTTGGCCTGCAGGCCGAAGCAGGCTCTAGAGAGCAAGCAAAGAGGCTAGCGCAAGGCGCGCCATGGGGGCTCCACCTGCTGTATGTACCAACAAGTACAAAGTACTACGGCTGCACCCAATCGGTCGGCGCCGGAAAATAGTCGCACCGGGTACGTTGAGTGGGACCGCGTCAAGAGCGGGATCATCGCCATTTTGTATCGAAAAGCTTCGACCTCGGATCCGTGTGTGAGCTGCTCAGACGGCCGTTTGTTGTTGACAAGTGCTCGTTTGTTCTTCGCCTTCAGATCAACCCCCACAAAATGGAGTTCCACCGCGTTGCCCGGTCCGCATTGACCGGCCTCTCACACAGCACCATCACCACAGCCGCAACGGCGCAGGCGACCATGCCAACCTTGCTGCTCGCCCGGCCCGCGCTGGCCCCCGTGTCGTCCGGCCCGTCCTCCGCCCGCCTCCTCTCCACAACGGCCCTGCGCCTCGCCCCGCCATCACGGTCTTGGCCCCCTCCGCGCCCAGACTCTTCTTCTTCCTCTCCACCAAATCCTTCATCTTCTACCACATCACCCACGGCGGAGATCAAGAACCTCTACCCGACGGAAAACCCGGCACAGTGGGCCATGTGGTCCGTCGACGACTTTAACCGGCGCAGCCCCATGGGCACCGGCGCACAAGACCTTTCCGGCCAAGGCCTTCCGGGCCAGGGCCAGAACCCCGCCGGGTCCGGCACGTCGTTCCACAAGTACAGCGAGATGAGCAGCCTCGACCTGGCGCCGCGGCTGCGCGAGCTGCCGTTCCCGCTCAAGCCCGAGGCCGGCAAGACGGCGTACGTGTCGCACCGCACCGACGTGTCGCGCGCGTTCCAGCTGTGCAACATCACACTCGGCATCAACCGCACGAAAATGCTCTGGAACAAGCAGCGCTTCCACGAGCGGCCCGGCCTGCGGCGCAAGCGGCTGGCGAGCCAGACGTGGCGCCGCAAGTTCCGCACGGCCATGATCACCACCGTGGGCCGTGTCAAGGAGCTGGCCCGGCAGGGGTGGTAGACAATACCATTGGGTCACGTCACGTATATAGCAAAAAATAGATCCAATGTGTATAATAGAAGCGATCATGTTCTCATTCTTCGTTGCTCATCGCGATGGAAATTTAAGTAAGGACCAAGACAAAAGAGGAGATATATAACAAACAAAAGACAAAAGAAAACATCAAAAAACTAGTCATACTCGAGTTCCCGCGTCGGACTGGGGATCGGGCTCATCTTGATCTTGGGCCGACTGCGGAAGATGGCCTCGGCGTCGTCTTGGCCCATGAGCTCCTCGGCCAGCACCGAGGCGTCTTCCTCGATGCTCTCAAACGCGTTGCTGGCTACGGGCGCCGGCGCAACCACCGGCCGCATCCGCTGCGACCGGCGCCGCTCGAGCTGGGCCTTCTGCCGCGACGCCTCGAACCCGGCCATGCTCCGCCGCGTGCGCGCCATCAGGTCCTCGTAGTCGCCGCCGGCCTTGTCTTCTTCCCGGGCCTCGCTTCGTCCCTGCCGCGCGCCGCGCGCCTCCGCCTCCCGGTCTTTGCGCGTGTCCTGCCGCCGCACCATCAGGGTATCCTGCTGCTCGTCGGCGCCGGTGTCGTTGTCGTCGACGTCATCGTCATCCCAGATCCCCATGGACATCCGTGTCCTCTGAGCGAGAGACAGCGTATGCCGAGGCCGGGGCCGGGGCCGGGGCTGGGGCTGGGGACGCTTTATGGGCGACGGCGATGCATTGCTCATGGACGCCAGGATCTGGTCCGCCAGCTCTTGTGTCGGCGACGCCACCGAGCCCGGACTGACCCCGTCATCGGGCGGGAACACGGTAATGGCGTGCGGCGTAGTCACCCGCTGGGCTGCACTGTCCAGCACAAACCGGTCGTGGGGGTTGTTGTTGTTGTCGTCCTCGTTGTCGTCGTCGTCCAGTGGTGGCGAGGGCGAGGGGGGCGGCGGCGACCGGTCGGGAGATGGTGTGCGCGGTGCAGGCGGGGGCGGTGGGATCTGCTTGGGCTGCAGCGGCGACGCGGGCGGAGGCGTTGTCCGTCGTGCTCGCGAGCCACGGATGGGTGGTGACTGCTGGCGCGTGCGAAACGCGAGCGATGGCCCGTCGCCCATCATCTGACCCGACAGCCTGCGCACCGCCGGCAGCAGCGGAGGCTGCTCAGTCAGGGACGGCCGGGTCGGGAAGTCGGGCTCGGGCTCTTCATCCGAAGGATAGGACCGCACACTAAAGGTCATGCTGTCCTTGGTAAGGAGGACGCGGCGCCGCGTCGGCGAGTTGCTGTCCTCGCTGGTCGGGCCCACGGACGACCAGGTGCCAGACAGTGGCCGCTGCAGATGCAGCGGCTGCGGCTGCGTGTGCGGTTGCGGCTTGATTTGCCGCTGCTGCTCTTCCAAGAGGTGCTCCTGGAGCTGCTGCTGGACGATGGGGTGCTCCTCTATGTCGCTGATCTCCGACTCCGAGTCCATGTCGTCATCGCCGCTGTCTTCTCGGTCGTGGCCGGGCTTTCCTTGGGCGCTTGCTTTTCTGGCCTGGAGGAACGACGCAAGGGGGGTGTGGCTGTTTTGCTTTGGCTTGGTTGTATTGGCGAGCTCGTCTTGAAAGCTCTGCAAGAGACTAGCATAGTCGTCGTTGTGCGGAGGCGCCGGTGGCTTGATGATGCTGCCTTTCCGTGGGCTTGCGCCCAGCGATGGCGGGTAGAGCCCTTGGTGTGCGCCAAACCCCAGATCAATGCCCGTCTTTCGTTTCTCAGGCGCGGCCTTGGATGCATCGGACGACCCGTTTGCTGCTTGGTCGGCGCGGGTGCCCGCCGAGAGCGGCTTGCCCAGGATGCGCTGGCTGTACTCGTTCCAGTGCTGCAGCCGCTGCTTCTGTGCACTCACGCGCCGGTCGAGCTGATCCAGGAGGCCACCGCCGCTGCCACTCCCACCTGTGCGCTCGGCGTCCAGCTCACCCAGCCGGCCCGCCTGGACGCGCCGCCACACACGGTCGGGCGCCGTCGACAACAGGCCGTCGCGGCGCGAGCCCTCGTCGCCGTGTAGGAGCGCATTCATCCATTGATCGCTGCCGGCCCAGTTGTTCTGCACGAGCCGCTGCAGCTGCCGCATGGTTTCGGCCGGCACCTGCTCCTGGCCCTGCGCCTCGGCCGCGAGCTGTGCCTCGAGCTCGCGCCGCCGTGCGAGGGTCCTCTCCTTGAGCGACAGCAGCTCGGAAAAGTCCTTGTAGCGCGCCCGCGCCTTTTCCTTCTGGCGCAGCTTCTGCGACAGCGAAGCCTTGTGGGCGAGGATCAGGCCGTTGAGCTGTGTGCGGTCGTTGGCGTAGCCGCGCTCTTCGAGAGCGAGCTCGCATGCGACGGGGCCGCCACGGCCCGCGTGCGCGTCAACATCGTGCTCGGCCTGCATGACGCGCCGCAGCACGGCCGACGAGAAGACGGCCAGCACCTCCTCGAAGCGCTCGCCGCGGCACTCGTCGAGCATGGTCTTGCGCAGGATGGCGTCGCGGCCGAGCGCGCCCGTCTTCTTGGCCTGCTCGAGGCCGCGCAGCAGGGCGGCGCGCAGGTTGACGGACTGGACCTGGTCGGCGGGCGGAAAGAGGGCGTGCATCTTGTGCACGTCGTCGCTGCTCTGGCTCTGGCCGTCGTCCCAGAGGCAGAACAGGTGGTACAGGGCCCACTCGACGCTCTGGATGCGTTTCTTCTGGCTCTGGGAGGCGTCCTTGGCGGCAAACGTGCGGGCGGTCATGCCGGGCCAGTCGGGGCGCAGGTCGAGGTTGAGCAGGCGCAGGTTGGCGAGGAAGACGGCGATGAAGGAGGTCGGCAGGGGGATGTTGCTGCTGCTGCTGCTGCTGCTGCTGTTGTTGTTGGTGGTGGTGATGGTGTTGGAGGCTGCGAGCGCCGGAGGGAAGACAGCCGATGTCGGCGACGGGGCCGTAGTGGCCAGGCCGGAGTGGCCGTTCGGGCCGGCGAGGCCGGCGTGGCTCACAAAGGCTCTGCCATTTGGCACGCGTCCCGACCGGGTGCGCGATAGAAAGGACGATGATGGCGGGAGCGTGGCAGCCATTCTGGCATCGTGTTGAGACAAACCACGACAGGAAAAAAAGAAAGAAAAAAAAAAGAGAGAAGAGAGAGACGGTGACGTCGTGCCTTGATTCAGAGGACTCTCGCTGCATCATGTCTCGAGTCCTTTCCCCCCCAGAGGCCCCCGGGGTTCAGCCATGCCCATGGGGCATGTGCTCACCGTAAAGCTTGTTGCTGCAGGGGCGAGCGTCAACACCTGAGGCAGGCCAGCCAATGGCAGCGCTGCGCTGTGCTAACAATGGTCGCCCGCAGGGTCGCTTTTGTGGGTCCTGTCTGTTTGCCAGGGCGGCTGTCAGGGGCACAGGTGGGTTTTCGCCGTTGTGGTTATGGGGGGTAGTCGAAGCGACAGGCGGACCCGGGCTTGTGTATTGTCCAAGGAAGACGGCGGACGTGTTTGCATACTCCGTACTCCGTAGGACCGTCGAGTACGAACGAGTAATATGACACAAATTTTACGTGGCACCTATCATTTACGGTGTACTAGTACTCCGTACAAATGCTCTTCGTCGGTGATTAGTAAGCTTTGCGATTAGTAAGACGGCCTTGCAAACACTTGAACTGTCATCAGGCATGCAACGGCTATGATATCAGTCGCCCGTTCAAGCTTGTGTAAACTGGTTATGCTGTAAACTTTGTTGTTCTAGATAAAAACAAACGCATGCAACTACCTACAGGAACGGGTTGTTGCCGGTGCGCCAGATCTCTCCCTGAAAGTTCTCCGTCAACCGCTCGTCCTCGCCGTACGTCTCCTGCCAGCCGACAAAACCCAGGTCCAAGACATAGACCTGTGGCTTCGCTCTGTCTGTGCTGTCTGCCGCTGCCGCCGTCCTCTCCAGCTCTCGGGCGTAGCGCAGAGCCGCGCCGGGCCCGCGCTGCTGCGAGAGGGCGCAGTGGAACACGACCGTCTCGGCGCCGGCGTCCTGCACCTTGCGCACGAGCGTCGGCAGCATCGCCTCGAAGCTGCCGGATGGGAAGTGAAGCGAGCCCTTGATATGGCCGCCAATGTGGTCTTTTGGCTGTTAGCAGCTGTCTCAGAGTACAGAGTACCTCGTCAAGAACAACAGAACAACACAACTTACCATCGTCGCGGACATCGACAATGGCAAGCCTCTTGGAGCCAGCCAGAATGCGGTCCGCCAGCTGGGCGGCAGAGATGCGCTTGAGAGTTGCTATGGTAGCCATGCTGCTGGTGAGAGAGAGAGAAACGGGTTGCGAGGTGTCTGAGGGGTCGATGTAAGGCAGTGTAAAGCAGACCTTGAAGCCTAGTGAAGTGGGGCAATTGGGAGATCTCGAGGCTAGTGCACATCGCCAATTGATCTATTTTAGGTGGCAGTCGTTGAAGATTCCGTAGTTGTCACAATAGGAGATCATTTCGTAGAAGCTCTTATTTACCGTCCACATCTCATACATTTTTTGTTATTTTTGTTATTTTTCCAATTTTTTTTGTTTTCTTTAGAATGTGATTCCTTTGAAAAGTAAATTTTATGCTCTAGCTTAGATTTTAGTTTTGAATTTATGACACAGAATCCAGACCACTAATACTACGTATCAACTTATATTGATTCACGTAGAGATTAATTCTCGACAAAATGGATAGGAATAAAATCAATAAAATGCTACGCTGTCTACTCCGATGCCTGAAACCACGTGTACTACCCCATCACATCAAACAGAACTGTCCAGAGCCTCACCCTCCGGGCCACTCGTCTTTGTTTGTGCCGGTAGATCAGGCGCGTTGTTTGCCGGGCCGCTGCTGCTGCTGCTGCTGCTGCCGTCCGCCGGCACCCCGTGGATGCTGCTGGCCCGGCTCACGTCGGCGCTCGACGGGTCGCTGGGCCGCAGTCCCAGACGCTGGTTGGCATCGGGGTCCTCCTTGTTGTTGCCCTTCCAGTCGGCCGCCTGCACGCCGTCCACCCGAATTTCTACCGGGGCTATTCCGGGGGCCGCCACAGAGGGAACAGCGCGCCACACGACGGCAATGCGCTCGGCGGCGCGCGTCCCCTTTGTTGTGCTCCCCTTGATCCCGTCCAGCTGGTCCCAGTCCAGCGCAAAGACGCCGTTGTCGTCGGGCCGGCCGCCCTGCTCGGGGCCGTTGCCCTCAAAGTACGTGTTGAACCAGAAATGGGCCACGGACGTCACCATGGTCAGCCCCCGCGCGACGGACTTGAACGACGAGCCAGGCTTGTTGCGCCGCTCAATGGCAATGTTGATGTCGCGGCCGGCCACGCGGATGGGCGTCGCGGGCTTGAATAGGACGGCGCGGCCGCCGGGCTCGCTGTCGGCGGGGGACGACGATCGGCTTGGGCTTTCCTGCTGCTGCTGCTGCAGCTGTGCCGTATCCACATTGCCGCCGTTGATGAGGGTGGTCGTGCCGTCCAGTCCTGGCGCGGGCGACAGCCGCGCGGCGTCGGTCACAAAGTCGACAAAGCCGCCGCCGCCCGGCGCGTCGCCCTGGACGACGTACCGCTCGTGGCGGCGAAAGGTGTGGTAGACGTGGATTTTGCGGCCGTCGTCAATGTAGCCCTCGACGGCGACCTTGACGCCGTGGCGAAGACCCCAGACGTGGATTTCGAGAATCTCCGTGTCGCCCTCGGACACGGCCGGGTCTGTCTCTGTGCTGTCTGTCGCGGTTACACTGGCACCGCCTAGACCAGGATACGCGGGCTTCCCGGCCTGGGCCCATCGGCCGACATAGCCAATCCACCGCACCTGCGACGCAATGCTGACGCCCGGCCCAAACTGCGGCCGCATGCGCCGCGCCGTGAACCGCGCCACGGCATCGGCGACGGACCAGCCGCGCTCGGCAATCAGGTACGCGCAGGCCATGGACCCGCTGCGGCCTTTGCCCGCCTTGCAGTGGACGACGACGACTCTTTTTTGGTCCTCGGACCCAGCCGCCTCGTTAGGTGCCAGCCACGCGCGCATGCTCTTCAGAATCATGGGCACCAGCTTGAACGGCGGCGGGTGGTGGTCCGGCCAGGGGTAGTGCCGGATGCGGCCGTAGACGGCGTCGTCCGGGTAGCCGGTGCCCTCGGCGCGGAACTCCCAAATGGCCCACTGGCTGCCGTGCTTCTTGTCGAGGTAGGCCACGAGCTTGTCCAAGGGGTTGCGGTAGGCCAGCTGCGGGTACGTCTGCGACGGGCCCGACATGGCAATGATGTCGTCGGTGACATAGCACAGGTCGAGGCCGGTCTCGTCGTGGCGCGCGCGCGGGCCGGCGACGATCTGCCGCAGGAGGGAGGCCATGGCGGGTGTGAGCAGGGGGGTGGGTTACAGCTGAGAGCTGGGCTGAGGGCTGAGAGCTAGGAAATGACGGCCGAAGTCTGAGGGTTGAAGGCTGAAGACAGGAATTGTTCACGGAGCCGAGAATAAATGAAAAGAAATAAAAAGAAGCAAAAGAAGCAAAAGAAGCAAAAGAAGCAAAAGAAGCAAAAGAAGCAAAAGAAGCAAAAGAAACAACAAAAACAAAAAGTCAACAACCAATATTTGCCAAAGACAGCAGACGACGTCATTAGGTATGAAGGGGTAATACGAGTAGTGCAGCACCAAGTGGAATAACGATTTATTGTTGCTATTTTATTTAATTACCAAAGCCCAAGCTCGTCACTCCAGCTCAACACGTCACAGCGTCATTGGGTTCTATGCATCAGCAGCAGTCATGCCAGAGGCAGAGCCTCAAGACGACTACGCTTGTTTTCCGACAAATCGTGATCCGGCAGTCCATAGATAACACGTAAGAAGCTGCTCTGGCTGCGATATATCAATAAAACCCAAGTAGAACTGGTAACCATAATTATACAGCCACAACAGCAAGCTAAACAAGCCAGCAAGCAAGCAAACTAGAATAAAAGCAAGCAAGCACAAAATGATAAAAAAAAACACGCACAAAATGAACTCGGGTACAAGCCGTATCCCTCCTTTTCCCGTCCTCTGTCTCGCCTCTGTCCTCTCTATCCTCTCTGTCTCTCCGTCTCTTCGTCTCTTCTTCGCCTCATCTGCCATCCCCATCCTCTGTCCGGGATGCGCAGGGTGAAAATCAATAATGTGATCTCATGGCCGGTCTAGTTTTAATCGGTTCGTATTGCCGTGATGTATGACTCATGTTGACGTCGTGAATAGGGTGCTTCGTCGACAGTGTCAACAAACAGCCCGGTTGTGACGCGGGTATCTCTTCCGACGGTTGCTTTGCAGCGCCAGCGACGGCGACGGCGACGTTGCTTGGAAGCAAGGCCGCTTCATGAAAGAAAAAAAGAAACATTTCGTCACTCGTCGTGCGTCGCTTGTCCATCGTCGCTTACTCGGCCTTGCGGGCAGCCGGGGGGCTGGCGTACTTGCCCAGGTCAGTGGCGGCATAGCCCTGGCGAACCACGGCCTTGGTCTGCTCCCAGACCTGGCGCACGGTCGGGTTGACGCCCTGGGCGCCGGTCAGGTTGTCGACGCGTGCCTCGATCTGGGCCACGCCGTACTGGACATGCGGGCTCTGGGCGAAGCGTGCACGCAGGAAGATGGAGTAGACGGAGATCAGGATCCACGAGCCCCGGCTAAAGGTGATGGCCGACAGGAACAGGCGGAACCAGAGCAGAATCTCGAGCAGGGCCACAATGGACATGGACTTTTCGTAGTACTGCTTGACAAAGCGGCCAATGGTCTCGGCGAGCGGGTGGGCGGGGGCACGGGCGGGCGTGCCGGAGGCCGACGCATCGGCAGCGGGAGCCGCGACGGGCGAGATGGTGGGGATGAGGTTGGTGCGCGTGTAGGTGGCGACGTGGAAGATGGAGTAGATGGCGAAGGGGAGCATGGCCAGGATGAGCTGGCGCGAGTACAGCCAGACAAGAGCCATCACTGGAGGTGTTAGCCGGCGATAAACAGACAAAAAAAAAACAATGAAAATGAAAAAAAAAAAACAAAAAAAAAAAAACATACGCAGGTACTGAAAGTTCTCGTCGGCCAGCAGGCTGATGGCAGCAGCGGCACCCTTAGGGATCCGGCCAGCCTTGGCCTGGGCCTTGACCGTCTTGTAGACGACGATGCCGTAGGTAGCAGCGGCGGCGATAAAGGCAAGACGGTAGGACGTGCGCGGGGCAAACGAGTAGTAGTTGAAGCGGATCCACGACAGCGAGTAGCGCAGCGTGCACAGGATCAGGGTCAGGTGGCTGCTGGGTTAGTTACCGGCTTGGACAGGGTGTTTTGAGGGCGTCGTGATGGCACTGTGAAGGGATTCGACGCGTTCAACGGCGATGTGTTATGTACATACCCGACAAACCAGCCGACTATCAGGTTAGCACTTATGTCAGAGAGAGAGAGAGAGACAGACAGAAACGAAACACAGACAGCACATCAGCCAAGGAGATCACATACACTGAAGAGTCTTTGCAAGGACGAGCAGACGCTCGGTGAGCGGCAAGCTCGCAGCTGGAGGAGGAGCCATGTCGATGGTGAGGCGGGGAGGGGGGGGAGGGAGGGGAAGCTGAAGCTGTGGTCTGATGTCGATCAATTTGATAGAAGTGATCCAAGCCGTGCAAGTCGGGCGGGCGTCAGAGAAAAGGGGGCAAGAATGTCAAGATGCGACGGGCAGACGGTGCGGTAAGGTGAGGGATGACAAGATCGAGTTGCGGCGGCGACGACGACGTGCAGAAGGCAGAAGGTGGGAGACGTGCAAAGGTGGAGGGAAGAGGGCCGGCGGAAAAAGAGTGGACGGCAGTGGGCGAGAGAGGGACAAAAAGGTGGGGACCTGAGGAAGTGGGCGGCCTACGAGTACTTTGCTCTATCTCGAGATATTGTGGGCCCGTGAAAGAAGAACAGTGAAGCAGCGTGGCCCGAGTAGCTGGAGCTTGTTCTGTAATGTACGAGTAGGCGGTCCTGCCCAGCGCTATTGGGCCCACAGTTTTCAGCTTTTAGAGCTGTGTGCGTCATCACAGCGACATTTCCAGGGCAAGGGCCGTCGCAAGGAAGAGCGACGGCTAGCGATGTTTTAGTGTTGTTTTCTTCTTCTTCTTCTTCTTCTTCTTTTCCCTTTTTTCTTCTTTTCCTTCTCAGCTGCAACTTGCCGCTCGTGATCGGCCGGCGACCGGCGACGTGGTCTCGTGGCAGCATCACATGCCAGTGATCTTGTGAGTTGAGTAGCATCCAAAGCGACGACTCGAACCATGACATGGACATGCCACTTCAACATGCGGAGTATGAGCATGCACGAATAGTTGAGTTGCTCGCTGTTCGCTGTTCGCTTGATCCAGAACTACTCGATGGCCACAGCTGATGCCGTCACAGTCGCCATCTTCTGCGGTCCTTCCTTTTGTAGAGCGCTCTGATAATATTCGTTCTTTCCTTTTCTGCTGTCCTTACTCAGCACCCTGCATTCCAAAAGTCTGCCCTATCAGAGCCGCCAGATTGTGATAAGGGTGACGTCGTCCAAGGCAGCCTTGTGAACATACGGAGTACAGAGTACGAGTACAGCAACCAATACCACCGGATGATGAGCGACAAGGATCAGCACAGAGCCAGTGCTACTCCGTATGCAGCGTGCTTGGCGTACCGGTTCCCAATCCCAAGATACAGGTACGGAGTACTCGTAAGCGACGGACTTTCCCACGGGCTTTCGCAACAGTCGAGAGTAACCGCTTGGTCCAGCTGGGACTGTCGATCTTGTCAACGACTGGCAACGTTCAATACTGGGCGTATGTGAGCGAAGGATCATCATAGACGCTTGGCTCATTCATTGGCTGGCATCCAACTGGCTGACAGTTGTCTGTATCGGAAGAACTATGCTGCGTTTTGACGTAGGCATCGAGTACTTTTAGATTTGAAAGATCTTTGCGTCATCATTGCTTTTTGCGTTTTGTATCACCGATACATAAGGTCGTTATCATCCGTCATCATCAATTTATCCATCTCGACCATCTCCCATCTCACATCCCAGCTGTATTAGACACCACCGCGTATTACCCCCAACATCCACCATGGCTACAATCCGCCTCGCACACACCGTCCCCGTCAACCCGCCGGGCTCGGCTGGCCCCGTCCTGACCGAAGCACAGGTCTTCAAGGGCTTCCAGCGCAAGATCCGCCGCCCCTACGACTTTGTCCCCGCAATTGCCAAGGCCGAGGTCCTGTCCGACGACCCGGCGACCGGCGTCGTCAAGAGACGCGTCACTTTCAAGGCGGGCTCGGCCGGTGGCCTGCCGACTGAGGTTGAAGAGGTGTGCAGGGAGCTGCCTCCGCATCGCGTCGACTTTGAAATGGAGAACGGCGGCCAGGTGCTCAATATCATCAGCAGCGGCGGCGACACGCCCGAGAACCTGTATGTGACGTACGTCTTTGTGTGGAAGCACCCGGAGCTCGTGGGCGACGATGCGCAGCCGACGAGCGCCGCCTACCGCGCCGCCGAGGCCGAGCACAAGAAGGTGGCCAAGATGGCCGTGGAGTCGAGCATTGCGACGACACGCAAGCTAGTTGCGAGCGGAGAGATTTGAGTGAAGATGGGCGATGCCGATGCCGATGCCGATGCCGATTCAAAAGATTGTGAGCTATCGCAGATCGGCGGGTCACTATGGAGTACTACGAGTGCCAGTACTCGTACTACGAGTACAAGTACGAGTACAGTAGCCCAGGCGAGGCATTTCTGCGTCTGGTCTTGCGCTGATGATCGGCGATGCTGAGCTGGGCTCGATCTCGGGGATATCTGCAGGCGTGCTAGGTATGCGAGGGTGTGGCACGGACAGAAGGCTGCAGAGACGTACAGAGTACAGAGTGCGTCGTGAACGGAAAGTACGGAGTATTTACGAGCCAAATTGAGCTGACTGACAGGAAGGATGTTGACCGACGGGTTTGTTTTTCCATTCCATTAATTCTACTCCGGGTTCCGTCTTTCGAGTACGGAGCGTGTTCCGTTCTTTTATAGGAATATATCATATATATTATTCTTAGGTGCATATTTAAGTGCATTAGTGCATAAGTGCATAAGTGCATACTGCATACTGCATACTGCATATAACAGTGTTTTCTCTTCTTTTCAGAAATTCATTTGATTGTTACGCAAGCCGTACATGTCCATATAACTCTCACTTCAGATAGGCTCCTTCAGATGACACACTCAACTTTGCTTGGTTGCTGACGGATACAGTCTGTCCTATCGTCGTCAAATGCCATGTCTTGTCCCCCGTCCGATTGGCTGACTAAGAATAGCACTATAATTTCCTATATCCTTTTCCCACGCCATTCCACGATCGCTGCCACTCTTCCGTCTCTCCCCCTTCCCCCCTGTCGTCTCGGACTTCGGCTCCTCTCGTACTAACCGACAAGCCCGAACCACTTTCTTGCTCGTACTCGTATGGTGCGGGAACCCCCCTCGGGCTTCGCTGTTCAGTGCTCTCACTGCTCCGGAGAATTCAAACACTCCGTTTCAAGCCTCCCTCATCCCATCGCCACGCACTTATCTACACATGGCCCAAGGGGTAGTTGTTTTCTTTTTTTCTTTTTTTTTCTTCGTTTGATTCACTATTATTTCCCCTTGCTATTCCACACACTACCGACGACTCGTACTCTTGTCTTGCTGCGCCCCCCTTTCCTTTGTCTGTTTCCGCGGCTTCCGTAGCCCATCGTCGCTGGCTTTTATCCGAGAAGCTACACACACTTGACTTCATCCTCCCTTCATCCCCCCCCTCTTATGGAACACGGAACAATTCGTGCCTGGGCAACCTGGCCTACTCCGTATGGCTCACCTCGATCTTGGCCCTTCCCTTCCCTGGATGGGCCGTGCACGGCTTATTCGTTCCAGTATTACGTCTTTTGAATTCTTTGAATTCTTTTTGACTATTAATTTAATCCTTACATGCCCAGCCGCTCGCTCGCTCGCTTCTCGCCTTTGCACAAGTACGAGACCAGACGAACAAGACCCCATTTTGTTCCTAACACCGCGTCCTCGGTTGTTCTTGTGACGGAGGCCCTCTCTCGTTTTCTCTTCTTCTCCTCCTCCTCCTCCTCCGCCTCCTCGGATAGTGTAATTATACTTTGTAAATAATTCCTGCTGCCTGGTGTACGGAGTACGGCCTTTTGGCACTCGCATTTCACACTTGCTTACTCTTTATCCTGATCTCCTCTTCCTTGGCGATCGCCGAACGTCTTACTCGTTCGTACCCCCAGCCCCAGGACGACTTCGGGGACGACAGACTGCACGCCGCCCCGGCCTGGGCTTTTGTCTTTTTTTGATCATTGTACTACCAATTTTGATTTCCTTTCTCTCACCGGTCCATTGGACAGTCGATGCATCTTGTCTCTCTTTCGCTTCATATTTCATATTCTCATAATATAGACAAATACCTACCTACACCTTGGTCCTTGTCTCTCTCCCCCCCCCCCCCCCCTCCCCCCCCAAGCCAAAACGTTCGGAAATACAGCTTCGCTTCTGCCCGCTCTGCCGAGCTACCCGCAAGTACAAGTCCCACGCAGGCCAACCAAGTAAACCCGAACTCGCGGGCTCGTTGTTAAGACCGTCCTGCCTGTCTTCCTGGTGGTTTGCTTGGGCATTTTGTTTTTTGGTTGGCATTTTGTTGGCGTTTTTTTTTCTACCCATCCCGATCCGTGTGTGCATCAACCGGTTTGTTGATCTTCTTTTCTATTTTTTTCTTTCTCCATCTTCCCTTGCATATATGCCAGACCGTCTAGCATGCACCACCCTTCTGCTGCGACAATGTCCGAAACCGCCCTGCAGACAGTCGCATCTGCCGCATCGTCGGGGCGGTCGCCCGTCACAGCCCAGGCCAAACATGCCAGTCATAGCCATGTAAGCCACGCGAGCCACGCGGGCAGCGGCCATGCCCATGCTACTACTACTACAACACCCAACAACAACAAGGCACACAAGTCGTCCAAGTCGACCAGCGGCGGCGGCGGCAGCGGAGGCTCCGGCTCGGCCGCCGACGTGCCCCGGTTCCGGCCGCGAGCGTGTGCCCGCTGCAGCATCTCCAAGCTCAAGTGCAACTGGCCGTCGGAGCCGGGCGAGGCACCGTGCGAACGGTGTGCTCGGAGTCGGTCGGAATGTGTTCTGCCGAGCCTCAAGCCGCGCGGGCCCCGGCGAGGCAACCCGACACGCGTGGGCCAGCTGGAGCAGAAGATTGACGGCATCATGTCGCTGCTGACCGCCAGCAAGCACATCCAGAAGACGGGGCCCGACGGGTCGTCGCCCACGACGACGGGGGGCGGGGCGTCCATGATGTCGACCACAACCACGGCAGCATCAGCATCGCTGACCAGCTCGTCGACGCCGTCGAGAGACTCGCGGACGTCGACGCCGACGCCGACACCGCCGGCCCAGTCGCTGTCCCTGGCCCTGGCCGGCCCGTCCACCACCACCACTATGAACTCACAAGCCATGGCCCACTCGCCCGACAACAACAGCAACAACAATAACACTGCAATGGCACTGATCGACCGCGGCGACCGGTGGGCGTCTCCGCCGTCGGCCGGCGTGCCATCCGCGTCACCGCCGTCGCCCGACGCATATCCTCATCCCTACTCGCAGCAGCAGCAGCAGCAACAGCAGCCATCACATCAGCTGCCACCATTTAATTTAAAACGATCACCAAGTGCACCAGCGTCGCCCGCGCCCACGTCGTCCTCGCTGAACCGAGGCGACCGAGCCGAGACCACACTGGCACAGCCATCCACACCATCGCAGTTCTCTCTATACCGCCTGCCACAGCTGCAACAGCAACAGCCACAGCAGCAGCAACAGCAACCACTACATCAACAACATCAACAACATCAACAGCAACAGCAACAACAACATCAACAGCAACAGCAACAACAACAACAACAGCAGCAGCAGCAACAACAACAACAGCCGCTGCAGCGGCCACCCTCTCGACAGTATTTACTCCCGCCATACCAAGCACCGCTCAACGTCTCGCCACGGCAATCGACAGCGTCGTCGGCGGCATCGTCCCTCCTGCCACACCCGCATTATCCTCCACCGGGGGGCTCTCACGTCACGCTGCCCCCGATTCTGTCCGTGGCACCCCCCGTGGCGGCGGCGGCGGCGGCGCCCATCGAGCACGTCGACATTGCCCCGGGCCTCACGGTGTCGTACGCAGACGCGGACGCCGCCCTGAGCGAGTACCGTCGCACGTACATGCCGCATTTCCCCTTTGTGCCGATCCCGCCGGGCGTGTCGGCATACGACCTGGCGCGGCGGCAGCCGCTGCTGTTCCGCGTGCTCGTCGCCGCCGTGTACCCGCAGGCGTCGGCCGACGCGCAGGCCGACACGAAGCACGCGCTGCGCGACACCATTGCGCAGCGCGTCGTGGCGCGCGGCGAGCAGAGCGTCGAGCTGCTGCAGGCGATCTTGCTGTACGTGGCGTGGCTGTGTGACCTCGGCAGTGGCGACCGGCCGACGCCGCTGGTGCAGCTGGCCGTGGGGCTCGCGTACGACCTGCGGCTGCACAAGCAGGCGTACGAGCTCGAAGAGATCCGGTGCGTGCTGGGGCTGTACTATGTGCTGTCCATGACGGAGGCGCCGCACCGGCGCACGCCCGCGGCGGCGCTGGCCCAGCACCTGGACAGCTGCTGCGACCGGCTGCTGGCGGCGCGCGACTACCAGTCGGACGAGCTGGCCGTGGCGCTGGCGCGGCTGCAGCGCGCAGCGGCACGCGTCGACGCGTCGCTGCCGATCGCACTTGATAGTTGCGGCGACGACACCCCCACCACCACCTCCTTCGCACCCGTGGCCATGGCCATGACGACGCTGCGCCGCGAGCTGGCGGCGTTCGCCGACAGCCGACCGCAGCACGTGCGCCAGAACGGCTTCTTCTGGGTGCACTTTTACGCCGTGCTGATGCGCGTGCACGAGCCGGCCCTGTATGCGCGGCCGTCGCGGCCCGGTGCAGCAGCAGCAGCGGCAGCAGCAGCAGGAGCAATAACAACAACAGCAACATCAGCTGCAGCTTCAGCTCCGATCGGCGGCACCGACAGCCTACGCACAGAAGCGCTCTGGAGCTGCCTGCAGGCGGCCACGGACTACTTTGACGCGTGCGCGGCCGTGCCCGCGTCCATCATGGGCGTGCTGCCGCTGGTGCTGGTGGCGCCTCTGTTTGCGTACGGCACGGTGACGCTGGCGCGGCTGCTGGAGCTGGACGACGCCGACTGGAACGCCGAGCAGGTGCGGCGCAGCATCGACGTGCCGGGGCTCGTGCAGCAGCTGGAGCGGCAGGCCAAGGCGGCCGACGACTACGACGCGCAGGCGGTGTTTGAAGGAGGCCGCGACGGCCGGCAGCCTCCCCTTTGCCGCAAGCGACGGTACGCGGCCGACGGGCGGCAGGCGTCGCTGGTGGCGGCACCGCACCTGCACAAGCTGCAGTGGCTCAAGATGTGGTACACCACGGCATCGGCGGCGAGCGCACGGCAGCGGCGGCCACCATACCCCCAGCACGCCCAGCAACACGCCCAGCACGCGCCGTACTCGCACTACGCGCACACGACGGACTCCATGGACGTCGACATGGACAAGACGCTGGTGACGCCCGACGGACACGAAATGTCGGTCTACGACTTTGATACTGCCTTTAAAAAGGCCATGTATGATGACGAGTGATTGTTCCCAATATAATATACGATACGAATGACCACCAATATAAAAGTCTGGCCGACTTCCCACTAGTAATACAATCTTATTGAAGCTACAAAGCTACATTGGTGCTATATGATCCCCTCACAGGGCAACAACAGCGCCGAGGACACCGACGGCCAGGGCGGCAGCAGCGACGGCACCGGTCGGGCGCGCACCGGCGTTGGTGGCCTGCGTGGTGGCGGCGGTGGTAGCGGTGTTGGCGGCGGCGGTGGTGGTCTTATCCGTGGCCGTCGTCTTGTCCGTGGTCTTGTCCGTGGTCTTGTCCGTAGTGGTCTCGCCAGTGGCCGTAGCCGTGGCCGCAGTGGCCGTGGCCGTAGTGGCCGCCGCCGTGGCCTCCGCCGCATCCGTCGCATCCGTCGTCGTGGCCACGACCGCCTTCGTAGTCCGGCTCCCGCTCGACGACGTCGTCGCCGTCGTCGCCGTCGCCGTCGCAGTCGCCGTGCACCCGTCCTCGTCGTCCGTAATGGACGCGTCGACGTAGCCGCTGTAGGCCGGGCACTGGCTCAGCGCGCTGTAGACGTCGGCGCTGTGCGACGTGTACCAGTCCAGGACGGCCGACGAGTACGACGTGTAGACGTACGCCAGGCCGGGCGGCCAGGAGTAGGTGCAGGCGGCCGTGTCGTAATCGGCCGTCTCTGCGTAGCTGATGAGGGCGGGCGGCATCGTGGGCAGGCCGCTGTAGGCGCTGATCAGGGCGGTGGCGCAGGTCGGGTCGAGGCTGGAGAAGACGTCATAGTAGCTGGCGGTCTCGGTCTCGCGGGCGTTGAGGTTGCGCTGTATGAGCTGGTGGCCGGGGAAGAGGTTCATGCCGGCGGCGGCGGCGGTGGAGATGGAGATGGAGACGGCCGAGACGGCCAGCGATGTGCGGATAAAGTGCATGGTGGGCGACTAGAGTAGGCTGTTGATGACGAGGAGGAGGGACGGGGACGAGAGACAACACGATGAGAGTGAAGTCTGGGGGCTCCCTTCTTTTTATCTTCAGGCGAGGACCGCCCATGGCAGTCAGCCCGGCAGTCTTGTGGCCATGTCCTGCTGGTGTTGCTGGGGTCGAAAGATCAAAGGATCAGAGGAGGATGGGTGGCCAGGGCGAGCCCGTCTGGGGAAATTGGTGGCGGAGCCAGGCCGAGAAGGGACAGCAGTGCGAGGTCAAGGGGAAAGGGAATGAGGGAGCCGGGTATTTTTTGATTTCTATTGTTTCCCTGAACAAGCAATAATTAACCATTTGGCAATAAATGATGCTTGGCTCTTGGCTGTACCTCTTCATCGCCTCCCTCATCGTCTCCTCTCGTCACTCGTGCAACACGGCGAGTTTCCCGGACAGAATGAGGGCGACAGTCGTGCATGTGCCTGCTTGGCCTTGGCTTGGCTGGTCGTACGGCGTACTAATAGCACAAAGCTGAAGTCGCCTCCCCTTTTTAAGCTTATATTCTGTTTGTCCTTTTTTCCTCGCTTCCCGGGCCGGTTTGGGATTGGCGTCCAGCTGACCGTTGTCTGCCTGCATGTCGATCACGACAGGCTGTGCTTAACCTACCAGTCTGCCTCGTCAATAGTCTCGCCGTCTGACAAAACGTCGTCTTGGCATCCTTGTCGCGATGTCTTTGAATTTGCTGCTTCTCAGCATATAGTACTTTATTGACGCAAATACTTTCAACCCGACAACTGGGATATCACTGTATATTGAATACGACTGCCTCAGCCATCGGGTTCACTATAAATTCGCAGTACTCCGTAGACAAGAGAAATAAAAAAACAATAAACGCCCTTGCGCCAGGGTAACCACCCTACCATATAGATAAACGCTGCACACAACCATCCCAGCCGAGCTAGGCCTTGCCCACCCAGCCGGCGCTGACAAAGAAATCAAATATCCGCGCGCCCTTTTGCGAGTCCAGCCGGCAGATCTCCTTGGCCTGCTTCTTGCGCAGCGTGCCGTTGCCGCGCATCGCCTCCTTGAGGATCTGCTCCTTGATCATCAGGTACGGCTTGGGCTGCAGCCGCACGATCTGGCACAGCTCAATCTCCTCGGGCGTCAGCAGCTGCAGGTCCGGCGTGCTGTCCTGTGTAAGCACGAGCGGCGGGATGCCCGCGATCGGTGCCGTCGGCTGTCTTTCTTTTTTGATTCCATTGACGCCGTTGATGCCGTTGATGCCGTTCACACCATTGGCCCCGTTGGCCCCGTGCTTGGCGTCCTTGTCCTTGGCATCGCCCGCGCCCGCGTCCGCCACCGCCGCCGTGCCGTTGGGCAGCGGCCCGCTCAGCGGCAGGTCCGGGGCCAGCAGCAGCGCCGCGCCGCTCGGCGGCTCCGGCTGCGCATGGTTCTTGTTGCTGCGCTGCGCCGTAGCCAGCCGCTCGCGGTCCATGGAGCCCAGCGGGATCGCCTTTTGGATGCGCTGCGCCTTCTCCTGCTCGTACCGGTTGCCGCTCTCCAGGTCGCCAATCTTGAGACTGCGCCACTCCTGCAGCTGCGCAATGGCCTGCCGCAAGAACAGCTCGTGCGTCAGGCCGTCGCAGAAATCCCGGAAATCGTCGTGGTTCATCATGCGCGCAAACGGCTTCGCCTTGTTGATCAGGTCGCGCTCCTCCTTGGTGCGCTTCTTGTCCAGCTTGTTGTTCTCGCGGTACTCGAGCAGGTTGTGCTCAAAGATGACTTTTTTCCGGTCCACGCGCTGCGTCAGCCGGCAGTTGTAAATCTCCATCACCGTCAGCTTGAGCTCCATCTCCGGCTCCAGCTCGCCCGTGCGCGCGTTGATGCCGTCGCCCGGGTCGAACTGCATCAGCTGCACCGCCTCCTCGGCCTCGTTGGCATACTCCGTCTCAAACTCCAGCCGACCCGGCATGTACCCCTGGATCTCGTGGCACAGCGGCACCGACACCATCGGCTTCGTCTTGGGCTGCAGCGCCGGCGCGCTCTTAGCCGCCTCGCGCCGCTCCTCGATGCGCCGCTTCTTACGCGCCTGGAACTCCTCGCGCGAGATCTCCTGCGCCAGCTGCATGTCGTGCGGGCTGCACCGCTCCGGCAGCGGGAACTTGGACGACTCCACGTACACTTTTAGGTAGTGGTCGCGCACCTCGTCCTTGTGCCGGTACCCGCCAATGTGGTCGGCAATGTCCGCCCACGAGCCCAGCCCGTACGTCTCCATGCCCTCGATCAGCAGCAGCTCCTCGTCCGCGCCCCATTCCTTGTCAAAGATAGGGAACGAGTTCTGCTCAATCACCCGGTACGGGTGCGTGGCCGGCTGGTGCGCGTTGCTGGACGCGCCCTGCGAAAAGCAGCTGACGCAGAGGTCGTACTCATTGCACGCGGGGTGTGCGCAGCGTATCCGGACCTAGATGGGGATGACATGTTAGGACTTTGTCGCATTATGCGAGAGTACAGTATGACGAACACCGTGTAAACCGCAAAACAAGTGGGTAAAAGGGAAACACGCACTGTAGATGTAATGTCGGCGCTGCACACGTCACAGACAAACTTGACACCGCCCTCGCCGCCCCGGACGGCTGTCTTTTTGCGAATGTTGCCCATATTGGGCCGTTTTTATGTGTGGTGGAAGGTCGCTGATGATGATTGACCGGGCTGCAGATGCCGTCAGACCGGTGGTAGGATGGACGTCAGGCTGAGATTGCGGGCGACGACGCGGTGGTGACGGACCAGGGATGGCAGATAGAGCGGACAGGGGCGCTCTATGTCGAAAATGGCATCGTTGCAGTGCTCGCGAGGCGGCGAATGGTTTGCGCCTAGTATTGTGATGAATTGGCGATGCAAGGCCGGTGGTCGGTGATGCGTCGTGTCGTCGTGAGCGCGCGCGCGTGCGTTGTCGAGGGTCTGGTGGTTAGAGGGGCGTTCCAGCTGCTTCCAGTGGAGAGTTAGTGGAAGGTGGTGGCGAAACGTGCTGTGGGCAAAGCAAAACTGGGGTAGCTCCCGCTAGTGCGAGTCACGTGTTTCACGTGATGCGTCATGTGAGCTCGACGACATACGAACGATTTCATACGGAGTACTCCGTACTCACATCTCACCAGCATAACACGTAGATCGCCTGCAATGTTCATGAACCTATGGATCTACATAATGTACAAATTCGTAACAAATGGACATGGCCTAGAGGCGACCCGTCTACCTCCTCCGCCCCTTGGCCGGCGCGCTGACCGGCTCAAAGTCGTCCTCGTCGTCAGAGATCTCGTCCGCGCTGATCTCAATCGCCTTTTGCTTGCCGCGCGACGCTGCCGCCCGTGGCCGTTGCACTGGCGCCGGTGCCGGTGTCTGTGACTGCGACAGATTCAATGTTGTCTGGCGCAACCGCCCAGTCGTAGCGGGTTTGGCTGCTGTAGACCGCTTGGGGGCTGGGGCAGCGGCCGCTTTCGACGTAGTAGACGCTGCTGCTGCTGCTCTGCCGCGACGCGGTGCTGCTGTTGGCCGTGGCGGCGGCGGTGCATCGTCGATAGGGTCATCGATCTCGTCGTCGTCGTCGTCGTCATCGGCACCCATAAACATTTCCTCGTCCGACTCCGAGTCCTCAAAGGGGCCCTTGCGCCGGCCCGACGCCGTGACGCGTTTTGATGCCGCCGCCGACGCCGTCGTGACTTTCTTCGCTGCCGCCGTTTTCCTGGCCGCGGCCGTCCGGGCTGCCGCCGTCGTTGTCGCTTTCGTCGCCTTGGGCACCGGCGCCACACTGTCGAAATCGTCCATGATCAGATCCTCGTCAACGCTGTTTGTCGACGGCCGCGTGGGTATGCGGGCTCGTGTAGCCGGCGGGTCAGCAGCAGCACCGGCACCACCACCACCACCACCGAGACGCGCCAGCTCGGCCTCCGTGTACAGTGCCCCCGGGTGGCTCTCCCAGTGGCCCTCCATGTCCGAGTCCCAGTCGTCCGGCTTGGGCTTGTACTTGAGCGCGTGGCCGCGGTTCTTGAGCTGGCCCGCCTGGAACTGGCGCTCGCGCTCATCGCGCAGCCGCTCGATCGCGCCGTCCAGCTCGTCGTCTTCCGCGCCGAGCGCCAGCAGGTCCTTGAGCTGGTTGGCCAGCGACCCCGCCACAAACGTGTCCATGGCGTGCTTGTCGTCCTTGTTGACAAACTGGTTGACGGCGTCGCCAAACTCGCCCTGCGGCAGGATCTTGAGCGACTGCGCCGCCAGGTACTCGTTGACGAGGGCCTCGACCTTGATCGCGTTAAAGTCGCCGCCCGCCGTGGCGGCATCGAGCTCGCCCGGCAGCACGATGCTCGTCTTGTTCTTGCCGCCGCCGCCGCCGCCGCCGCCGCCGGCCGTCGTCTTCTTGCGGTGGAAATACACCACATCGTTGACGTTGGCCACTTTGCCCGCAAACCGGTTGGAGAAGCGCTGCGGGTTCTCGCAGTCGAAATTGCCGCCCTCGGGGGCCGTGTATTCCACCTTGAGCCGGATCAGCGGCAGCGGCTGCTTCTCGTCGTCGTCATCGTCCACGTCCACGTCCACGTCCACGTCATTGTCGTTGGCGTGCACGGCCCGGTACTCGGCATTGGCCTCGTCAATCATCTCCTCCACCACCACCATGAGCCGCCGCGTCAGCTCGGCCTGGTTGTCGCGCTTCTTGGCCAGCGCCTTGAAGCCCTTTTCCTGCGCCAGCACAATCTCGCGCGTGACAAACGGCCGCACCGTCTTGAGCGGGATCTTGTCGACGGTGAACTCTTTGCCCGTGATGTTGAGAATGGCCACGTGCTTCGGCACCGCCTCGCCCGGCACCAGCGACGTCGCCACCGACGAGCCCGGCTGCATGACGTGGAAGCCCGTCTCGGGGTTCTTTTGCGGATCAATGAGGCACTCGTGCTCGTGGCCCCAGACCACGAGGTCCAGCCAGTCGGGCAAGAAGTTTTCCGGCAGATAGCTCGTGGCCGTGTGGGCGTGGTGGTTCTGGTGGACCACCATGAGGTTAAAGTACTCGGCGGCCTGCTCGTTGGGCCGGAAAAAAGTCACCTTGTGGTCGCGGAACGTGCGAAACATGCGCTCGTCCCGCACGTTGCCCGTGCCAAAGAGCGCGAGCTTCGTGGCCCCCTTCTGCAGCAGCACCGGCTTGACTTGGATATTGTCGGCCTCGGGCACGCGGCCAAAGTAGTTGACAAAGCCGGCCACCTGCAGCAGGTCGAGCGAGCAGTAGTGGCCGTCGCCGCTGGGGTCGTCGTGGTTGCCGTGGATCGAGAAGACGGGGATCGAGATGTTGATGTCCGGGTCCTCGTAGTTGACGTGGCCGACGGCGCCCTCAAAGATCTCGGCGGCGTCGCTGAGAAACTCGAGCTCGCACGGCTTCATGCCGAGACAGTTTTGCCGCAGACTGCGCATCACCTGGTACATGGACTTGCGCGACGGCTTGTTGTCGTGGAAGAGATCGCCGCCGAGCAGCACCATGTCGACATCCTCCGTCCGGGCCAGGTTCATGATCTCGTCAAACGTGCGCCAGCTGTCATCCTTGCGGATGGGGTCCCGCTCGCCGTAGCCGACATGGTTGTCCGTGGACACCAGGATGCGGATCGTGTCGGGTTCTAGCACGCCAAGTTAGCCAGCCTGCCCAAGTTTCTTTCTTTTTCTCACACACAAAAAGTGAGGCTGCGAAACGACGCCGAGATGCGGAATGTAAAGATGCAGCGAGGGGGGGGGGTCGACGTACGGTATGTTCTCGCCATCGCCACAATTCGTACAGAGTAGTGTCGGCCGTATATCGGGCGTTGCGATCGACTTGACCAGATGATCGGTGAGTTGTCGCTGCCGATGGGACTGCACCACGATTCGGCTGGTCAGTGTCGAGCAGATGAGCTGAAGCTGAGGTCGCCGCCTGATTAACCGTTTTGGCGTACGGAGTATTACAGTGTGTGGGCCGTTGATTGGCGCCTGGTCGCGACGCGCTGGCGCCTAAATTTGGCACCTTCCCCCCCCAAATGCAAACGCGAAAGCCGACCGCTGTCACGTGGAAATTTGAACGTTGATCATTGACATTATTAGCTGGGGAACCCCTCGAAACCCTTTTGCTGCTCTTCTCTGTGCTTGAGCTGTCGATGCGTGGGTGTCGCCTCGAATCAAATGGATCCAAATAACCCTCTACGCGGCCCGCGCAGGGCATTGCGGCGCGGCGAGCAAGCTCTGCGGTACGACCGCTTGAGCTACCCAGAAGCGGCCGAGTATGCAAATGCAGGTCGTGGGCGGCGAGGTGAGCTCTCCGATAGCACTTCAAGCTGGTCTGCTTTTTTATTGGACGCAGTACTGACTAGAAAGCACGCAATGGTGCAGACGAGGGTGGGCAGTTTCAGAACGACCGGCTGGTTATGCAACGAATGCGCGAAGAGATCTGGACAAACAACGACGACAGCGACGACGATGACGACGATGATGATGGCAATGCACAAGGGGATAGCGATGATGACGACTTGGCGGGTGATCCCGTACGCGTGCAACGGGGTAACCGTCTATTCCAGTCCGGTCTGGCGACCAACGGCACCGGGGCCAGCTTACATAGGAGTGGAGGCCGGCTCATGGAGTTTCGCGACGGCGACCTGGTGGAGGCCGACACGGACGACGACGAAGATGACGACGACAATGAGGGCGGTGAGGACGATCGCCGCCGAGGGTTCGAGGGCGAGGAGGAGGAGGAGGAGGACTACGACGACGGTGGCGAGATGGAGGATGGCGAGGACGGGGGTGATGAGGGCGACAACGAAGAGGAAGGAGGAGAAGAAGAAGGAGAAGAGGAAGAAGAAGGCGAGGAGTTCTTTGACTTCCCCGGCGACCTGCCCGACGGCGACGACCCGGGCCTGCTTGCGTTCGACCCCGTGGCGCTCGGGCTCAAGGAGATCAACAACCTGGCGCACTTTAGCGTCAGCAGCCACAAGCCCGGCAACGGCGTCGAGGAGCTGCTCAGCGACGACCTCGACAAGTTCTGGCAGTCCGACGGCCCGCAGCCGCACCTGCTGACCATTCACTTTTTGCGCCGCGTGGAGATCCGCGCCATTCGCCTCTACGTCGACTACAACCAGGACGAGTCGTACACGCCGACGTCGCTCTCGCTCTCGGCCGGCACGGGCCACCACGACCTGCTCGAGTTCGCCACGCTCGCGCTCAACCGGCCCGTGGGCTGGCAGGACATTGATCTCGGCCTCGTCGGGGGCGGCGCCGACGGCCGCTCGCTGTGCTGCTGGATCGTGCAGGTGCGTGTTAGGGAGAACCACCAGAACGGCAAAGACACGCACATCCGCGGCATCAAGCTGTATGGCATCGACGAGAACGCCGTGTCCGCTGCGGCGTCGTCCGTGCCGCTGGCGGCGGGCACCGACCTGGACGCGCAGCTGCCGGGGCTCAAAACAATGCGCGCGCGAGGGGCCGGCGGCAGCCCGCTGCTTGACCAGGATGACTACATGCTGGAGCAGCTCCTGCTGCAGTCGCCGGAGAGGCTGGCTGGGCATCCCGAGCGGCCGGTGAGAAAGAGCAGTTTCTTTAGGGAGATGGAGATCCGGTGAACGGTTGGTCGGGCACAGGCATGGATGGATATGAATACGGTATGGCGTTTGGATGCATTGATGCTTAATGATGGTTACGATGATAATATATTTTCAAGAATACGATCACGCGGACCAGGTGGTGTCGCGATGAGATTCAAGAATATGGTGCACATGAGGTGAAGTACGAGTATGTGTATGGCAGTGCGAATAGTGCAGCTTAGTGTGGGTATGCTTATCTGTACTGTAATTGATCGTCTCACGACGTCCCATCCGAATTTAGCTGCATGCGGGAAACGACATGGACAGCTCAGATCGCTTCCCTCTCAGGTCCACAACCCGCAAGTCGTGACTGATTATGGCGGCAGCAGAACTAAACTACTTCAAAACGGCCCTGGCGGCCTTTGTCAAGTCGGCCGCCAAGTTCGACGTCGTGTGCTCCGTCCGCGGATGCAGCCCGGCGGCGGCAACGGCGGCATCACCTCTCGCCCACCCGGCGCGGCCACACTCACAAGTGCACACTCTGGTCATCTTGGACTCGTCGTTTAATCCGCCCACTGTGGCCCACATGCAGATGGCGACATCGGCCGTCCGCGACCTGCAGCACCAGCACCAGCACCAGCAGCACAACACAGCAGCCATGCGCCTGCTGCTGCTGTTGTCTGTCAACAACGCCGATAAAGCACCGAAGCCGGCCGCCTTTGAGCAGCGCCTGGCCCTCATGCTGGCCATGGCCAGGGATCTGCAGACCGTCCTCGGCGATGCGGCGCAGACGACGGCCCCTGCTTCGACCGCGGACATCATGCACATTGACATTGGCTTGACATCGGAACCCTACTTTCACAGCAAGAGCAACGCCATTGCCGAGTCACCCTTCTACAGCCAGCCGGATCCGACTTCGGCGCCGGAGGCCAAGTTGAGGATTCCGGAGCAGGTCTTTCTCGTCGGCTACGATACACTGATCCGCATCTTTGACCCCAAGTACTACAAGGCGCCACAGAATCTACCCGCGGGCCTGCCGGCTGATGCGACGCCGATGCAGATGGCACTGACGCCGCTGATGCGCCGGGCGCGGCTGCGCGTGACGACGCGGCCGGACGACCAATGGGGCGACGAGGCGACGCAGCGCCGCTGGCTGCAGGACGTCAATGCGTACGGCGGCGCCACGGAGGACTGGGCGTCCAGGATCGACTTGCTGCCGGGCGCGTACAAGGGCGAGACAATTGTGAGCAGCACGACGGCGCGGGCGGCGGCCAAGAACCGGGACTGGACGAAGCTCGCCGCGCAGGTCGGGCCGTCCGTGGCGGCGTGGGTGCAATCGCAGCAGCTGTATGCGGACGTGTAAGCGTGTTTTCTAGCGTAGAAAGCCAGCGGTTACAGGGCTTGACTTTGCTGTGTACGAACATAGAGTCGCTCCACAAATGTTACATAATCATGACCAATCGGCATCCGAGAGTTTAGCTTTTTCCTGGTAGCTATCACGACTTTTGACGACGACAACCACACAAGCAACCCGCATATGCTCCTGCTCTCCCCGCCGCGACCATGTTCCCGACACGAGCTCTCTTCAAGCGTTCGGTCTGGAAAGGTAATGCCGCTCCTGCTTCCCGTCCGCCGGTAACCTTTTGCTAACTCTCCTCTTCCACGCAGGCCCGCACATTGTGCCGTATGTTTTGACCTGATCCACGAACTGCCCGCCGACGACGGCACGAAGACAAATGCCTGGGGAAATACGTCACACTAACTAACTATACAGTCTGCCCATTGTCAAGCCGGAGCCCGGCAAGCCCGTCCCGGTGATCCGCACGCAGGCTCGCTCGGCGACCATCCTCCCCACCTTTATCGGCCTGCGCTTCCAGGTCTACAACGGCAAGGTCTACCACGAGGTGACCATTACCGAAGACATGGTCGGCCACAAGCTGGGCGAGTTCTCGCCGTACGTTCTCTGGGTCCCCCTGTCACGAATGTGGTACGATAGTCGCCCTGCTAACTCCCGTACAGAACACGAAAGCCGTTCATCTGGAGCCGTCGCTGAGGGGGGGTGGAAATGCAGGTTTGATGAATGCATTTGGGCGCTGGATTCTGAATGGGGCTTGAAAATGCTCGGTCCTACACGATGGGAACCGACAAACGATACCACGATAGCAGACGAAAAATAGTAGGGGCAGACGGTGGGCAGGCCGGAGTGTCACCGACACTGCGCCGTGTATATACTGTACAAATAAAGCAGCACTTTCAAATGATAATTACAGGACTTATAAAGCGAGCTGTATCTATTGGCAAGTATTGGATATAGGAGATAATTATGGGAGCCAACAGAGCCGTACCGTGAAACGCCAGACTACCACAGAGAAGAAGAAGAAGAAAGAGAAAGAAAGGAATGAAAAGGGTAACCAGTCGTGAATCCGAAACCAAAGCCCAAAGAACACAATAGCAAAAAGAGAAGAGAGACGCGGAGATAAAGACAGAATGAGAGCCACTGTATAGGGCCTCACCGGTAGAACTCGCCGCGCTTGACATTGACGCCGTACTCGCCCACCGCCATGCCCAGGTCCTCCATGGTCAGCACCGTCCGGTTCTGGCTGCTGCCCTGCCCACCGCCGCCGTAGCCGGGCCGCTGCACGCCCAGCGCCGTGCCGCCCTTTTGGTCTTTGCCGCCCGCCGGCGCGCCGCCCGCCGCGCCCGGCACGCCCGCCACGGCACCGGCCACGCCGAGGCTGCCCAGCGGGTTGTTGGCATTGCTCGAGTTGCTCGCGCGCACGCGGCTGTACTGGTACGCGTCGGCGGCGATGTCGGCCACAAACTTTTGCGTCGCCAGCGCCAGCAGCCGCGCCAGACGCGCATCCGTCTGCGGCGGCGGCGGCAGGCCCGCCTTGGTCATGTAGTAGTGCGTGACGGCGTCGGGGATGATGGGCGCGTAGTCGTCCATCTTGTTGAGAAAGTCCTTGAGCGAAATGTCCTTGGCCGTCGTCACGACGCGCGCATCGAGGCCGCCGGGCGCCGTCGGGAGCGGCATGTTGGGCCCATCCATGTCGGTGTCGGCGGCCGCGTGCTCGTGGTGGTGGGCACTGATGGCGGCGGAAGCAGCAGCCGTGCCACCACCACCACCAGCAGAAGCCGACGGCGCAGACGAGGAGCCCGCAGCAGCAGCAGCAGCAGCAGCACCGGGTCCGGAGGAGGCGGCGCCGGCGCCGTTAGTCGCGGGCTGGCCGTGGGTGCCCTCCTGGTCAGCAGTTGTCGCCATGATGCAAATTGGTGTGTAGGTAGAAAAGAATTGAAAACAGATGACAGAAAGGATTAACAAGTGGAATTTTAAAGGCAATGACGATCGCGGTTTGGTCGACACCCTCAACAGTGACGAGGTTATTCGATCGGTGATGTCAATGGCGCGGTGATACACAGCTGCACGATACAGACGACCGTGCTCCACAGTATTACTATTGGCCTATGGTTCACGTGATATGGTTACTAAGCATGAGCCGCGTCTACCAAGTGGTCGTCCCACGGCACAGCAATTGCCGTTGTCTTTCCCTACTCCTTTAATTTTGGCATTGTCACATGTGAGATGGAGAGTGTTGGTTATTATTCCCAGTTGATTCAGACAAGTCTCTATTCAAGTACCGCCATCTTCTTTGCAACTGCGCACACATTCGTGCAAGTGGCGAGGTGCAATACGGCGAATATTAACTGAACTGACAACTGCGTTACCTGTCTCAGGTGTCCAGAGGAAATCAGGTTACGGTCGGAGGCTCTTGAAACCTGGAAAGCATAAATTGCAGCCCTTTTCTTTATATTTATCGAAAGACGAAAAACAAAAAAAAAAAAAAAAAAAAGGTGACTGCACTTCTTCACTGAACAGTTGTGGAAAACCAATGCCAAAATAACCTTAAAATAGATTTTAAACCTTAAAAAAATTTAAGGACTAGTACACCCATTTTCTATGATTCTATCAAAACATGCTCCGCCAGTGTTCTCCCCAGAGGTTCTGTGGCCAGTGTTCTCCCCAGAGGTTCTGTGGCCAGTGTTCTCCCCAGAGGTTCTGTGGCCAGTGTTCTCCCCAGAGGTTCTGTGCAAAGATGACGATGCAGTTCAACGGCTTCGAACTTCGATGTGGTTGGTGATGTCTCATGCGGGTTAGCGTCGACTGCCACGAACACCAGAGCCGCCGTGTCACAGCCAATAGCAATTGGCCAAACGGGGTCCACTATTGGTTATCATGATAAAGTGGTGTGAATAGTCACCTTTCATACATTTCCCCTTAATTTCACTTCTATAAAGTGGCTGCATGCCAGTGTCCACGATGCGTGCAAGACATGTTTTAAGCTGATGTCTTGTAGTATTTACACAACTGCACAGATATGGTTCTAGAACGTGGTGCTTCGCGTGATATTCTCACAGAGACCATGTGCCAATACATACGGAGGAGCGAGGCATCGCGTCTGCGCTGAAGAAATTACCCCTGGCGCCCTTGCTACGAACTACGACTACGCTGGCATGCTCATCTCCTATATTGGCCGTGTATTCCTCACCTAGTTGATAGCCCTGACTAGAGGGATGTTTTCTGTCCCTAATGACGCGGCGGTAGTCTACCCCTGGGCCTAAGTCTGCAGATATTCCCGAGCAGTGATCACTACATGGGGCCCAGGGGAGTGGATTGTTGGATGATCAGGGACAATGGCTGGGCCGACGATCAGGAATGCGCTCCGGTAGTGCTGCGGAGCATCGACACTGGATGGAATGAACGGCACAGGAATGGCCTGCGGTGTATGTCTCGCGTTTGACAGGGCTTGGCTGTTGTGTCGTTTTTTTTGCTTTTTTTTGTATAAGAGTGTAGTCTGTGGCGCATCCATTCTCGAGATGGGCAATAAGTTTCATTCTTTTACAGCTTCCTTCTTTTACAGCTACCTTCTTTTACAGTTTCCTTCTTTTACAGTTTCCTTCTTTTCTTTCCTTCTTTTCTTTCATTCGTTTCTTCTGATACTTCACTAGCAAGTATGCGTTTTCTACAATTTTTTTTCGCCGCAATGGCAGCAACGACAGCACTGGCAGTGCCGGTGTGTCGGAGCAGAAAGTTTCTCTTTGAGGGCGTCAGCGAGTCGGGTGCCGAGTTTGGCGCGAGCAGCCTGCCCGGCGTGCTGAACACCAACTATGTCTGGCCCGTCAAGTCGTCCATCGATGTGAGTGTTCCGTGAAGGACCATATGGCTTGGTGGATTTTTGATGGGTGCTAACGGCGCAGACCATGATTGGCAAGGGCTTCAACACCTTTCGGATCCCCATCTTGATGTAGGTGCATCCTGTTCCGTCACCCGTCTGATTTTGTTCCCGTCTGATAATATCGTTCTAATCAAAATAGGGAGCGCCTGATTCCAACAAAGCTGACGGGTACAATCGACGAGACCTATTTCCAAGGCCTCAACGATGTGAGTTTTCCCCTTTCCCCCAGTTTCCCCCCTTTTCCCACGCAGGTGCTGTGACGCGGTGCTGACATGTGACAGCTTGTGACATATATCACGTCAAGGGGCTATTATGCCGTCATCGATCCGCACAACTATGGCCGCTACTACGGCGAGGTCATCTCGGACACGGCCGGCTTCAAGGCCTGGTGGACGACGGTGGCCGCCCGGTTCAAGACCAACAGCAAGGTCATCTTTGACACGAACAACGAGTACCACGACATGGAAAACAGCCTGGTCGTCCAGCTCAACCAGGCCGCCATCAACGGCATCCGTGGCGCGGGCGCCACGTCGCAGTACATTTTCGTCGAGGGCAACGCGTGGACGGGCGCCTGGCAATGGATCGCGAGCGGCACGGCCACGGGCATGGCGTCGCTGACCGACGCGTCCAACAAGATCGTGTACGAGATGCACCAGTACCTCGACGCGGACGCCTCGGGCACGTCGGCCACCTGCGTCAGCGCCACGATTGGCCGCGAGCGCCTGGCCACGGCGACGGCGTGGCTCAAGGCCAACAACAAGCGGGGCGTCATCGGCGAGACGGCAGGCGGTGCCAATGCGCAGTGCATCAGCGCGGTGACGGACATGCTGTCGTACATGCAGGACAACAAGGACGTCTGGGCCGGCTGGCTCTGGTGGGGGGGCGGCCCGTGGTGGGGGGACTACATCTTCAGCATGGAGCCGCCGAGCGGCGTGGCGTACACGGATGTCTTGCCGAGTCTTCTCAAGTACATCTGACGGCACGGGGACTCGGAGCATTGGTGTGTCGGAGAGTATATAAGTGGATGACTTTGATTACAATGGGTATATTAAACACGAGGCTATGCAAAAAAAAAAAAAGAAGAAAGATAGAAAAACAAAAAACAAAAAAACATCACGGCCACAACGAGTCGTACATAAACAGCCAGTCGTCCCAGTAGTGCGAGTAGTCGCCCACCAGCAGGCTGCGCGCGTCGCCGAGGCCGTTGACCTTGAGCGGCCGCGTGTAGATGCCGTCGGCGGCCAGGTGGCGCTTGGCGGCAATGGTCATGCTGAAGGAGCTGGGGCTGACGCCCAGAAAGTAGTCGCTGCACACGAGCACGACGTAGTCGACCAGGGCCTGCTGGTCCCACGTCATGCGCTGCAGCTGCTGCAGCAGCGACGGCTTGTCCCGGAACAGCTCGTGCTTGGTGACCAGCTGCAGCTCCGTCTGTTTGTTCGCGGTGGCGGCGGCGGCGGCCTGCAGCCGCGCCTGCAGCCGCGCCGCCTCGGTCGCGTTGCCCGTGGCCAGATATATGGACGAGAAATTTTTGGTGGTGACGGCCTGCGCAAACTGCGTCGCCTGCGTGTCAAAGGACGGCCAGAAATCGAGGGCGTCGCTCTCGGTCCGCAGGTGGATGCCGGCGAAAACTCCCTCGTTGTGCTCGGCCGCACGCGCACGCATCATGGCGACGGCTTCGTGGCCCATGTCCAGAATGTCCTGCCGGAAGCGCAGCAGGCCGCCCACGGAGTTGGTGTACTCGGCGCCGTCCTTGGCGACCGGCCACTCCCACTGCACGCCCCACACGGGCTGGACGACGCGCGGGTACAGCGCGCTCATGGGCGGCAGGTTGTCGCGCTCGGCCGTGCGCGCAATCTGCGCGTGCAGGGCCGCGCGAAAGGCGTCGGTGTGCCGGTTGAGGTCGCGGTAGTCGCAGCCGCTGCGCAGGCCCATCTCCTTGGGCAGCAGGTCCTCGGGCTTGAGCGACTCGAGGTTGGGCACGTCGGCGATGCGGTCGTACAAGACCAAGCGGGGACACGCGTCGGCCAGGCCGCGGCGGAAGTGCGCCGTGTCGAAAAAATAGTCAAAGGGCCGGCGGCCGCCAAACAGCTCGGCCAGGTCGGCGGTGGAGCGCGTCTCGATGGTGGGCAGGACGAAGCCCGTGGCGCCGGCCTCGATGGCATAGCGCAGGCAGGTCAGGATAAAGTTGCGGATGTTGCCGATGCCGCCCGAGTTGTTGTTGCACATGAAGACGAGGCCGGGGACCCAGGCGGTCTCGTCCTGGCAGAGGCGCGCCAGGGGCCAGCTGACAAACGGCGCATCGGGGCGCGAGAGGTCGCCATACGGCTGGAGCGCCCTGTGGGGGTTCTTTTCAGAGGAGTAGATGGATGGCAGTGTAGAGGAGGAGGAAGAAGAAGAAGAAGAAGAAGAGGTGAGGGGCAGCACGTAGGCGACGTGATCGCGTAGAGAGAGGTAGCCCAGGAGGAGGAGGCCGGCGGCGATGATGCCGTAGAAGAGAGTCAGCCGCACACGGGGTGTCCGCAGAAGAACCATGGCGTGCTGGTAGTGGTCCTGGGCTCGGCTGGCATCCATGGTTCACTGGTGCAGGACCCGATGGGGGCGGAGGGAGAGTACGAGCAAAGTCAGGAGTCGCTGCTCGGGACGGTGGACGAGGCCGGTCTTGATTACAGCGAATTGCTGTGGGCCCCGTCTGTTGTACTCGTACTCCGCGGGTGCCATCGGCAGCGGATGGCAATCTGGCCGCGGCCGCTGTGGCAAAGCCTGCAATTTTTGGAGGCGTGTTTACTTCTTTTGGATTCATTCCTTTTATTTTTCCGGATCCTTCTCGACAGCATCCTTCGATGACTGGACTTGTGTCGGTACGTTGTCGGGCTTAGTCATCATACGCACTAGCGTCGCGATGGTCATACGAGCTACAAGAACTCGGAGATGAATCATGCAGGTTCTTATCAGATCTTGGCGCGGCGGGCTGCTTATCGATAAAGAATTCTAACAAGGAAACCCGATAAGGACATCGATGTTCTTATCGATAAGAAAACTTTTTTTTCTGGTGACGGATGGCGGGGTATTGGTGATGGCGCCAATCGCCCCAAGTCAGACAGCGCCCGACGCTGTTTTCGACAACCCACCGATCTCTCGGAACAAATCAATCACACAGCACCCACCAAAATGTCGAAGCGCACGGCAGACGAAGACGAGACCAACCAGGCGCTCAAGGGCGGCGAGCGGCCGGTGGCGATGGACGTGGACGTGGACAACGACATGGGCGAGTTTGAGGACGAGTTCGAGGACGAGTTCAGCGACGACGAGGTGATTGAGGCGGGCGTGGACGGGCGGCCCGATGCGGAGCGCGAGGCCGAGGAGAAGGCGGCCGCGGGCGCCATGGACGTCGACAACACACCGGGCACGTTCATTGTGGGCCGCACGAAGCTGGAACCGGGCCAGGTGCTGGCGCCGGACCCGAGCGCGTACGACATGCTGCACAGCCTGAGCACGCCGTGGCCGTGCCTGTCGTTTGACATTGTGCGCGACCAGCTGGGCGACGCGCGCAAGACGTACCCGGCGACGATGTACACGGTGGCGGGCACGCAGGCGCAGTCGGCCAAGGCCAGCGACAACGCGCTGATGGTGTTGAAGTTCAGTAGTCTTGGCCGCATGGCCAAGGCTGGTGGGGATGAGTCGGACTCGGACGACGACGAGGGCGATGACGCCGGCGCCGAGGACAGCGACCCGATCCTGGAGAGCAAGTCGCTGCCGATGACGTCGACGACCAACCGGATCCGGGCGTTCCAGGTGCCGTCGTCGGATCCGACGCGGGCGCCGACGACGCTGACGGCGTCGATGACGGAGTCGACCAAGGTGCTGGTGCACGACATCACGCCGCACCTGGCGTCGTTTGACGTGCCCGGGACGGTGATCAGCGCGCAGCAGAACAAGCCGGTGTGCACGATCCGGGCGCACAAGGCGGAGGGCTATGCGGTGGACTGGGCGTCGGCGGCGCACCACCCGGCGGGCAAGCTGCTGACGGGTGACAACGACGGGCTGATGTACGTGACGACGCGCACCGACGGCGGCGGGTTTGTGACGGACACGCGGGCGTTTGTGGGCCACACGTCGAGCGTGGAGGACATCCAGTGGAGCCCGTCGGAGGCGTCGGTGTTTGCGTCGGCGTCGAGCGACGGCACGGTGCGGGTGTGGGACGTGCGCAGCAAGAGCCGGCGGCCGGCGATCTCGGTGCAGGTCAGCAGCACGGACGTCAACGTGCTGAGCTGGTCGCGGCAGACGACGCACCTGCTGGCGGCGGGCGCAGACGACGGCGCCTGGGGCGTGTGGGACCTGCGGCAGTGGAAGCCGACGGCGGGGGGCAGTGGCAATGCGTCGAGTGCACCACAAATCCAAAAGAGCGCGCCCATTGCCAGCTTCAACTACCACAAGGAGCAGATCACGAGCATCGAGTGGCATCCGACGGACGACAGCATCGTGGCGGTGGCGGCGGGCGACAACACGGTGACGCTGTGGGACCTGGCGGTCGAGCTGGACGACGAGGAGAGCCGCGACACGGCGGGCGTGCAGGACGTGCCGCCGCAGCTGCTGTTTGTGCACTACCACGCAAACGTCAAGGAGGTGCACTGGCACGCGCAGATCCCGGGGGCCCTGGTGGCGACGGGCGACGAGTTTAGCATTTTCAAGACGATTAGTGTTTAGGTGGTTTTTTTTCTTCTTGTCTTTGTCTTTGTTTTGGTCTTGGTAAAAAAAAAGCATGTATTTGGGATTATTGGCATTCAATATAGTGGCGTCACTAGAGTATCATATTTGGCTATTGGTTCAGGTGTTGTCAGCTGTTGAGTGATCAAGTAAAGGCAGCATCGTGAGTTAGTGACAGTCACGGCGACGAGGTAGAACGGTACAGCAGCAGCCCAGGTATATAAAGCCCTGTCGCGCCTTACCTGACTCGAATCCAAGAGTCAGCTACTCTACACTAGCCACCTACATAGCCACCTACACAACCATCGCACCACCACCATGGGCAGCACCTACAGCTTCCCCCTACTGCAAGACCCGGCTCCGGTCGCCGCCGCCGCCGCCCACGTTATCTACCCCCAGGGACAGCCCGTCGTGGCCGCCCAGCTCGTGCCCCAATACGTCGTCTACCTGCATCAGCCGACCGTGCTGAACCCTTGCACGGGCGCCTGCTTTCCCGGGGCCTCTTTGTGCTGGATGCACCGTCCCCCGGGGGAGCTGATGCACCTCCCGCCGCCGCCGCCGGGCCGCCCCGGCCAGTGGGTGCAGTGGCAGAATGGCGAGGTGATTTGGCTCTCGCCGCCGGCTGTAGTTTAGGCCTACTTCTGCCTAGCAATACTACATGTCAGAAATGATCCTGATCGGCCTAAAGATGAGCCATGCGCGATCCTGCGAGTGGACACGAACCACCGTCACAGCCAATCGTCGGTGGCTTTGCTGCGTCGCTCGGGCTCTGTAATCTGTATCCTTGTCGTAAGCCGTCAGTCAGTGCGACGCCAGGCTATCAACCCACACACACCCTCTTCGCGGGCAGTTTCCATAAGATGCGCATGCCCGCCTCGAATCATCTTTTTTACGAATTTCGACCTCACACCCGCACATCCCCTTGACATCTCTCAAAACTCAAAACTCAAAAATCAAAACTCAAAACTCAAATGTCCAACACATCTTGTCCAGGAGGCAACTTCTTGCCCGAGTTTGTCAACCTCAGCATCCCCCACAACGTCTCCGTCGCCGTCATTCCCGGCAGCAATGCGTCGGACGCGGCCATGGTCAACTGCTGTCGGCCCAGCGCGGTCGCGGTCGCCGACGGCTGCTACGAGTGGTGCGTGGTCCCGGACAACGTGACGGCGACGGCCTTTGGGGGCTGTCTCGTGGCCAGCGGGCGGAACATTAGCGCGTCGAACATTGTCGGCATCAGCTCGGACGGCGCGACGGGGCCGACCGCGGTGACGGCGCTGAAGCTCGGCGTATGGATCCTCCTGGTGTCGGGGGCAGCACACTGGATGTGAGGAGTGCTGGTTGTTTATCTGTTGTATTTAGTCTGTTATGTATTTTACACAATGATACTCAGTGTCTGTTCTATGGCACATTGCATCCATCTTTGATTTCCATCACTGTCTTGTAGAGTGTGGGAAAAAGTCTGCAAGCTTAGTCGATAATCACTTCTTATTCGGTTCATTATGTACACCACGTCCTACTCATCATTGTGATTGAATATCAATTACATCGTGACTCGATGCGTCATCGAAGCTGGCTCATAGACGGTTCAGTTCAAGTGGATGTGACAATGCACCATGATGTGAGTGCTGAATCATGTAGAAAATATTATTAAAATATCAAAATAACCCAATAAGCACCGACAATGCATTGTGGGAATGTTACAAAGACGTCCATTGCCCAGTAGAGACAAAAAAAAAAAAAAAGGCCTTGCCCCATCCACTGACAGATAGACCAAACGCCCAGGGCAAAACCAACACAGCCTCAGCGAGAACAACGACCGTCGTAGAACAGCCAGACAACCAACACGTAGCAAAAGTCCTGTTATATCCAGACGGCTGTTGGAAGTTGCCCACACATGCTAATTGATGAAAGAAAAGGTCAGTAATTTTGTTGCCCCCGAGGTTTAATTTTTCTTTTATAAAGAACACTGCTATCAGGTTTCTCGTCTCCCGGCTCTGTTCCATTTTACTCTGCAATTTATATCTTCAAAACCACAGCAATATTTGGAAATCATCTACCTTGATAGCAACTACATCAATCCACAGCTACACCCAACAGCACACCAAACAACACACCAAACAGCACACCAAATAGCACACCAAACAGCACACCAAATAGCACTCAACATGGATCCCATGCCCCAGTGCCACTTGAAGCCGGCCGTGGTCGACGAAGAAGACGATTGGAATGCCATTGTGCTGAAGGAGATGGCCCGCTACCGCGAGCCCCGGGTTCCCGTCAACAACCGCCGGCCACAGACGCTACAGACGCCACAGACGACAGAGACGACAGAGACGCCACAGACCAGCATCATCTTCTCAGTAACCCATCCGCTCCGCGTGATGGCACGGTATCCCCTCGACATCCTCGCCATCCTCGGCCAGATCGTCGGGGCCGTCTGGCGCGCCTCGCTCCATGCGTGGAAGCGTTTCTGGCGCGGCCCGCCCAAGAGGGTGTCGTTCCGGGAGGTGGCGTCGATCACGACGTACAAGCTCAAGGCGGACGACTACGGCCATTACCACGATGTGAGTTAGCATGAGCACTCAAAGTACTTGGTAAATGCTAACAGTTTAGGTCTTCACAGTGACAGAGAGTCCCATCAACGAGTGTCCTCCAAAGACAGTCCGCACGGCCCTGCTGCTGGGATACACTGCTCCAGAGACGGAGGCCGCCACCGTCGAGGAGAAGACCGAGGTTCCGACCCAGGCGCCCGTGTTCTTGGAATGGGAGGAGGATCTTGACTAGGGTTGGCGCATTGTGATACTTCCTGATAAATGGCAATAGACAAGCATAGCGGTTGAATATGGAAATGTGCAAAAGTAGCATGAAAGCGAGCAAGTTGAATATTGGGTTTTTGGGTTTTTGGGTTTTTGGTCTTTATTTTACTCTGCTCATACTAGAGTTCAAAAAAAAAAATTGAAAATGAAAAATGAAAAACAACTTCAATTAAAACATATGTTACTGACACTAAATAAATCAAGGTCAAATAATAGAGACAGACTGCCGTCTGCAGGGCATCCCTGGAACGGACTACCATTTTTTCTATTTCCTCGACTCATAAGGCTGAGACTGAATGCTACCGACTGATATCGTTGCAACGGGCACCTTGAGACGGCAGCTACGAGTACAAGTCTTCAGTGGGGGCGCACAGCCAATCACTGGCCACGGGACTGAATTTTAAGTGCTGGCTAACTCTTGCAGCCTACTAAAAGGAATAAATAAATCACCATACAAAACTCACAAATGGAGAGCGGCTGCTCAAAATTCAAGGCTGGCACAGGCCAGATGGACGCCGCGGCGGCGGCGGCGACGATCATGCCGCGCTGGGCCAAGCTCATTGGCGAGTACGAGGCCCTGCGCGACGCCTTGCAGGAGCACACGCAGCAGCCGCACTGGCCCGGCGTGGCGCCGTACATTGCGATGCTCAAGACCGAGGCGAGCTTTGCCGCGAAGACGCTGGAGGCAGAGCGGCGCAAGGTCGAGGAGGGCCTGAATGATGAAGAGAGTACCCCATTCGCCGTGTCCCAGGCGCTGACCAACATTGCGGCGCGCGAGACCATGTGGCGGCTGATCAAGACGTCGCCGCAGGGCGGCCTGGTGGCGCTGGAGCGCAAGTTTCCCAGGAAACCGCCGACGACGAGCGTCAAGGCGGCGTCGCAGCAGTACCGGCGCTGGGGCAGCGTGAGCGGCATGCACGCGAGCGGCAGCCGGGCGTCGGACGGGGTGTTTGTCAATGCGGTCCTGGGCGACGGGTTTGAGTGGCTGCGGGTGCTGACGCTGACGACGCCGCAGTTGCTGGTGAGCATGGCGGAGAATGGGTGGGAGTGGGGGGAGGGGAGCGACGACGAGAGTGAGGAAAGTGACGCCGCCGCCGACCTCGAGGCCATCGCCGACATCCCGCTGGTCGCGACCATCCTGGGCCTGGTCGACGTGGCGCGCGACAACCGGTCGCGCGGCGCCTACCCGCACATCTGCGTCATCTTGACGCGTGTCGAGGAGGACGACCCGAGTGTCAAGGGCGCCGACGAGGTGGCCCGCTTCCTGCGGGTGCTGCGCGGCGGCCTGGCCGCGCTGGCGTCGACGCTGGACCGCGACATTGACGGGCGCCGGCTGGCGGTGACGGTGCACACGGCGCGCTCGCCGCGCGCGCTGGCGCAGCCGGGGGACAATAGCCTGGCCCGGCTCATGCCGGACCTGGCGCACCAGCTCACGCCGACGCTCAACATCGACACGTCCATCCTCATCGCGCTGGCGTCGGACATCTCGCACCAGGCGGTGGCGGTGCGGCGCTGGTTCCCGCACCAGCGCGTGGACGAGATTGCGCACGAGCGCGCGCGGCCGGGCCAGATGCTGCAAGGGTTGTGTGCGGCGATGCGCGGGCGGCGGCTGGTGTGCACGCGCGAGGCGGCCCGCGCGTTCCGCACCATGGTGCGCGACATGGGGCAGGCGCGTGAGAAGGCGCGGGCGGCGGTCTTAATCTTTGGCGGCGAAGACGAAAGCGAGAGCAGCCCCCCGCAGGCCGCGCTTGTCGAGCGGTACCGCGCGCTGTCGCAGCATGCCCACTACGTGCCGGACGACCTGCTGCTGCCGATCCGGGTCATTGACGAGGCCTGGGACATGGCGCGCATTCAGAAAGAGGCTGATAACGCGGCGGCAGGGCCGTCACACATGCCGGCCGTCGCCTACCGCGTGGCCCAGGAGATGAACGCGTCGGTGCCGACGCTGTCCGTCTTCTTCTACGGCTGGGCGTCGGGCCACGCGACGCTGACGACCAACTCGACGGCGCGGAACAAGATCCTACGTCTGCTGGAGAAGCACCGCAGCTCGAGCCGGCAGCAGGGCCCCCACGTGCGTCTGTGCCGACCCGTTCGGAGCCTAAACGGCACGAACCCGCGTGGGTGTGACGATGACGATGATGATGATGACGACGAGGCGGACGAGGCGTGCGGGCCGTCTTACGACTAGTGGTGTCTTTTTCGGTATCTTTTTTTTTTTCTGTTCTGATTTTTATCTTTTTTTAGAAACGGAGGTTTTGATTTTTTTTTTCGATATTTTTCTTTCTTCTCATTATTTTCCCCTTAAAATCGGAGGTACTCGCTACAGGTACCCGTACAGGCACTGTGGCGCCATCTACTCGTACTAATAACCCTGCAACGCCCGGCACGACGGCTCCGCTACTATCGCCACGGCGGGCATGCAAGATAAGCAAGCGTGGACTGACGTGGTGTGATGGGCGCACTAGCGGTGTCGATAGTGCCACTGGTCTTCCGTTTCCCCGTCAGACCATTTAGGCCATTCGGCTGGGCCGCGCCAACGCCGACGGCTGATTGGCGATGAGCTCATGCAGCGCCCAACGGTCCCTGGCCTGGGTGGGTGGTGGTGGCAGGGCTGACAACGACAGAGAAAAGCATCTGTTCCGGGATATTGTCATGGAAGGCGTTGGGATAGGAGAAGGGCGATTCCGTAATGATCCGACGTCGAGCTGGCCAGGCCTGACATTAGATAATATCGTCTTATTGTATGGTGTGTAGGAGTATTCGATAATAATTCATATACCTATTTTTTCATTTATATGATTTTTATTTTTTTTTATTTTTTTCAGAGACAGGCACAGACAGCATCTTATATAATGTTGGGCTCGTCCTCCTTTTCTGCATCGACGTGTCTATCGATATTCTCGACATTCACAGCCGGCCATCTTTCTGTTCCTCATCCTTGATCCTCCTTCATCCTCCTTGATCCTCCTCCTTCTTCACACACCTCACACACACATTCACCATGGCCACATTAGCATTGTCCATGCCCATCAGCCTCCCATCCTCCATGGACCGGTCAATATCATCATCATCACCATCATCCTCCTCATCATCATTAGCCCCCATAGCCTCGCTGCCACCCGAGCTGCTCGATGCCGTCTTGGCCACGCTGCCCACGCCGGCCCTGCTGCCCCTGGCCGCCGTCAGCCGCCGCTTCCACAACATCATTGCGCGGCTGCTGTACCGCCGCCTGCGCCGGGCCCTGGCGTCGCCCGCGCACGAGCTGATTGTCGAGTGCTACCACCCGACCGCCACCATCTCCACGCCGTACCTGCACTGCGCGTACCAGGGCACCGACGGCTTCGACCAGGCCCTGGACGGCATCGACGACGTGCCCGGGTCCGTGCTGCTCAAGCTGCCCAGCATGTACTCGCGCTTCCGGCCGCTGCCGCCCGACGAGGCCGACGCCCACGTGCGCAACTACCGCGCGATCCAGCGGACGCTGGAGGCGGAGGTGGCCGCTGACGTTATGGACTTGACTGTTCCTCTGCCCAAGACAAATAAGGACAGCCGATCTGCCATCACCTCGGCCACCACCTCCTCCCCCTCCCCCCTGGTGGCCTACGACGTGTGCCTCGACGAGGGCGAGTCGTTCTCGCAGCTGCGCCTGGTGACCAACCTGGTGCGCAAGGGCCCGCGCCGCGGCCTGTTCACGAGCTGCGCCAAGATCAACGACGGCGTGGTGCGCGTCTGGCGCGACTGGCTGGCGCGGCACAACACGGCGCGCGTGGGCGGGCAGGAGCAGTACCAAGAGCAGGGCCAGGCCAAGAAGCAGCCGACGCAGCGCAACGACGACGCCGTGCTCTGGGCCTACATGGGCAAGCACGTGGGCATGCGGTTCCGCGTGACGGCGACGGAGGCCGAGGCCGCCGAAATGACGACGGCCACCGCCGACGACGACCAGCCCGTGAGCTACCAGCTCGAGTGCGAGGAGCTGCTCGTCAACTCGTACGAGTTCCTGCTGGCCATGGAAAAGGCCGAGATGCAGCAGGCCAAACGCGCTGTGGTTGCATCGCAGCTGTAAAGAACGAACCACCATCAACACCACCATCAAATCACCAACGAATAAGAACCGGCATGGCAGCCGCACTAAGACCACTTACACCAACCACGACGTCCAATCACAACGCATAGAGTGGGCATAATTATAGACTTGGAGGGCAAAGCGTATTCCCATTTGATTTTTTTTCTATTTTTTTTTCTTTCTTTCTTCTCTTCTTTTTCTTCTTCTTTTCCTATTCTTTTCTAGCTCTTTTCTAGCTCATTTTCTTCTCTTTTTTTTTTAGCCCGTTTCCCATAGACTTTCTCACGACCTCCCAATCTAATCTTTTGGCATGATTCACAAGATAAAATCAGAAGAAAAAAACCGTTTGACGTCGCCGATCGTACGTACGTGCTGCGTCATATCCCATGACGCGAGACGGCATTGGGAACCATCCATCCCATCTTCTCTCTCTTTTTCTGGCCGCACTTGTCGCAACGCATAAACGTCGCAGGCAGCGTCGAGGGCGTAGCTCAGTCGCCCGACCCCCCCCCCCCCCCCCCCCGGTCGTTCAATGCACAATCGAGGATCCCTGTATCCCAGAGGTTCTTTAAATAGGATCAATGCGATCAAGGTGAGAAACTCGTCTTCGTTTGATTTTTTTCGTTTGATTTTTTTCTTCCTTTTTTTTCCCTACTCCGTACTCATTCGAAGCTTTCCATCTCGATTGCGGCTAGAGGCCGGACGTGGGCGGCGACCCGACTGGACCAACTGCGTCGTTCCGCCCTTGCATGGGCCAGGCCAGCCTTCTTCTCGTACACAGAGTACGGAATGCAGGGCCCGCCAGCACAGTAACGGGTACGGGTACGTATCCGTACGAGTAGTACTCCGTACTCCGTACGAGTAGCAGTGGTAGGTGCTTCAGTGCCGTTTCAGCCCGCAGGGTTCCAGGGATGGACCCCTGCCGCCTGCAGCTGGCGAGCCGGGAAAAGCAATATTTGAAGTACGACTCGTAATTCAAAGTACGAATATTGTGCACTCGTACAGAGTACACAGCAGACGGGCTGTGAGTGGAAACGGTAAAAGAAAAAACTTTGCAAGACACACAGCCGATTTGACGGCTGACCCGAGGTGCGGCGTTTTTTCTTTTCTTTTCTTCTTTTTTCTGCTTTCTTTTTTGGGGGGGCACTTTTTCTCCTTCGTTCTGGATCCGACCCGACATTCGGGGTCAGAGCGGTACCTCGATACTTCTACGGAGTACACTAGAAACCCAGATCAGACGGGATAGCCAAAAACACGAAACGTCAAACTATTGAGAACAAAGGGCTGGAAAGAAGCTATCAAAAAAATGGCATCAGATATGCTAACAGAAATGCTAACCATTAGTTTTTACAGCCGGTCGCTGTCGGCTCTCCCTTTGCATGCCCGCCCTTTGCCTCTCCTCTCCCTCCCGCTGTGCCTCGCCTACCGCGTACGCCGTGCCTCTGGTAGGCTGTGCTACGAGTACGCGATGCCTGCATTGCATACGAGTACCTGCATGCGCCTGCAGGCCTCTGCATGCCTCTGCATGCCTCTGCCTGACTGCCTGCAAGCCTGACTGCCTGAACTGCCTGAACTGCCTGACTGCCTGTACTCCGTGCGCTGTAGCCGGCCGATGATCCCCGTTGTGCCCCTGAGCTGACGTGCCTTTGTACCCTTGGCCTGATGCGCTTTTTCTCTCTCTTTTTCTTCTCTCTCTTTTCTCTTCTCCTCCTCTTTATCTACTCGCGTCTCCATTGCAATGCACGGTACGTCTGCTGGCCCTCCTCCCTGCCGCTCGGCAGCCTGGGCCCTGTGTCCAGCTCGTGTTGGTGCATGCCTGATGGGTCTGGTCTCCTTTTGTATTTTTCCGTCTGGTCTGTTTGCCTGTTTGTAGGTTTGTCGGTTTGTGTTTGCCGGTTTGCCTTTGTCTGGTCTCTTCTCTTGTTTCCCTCCCCCAGGCGCTATGACCAGCCCCTGGAAGAGCGGTGACAGCGCTGACACGGGCCAGCTCTTGGTCTTGGTACAAGTCCTCGTACTCTGTTCTCGTAGAAATACGAGCCACTCGTACCAAGCCAAAGCACCTGCCTATCGTACTCCATATCAAAGCACCTGCTATCGTACTCCATCTACGACGTGCCCAGGTAGGCCTGCACTCGTATGCTGCATCCATCCCATCTCCACCGCGATGACGGCCTTTTCCAGCCATCGGGGTCCAGCCATCGGAGTACTACGGCGTATTCCCACTCAATCCTCTCTCCTCCTCCTCCTCCTCCTCCCCCCCTCATCCCTTGCACACGATGCGAATTCCCACCTGCAAGCCCCCTATCGCGCCACAGTTCCACCCCCCTCTCTCACCGGCCTCCCTGATTAGCCCGCCAGTGACAACACTTTTTTGTGGCCGTTTGTTTGTTTGTTTGTTTGTTTGTTTGTGCGCGAGAGAGGCCTTTTTCGTTTTTCGCGTCCCGTTGGATGCTGAAAAAAAAAATAAAAAAAGAGAGAAAGGCGACCCGCTGGACCCTCTACCGTGGACCTGCACGCCCTCGCAAGTACCGTGCATCGTGTAAGCCAAGGACTGTCACGAGTGGGATGCTAGGCGCGTTGCTTTTCTGGTTTATTTATATTTATATTTATTTTTCATTCACTTGTTTGTATTCTTCTCGTACTCCGACCTTCTCTTTTCTCCGTTCGACATGGGTCTTGCCCCTCAACCTTGGGACTCGACGCCTCGCATAATGGACCGCGCAGCTCTCGTAGCCGGTACCAGCTGGTGTCTGTCCGAGGGGGGGCCCCCCTCTTGCCTCTTGCGTTTTGTGTGGTACTCTTGGTACTCCGTACGTCGTACTCCCCCCGTTTGGATCTTGGATCGACTGGGATATGGAGTACGGAGTACATCAACGACAGCCCCCTCCCATGTCCATGCATGCCGCATAGTGTCTTATTTCGGCCTTCTCTCTTTTCTCCCTCTGTCCCTCTCCCTCTCTCGTACAAGTGCTCGAGGAGGATTGTATATAGCAGCAGCCGCGTCTCGTCGTTGACGGACTGTTCCCTGTCCCGAACTACTTCTATTTTTATTTTTGCATATCCATATTTCGTCTTCACTTTCGTCTTCACATCCTTCGCCTCATCATCTTGCAATATCATATATAGACATCGACAACACGCCAGTCTCATAGAATTACAGACAGTCTTTCCCTGCAGGAAGAACTTCCTTGACAGCCTGGCTGCCAACCGCCACAATGGAGTCGCCAGCATCCAGCAGTCCCAAGAGGGATGAAGAGGCACCAACCAGCCCCGAGACAAGCGAGGCATCACCAGAACAGCCGTCACAGCCCGAGAGAAAGTCACCAGCAACATCAGCAACATCAGCAACACCTGCAACACCTGCAACACCTGCAACACCGGCAACACCGGCAACACCAGCAACGCCAGCGACACCAGCAAAAAGACAAACACCACCCAGCACACCACCAAGACGGCCGCCCACATCGCCACCCTCGCGGGCATCACGGGCATCACGGGCATCACGGGCAGCACGGGCAGCAAGTCCCATCACGGCCACGCCGCTGTCTGCCTTTCCCCCGCGGCCACGGGCTGCCATCATCATCACCACACCCACCCGGACCAGGACGGACTCGTACTCCTCGCCCCCGGCATCAGCAAGGTCACATCGGACAATGTCAGAAGCATCGTCAGCGACGGCTGTGTCAGTTGCGACGACAGCCTCAACGGCGACAACCACCACCACTGTGGGCATGCCGACCACGTACACGGCCCCCATCCTCAAGCCCGTGGCCGTGGCCATGCGGCCCATGACCAGCTCCTCCCACCACCACCGCCTGTCCATGACGTCCCTGGCCTCCACGCGCCGCCCGCTCAAGTACGGCACGGGCAAGCACGCCCAGACCGAGCTCGTGCCCCAGCCCAGCGACGACGAGGATGATCCTCTGGTAGGTTTTCTTTCCTAGATATCTTGGTGATTTCTGCTAGAGCTAACAGACAGAACTGGTCCGCGCCCAAAAAAGAGGCCTGCTACTGGACGCTGCTGCTGCTCGCCGCCCTCGTCGGCGTCTCCAAGACGGCCCTGTTCAGCGTCGGCAGCCAGTTGGCCGTCTCCTTCTCCTCCTCCTCCTCCTCCTCCTACACCGCCGTGGCCGCCCTCACCGGCGCGCCCCTCCTGGTGTCCGCCGTCACGGGCCTCGCCAGTCTCGTGGCCTGCCGCTTCTGCGGCAAGCGCGCGCTCTACCTCGTCGCCACCGTCTGCTTGCTCGCCGGCACGATCTGGAGCGCCGCTGCCGCCCGTCACAGCTATGCCCAGTGCATGGCGGCCCGCGTCGTGCAAGGCCTCGGCTGGGGCGTGTTCGACGTGCTCGTGCGCGGGTCCATCGGCGACCTCTTCTTTGAGCACGAGCGCGGCGTGCGCGACGCCGTCTACTGCGCCGTCGTCGTCGCCAGCACCTGGGGCGGCGCCCTGCTGGATGGTGTTGTCGTGGGGGGTGGTGGTAGTGACCACCCATCCCGCATCGCCGTGCCCTTTGTTGTCCTCAGCAGCCTCTTTGGCGTCGCCCTGGTCCTGCTCCTGCTCGCCGTGCCCGAGACGACCTACGACCGCTCATTTTATAGCACAAGGACGCCCGCCACCACCGCTGCCGCCACCGCCGCCGGCTACTGGCCCCACAAGGACCTGCCGCTGCGCCCGCGCGCCAAGACCTGGTCGCCCGGCGGCGCCCGCACCTACCTGTCCGCCCCGAACCTGCGGCCCGTTGCCTACTCGGCCAACCTGAAAACTTTAAACTCGAGCGCCGCCACGGCCACGGCCACAGCCACGACCGCCGCTGACCTGCTGTGGCAGGCGCCGCGCGCCATGGCCGCGCCAACGACCGTCCTGCTGGCCCTGGCGTCGGTGCTGCCGCTCGGCGCGCTCTGGGCCACGGCGGCGTCGCTCAACCTCTTCTTTGCGCCGCGCCCCTACAGCCTGTCGCCGGCGTCGGTGGGCGCGCTGTTTGTTGCGCCCCTGCTGCTGGCCACGGCCGTCGCCGTCGTCGGTGCGGCCTGCTTCGGGGCGGGTGGCGGCGGCAGGCGGCGTCGGTTGGCGGTCTCCTCTTCCTCTTCTTCTTCCTCCTCCGCCCTGGCCCGCATCGGCGCGCTCGCGGCCGGCACGCTCCTGTCGGTCGTCGGCCTGCTTGTCTTCGGCCTCTACACGGCGGCGGGCGCCGCCGCCAACCCTGCACACCTCGACTTCCCCGCCGTCAGCCTGCTGCTGGGCCTGCTGGCGGCCGGCGCCTACCTGCTGGACGCGACCGTGCGGCCCATGGTCGGCCGGTCGACGCGGTTCACGAGCGCCAGCCTGGCCGTGGCCCAGCGCAACACGAGCGACATGTGCGCCGCCGTCGGCGTGTGGCGCACGCTGGTGGTGGGCGCGCTGGTCATGGCGTGGCCGCACGCGGCGGGGGCGACGACGACCGCGGACGCGGCGGCGGGGCTTCTACGAGCGCCCAGCATCGGCATCGCGGTCGCGCAGGTCGTCGTGGCGGCCGCCGTCGCCGTCGTCTGGTGGCGCTTCGACGAGGCCGTGCACCGCATCGACGGGCAGGTCATGCGCTGCGTGGACCTGGGCCTGCTCAAGCGCACGGGCAGTTTCTTTGATGTGGATGACTAGATGATTATGAGCATGAGCATGATTTCTACGTGTACGTTTTACGTGTATTTTTTGTATTTCTTTTGGGTCGGTCTTGGGAGGATTCTTATGTTTTATGCTTATGCTTATGCTATCGGTATGCCAAAATGACACATGACATTTATGCACTACAAATCAACTATCAACTGCCTCCGCCATCTGCACGTATATGTCGGCCGTCGCGTCGGCGTTCAGCGCGCGCGCCAGCCGCTCGTCCGTCACGAGGTACGCCGCCGGGAACCAGTCGCGCACCGACCGGCCCGCCATCATGGCCACGACCGCCTCGCCCGTCAGCCAGCACTTGTCCATGCCGTAGCCCTGGAAGCCCGCCGCGATCCACTCCTCGCCGCTGTCGGCCGTGTTGCCCGCCCGGCCCGTCGCCGCCGCAGGCAGTCGGCCCACCAGCGGCAGCCCGTCCGACGTCATGCCCATGACGCCGGACCAGATGCTGCGGAGGCGCGGTTTTTCAAAGTCACCGGCGCCGGCGCCGCCGCCGCCGTCGAGCCCTCGGAAAAATCGCGGCAGACACGTCGGCAGGTCCTGCAGCGACGCCGCGCTCACAAACGAGTCGTCCGCGCACAGGCACTCGTCGACGCGCTGGTGCTCGACGCCCACAAACATGTCGCGCGTGGCCGCGTTCTGCTGCAGGTAGTAGAGGCCGAAGTGGAATGTATTAGTGTCTGGGTCGAGACAAATTGGCTGCATCACGCTCCACGTGCGCGTCGCGCCCCACGACGGAAAGGGCGCCGGCATCGCCTGCGTGCTCATGTGCCCGCGGAACGGGTACAGCGCGCCGCGCAGCCGCGGCAGCAGGTGCGCCGTGTAGCCGTTGGTGCAGTACACGACGCGGTGCGCGCGGATCGTGCCGCGCGGTGTTGTGAGTGTATAGCGGTGGCCGACCGCATTCACCCCGCCATCATCCACTGCCGTCACGGGCGTGCGCGTCTCAATCGCCAGCCGCGCCCCGTGCCGCCGCAGCAGCTCCGCAAACACCTCGGTGCAGAAGCGGTACGGCCAGAGGGCGCCCGCCGGCTGCACGTAACCGCCGAGGGCAGCAGTGTCATTGATGCTCCAGTCCGCGACGAGCTCCGCCGCATCGACGAGCCGGTGGTGGTCCGCGTGCTCCGGCACGTGGCGCGCAAACAGCGCCACCGAGTCCTGGATTTTGGCCCACAGCACGGGATCACTCGTAAAACACAGCTTCTCGACGCGCCGGATCTCGCTGTGCGCGCGGATCGTGTCTGTCATGCCTCCCGCCACGGCCTGCACGCGCTCCATGTTGCGCAGCGAGAAGCGCGCCATCGCGCACGCCGTCGCCACGCCGTAGGCGTCGACCCACGCGGCAAACTTGTGGCCGGCCGCGCTGACGCAGTGGCCGCCGTTGCGGCCGGTTGCGCCGGACACGAGCGTGCGGGCCTCGAGCACGGTGACGTGGGCGTGGGCAAAGGCGGCGTCGTCCTCCAGCAGGGCCTTGGTGACGCTGCATCCCGTGATGCTTTTTCTTAGCGACCAAATACTACATTGTAATAAAATAGAGGAGAGAGAACACACCCCGAGCCGATGACAACGACGTCCGTCTCGGTGGGCAGCGCGGGCGACTGGTGGTTGCCGACGGTCTCGTGGATCGGCTGCTGCCAAAAGGCGGCCGTGGGGTTGGGGTTGGGCAGGCCGGGGTCTGCGGCCACGAGCGCGCGGACCTTGGACCGGAACGACATTGTGCGTGTCGGTTGGTCGTTCACTCAAGATGCTATGGTTAGATGTGGTATTGTGTTCGAGCAGCTTGGCTCGAGACGCAGTATGATAGTCAAGTGGCCTCCATGCCCGAGAGCGGGGGTGGGGAGGATGATAAGCCATGGGATAGCCGTCGATCTGGGACTTGTCGCGCAAGTACTTACTTATACGGCCTCTGATCTTCCCAAGATGTATTTAAGTAAAGTAGCACTAGAAAATGGCACAAGCTTTCTGGCAGGACTTTTAGATCTAGGCGATACTAGCTCTGGCGATGGATGTACACAATTATTTCATCAACATCAACACATCACAACTTAACAACCGACTCAGAAAACTCCCATGTGGAAATCAACAATGGTCAGCTTCTCCATCAGCAGCTTAATGTCCTCCACAAACGCTGCGTGCACAGGGTCCTTGTTCACAAAGTACTTGCGGTCCTCGATCGACGCAAACTCCAGCACAAAGCCGTGCGTCGGGCCGCTGGCAAACGGCGGGTTGAGCGACAGGTCCTTGCCGCCCCGGACTTCGAGGATGTACGGCTTCTGCGTGTCGGGGCGGACGCACGACTTTTCAAAGTCGAGGAAGCGCTCGGCAATCTGTGCGTGCGCAGTGGTCAGTCAGTCATGGATGCAGATCAGGGAGGCAGTAGTCTTGCGTACGCTTCGAATGTCCTCTGGCTTGGCCGCGGCCTTGAATTTCAGCATAACCATGTGTGTGACGGACATGGTGATGATTTCGTGATGATGGTGATGCACCAAGCTGTAGGAAATATAGAGAGAGAATATAGTCAATTCGGAGCGATGCACGGATGCCCTATTCATCTCTACGCAACACAAAACAGAACTCGAGCCTTTATCTATTGCTGCCGCTCACTGTATGGACATCCGACGCTGTCCGTCCAGCGTCAGCCCGTCTGACGTCTGTCCGGACCTGGTCCGTCGGGATGCCCCGATGCTGTCCGCAGACCAGTAGTACAACGTCCGAAGGCTGCATTGCACGACGGACAACCGCTTGGCCCCCGTCACGGTAGCTGAACGGCGCCTTATTCGTCTCAGCTCTTATTGAAGCATCAAGGTAAGACAAAGCAGCGTCAGGCGAAATATGTATGAGTATGAGCTGGCACGCATTTGATGAGCCGCTTTCTCCAAGTCACGTGATCATACTCATTCGTACAGAGTACTTGTAGTCATAAATCAGCATTTGTCATGCGATGCCCGATGCTGCGTTACGAGCGACCCGCCCTCATCCATGTTGATACGAGCCCTCGTATGTGTTTAATGCTTTCCCCCCACGCGCATGGCTACTCTTCCCTTGCTATTCAGAAGCAGGAGTACGGAGTACTCGTACAACTTTGTTTGGAATGAAGTCAATCTTCCAGAACAATGTCATATTACTACGGTCGGTCCTGCCGACAATGTCAAATAGCCAATTACCGTACATTTCAAATTCAAACGTACCAGCCAATCGGCCAATATGAAACTGCCGGAACGCGCGGACGGCATTCAGCTCGAATACGAACAGCAGGTGCGAATAACAGCCTTTGCCAAAAGTGGCAATGCCAAGACGCCAAGAACCGCTTTCGCTCGTCGCTCCGGTCGCTCCTGCCCTTGCCCAAATCCCATTCGTCTTTTTGTCTTTTTGCGGTGCCCGCACCTGCGCAATTTTCCTCTGCACATCGCTATGCACATCGCTATCGCATACTCGTACTCGTACTCCGTACAACAAAAAAAAAAGATTATCGGTCGGCCTTGGATCCCGTAGATCAATGCAATGCCGTCGCATGCCTAATCACTTTGCCTGCCCAGCAGGGCAGCAGAAACGGACTTAACCATGCCTGCAGATATGCTTATTTGCCCGCGACGTCTGCCCTAGTTGCGCTAGAAGCGATCGTTAGGCCCGACCACTAGTTCCAAATCCGGCAAGGACGGCCACGGAGTACGATACTCGTACAGCGGGCCTTCCTTCTCTTTTCGTTGCACGATACGTTCTGGCAACGGGTCGCTCTTGCTGTCTCTCTCGCAACCATTGCCACTGGTATGGAAAGCGCGACGTGCCAAGGGGGTATGCTCTTTCCGGTTTGTGTTGTTGCACCTCCTATTCCTGGTTTGTACGAGTACTCCGCATGCTATCGTATCATTATTAATCGCACATTATTTACTTTCGCGTACCCCGTCATGGGCAGTCGCCCCCCTCGCCGCCTTTCATCCTTCCTGCAGCTCGCGCGCATCGCATCGACGCAGCCATCTGCCCTCCTTTTCAGCCTCATCCACTTCTCGGCCGCCTTGTACATGCCGAATACGCCGACGCACATGCACGTCCCCATGTAACCCCGTGACGGCTAGTCCCCAAACCCGGTCTCTCTATTTCTGGCTCTCTCTCTATTTTTTTTACGAGCGCCCCATTCTGCTTTGCGCGAAGCACGACCGTCTCCAGCCGCCGCCGCCAACCCCCCCCCCCATCCCAAACCCATTCGACCCCAGTCTGTGGTGCCCATCCCGCGGCACACCCACCAGGCTGCCTGTTATTCTCCGTTTTTTTATTTTGCTTGTCCCGTCTCATTATCAGTCAGCTGGATTGTCCCCTCAACCATGCCCTTCAACTGCGGCCATTGCTCGACAGCACTACCACCACCTTTTGTACTTGTGTCCTGCACCCAGTGACGGCTTCCAGAAACTCTCCGCGCGACACTCCGTCTACTACTCTACTCGTAACGCGTTCCTAATCCCGTCCGCCCGCCCGTTCTTACATTTGTCTGCAAAGCTCGACTTCTCGACTCAAATCCCTTGCGGATCCACCGGAACAGCCTGACTTCTCGACGTCTCTTGTCTTGGCGTTTGTGGCTTCTGTCCACCAATTGCCCACCACTGCCTACTCGTACTCCGAGCCTCTCACACACCCTAATCAGCTTACGAGTACGGCCCTGCAGTCTGTCTCAGTGCGCGCAGCTCCGCGACTCACCCACCCACTCACTGGCCACTACTGGCCGCGCTCGCACGCCCTCCCTCTCTCTCTCTGCCTGCGACGCAGCAGCATGAGCCAGACACCATGGCGGCCATTCTCGGAGCCATAAAGGGCGGCCAGGACCGCGTTGCCGGGGATGAGCTCGACCTGGCATCCTCGCCATCCCCGTCCTCGCCCGCCGCTGTCAGCGATTCAGCCACCCCCAACAAGCGCAGCCGGCATCAGCCCCAGGCGTCCTCCAATAGCATCTCCGTCCCCAAGACGCCGACGCCAGCCAATGGTCATGGTGAGTCCTCTTCTTCTTCGTCTTCTCGTACGAGCTTCTTTCCGGCCTCGTGCGCTGCCTTGCCCAACCACTGCGTCACCGAACCCACCTCTTGTCGTCTCCGCCCTCTCACGGTATTTCCAACTTTTTTTCTCTTCTTCCCTCTGCCCCCCCCGTCTTACACGGCCCCATATCGACCAATGTCGACCAACCCCGGCTTGCGCTCGCTACATCAACCACCCTCTTTGGGCGGCTTATGCGCAGCGCCAGGTCCCCTCCCTCCCTCTCTCCCTCCCTACCTACCTCCCTCCATCCATCCATCCATCCTCCCTCTGCCGCTCCCCCCTCCTCCTCCAACCCTGTCCTACCACATGACGTGCCTCGTCCTCAGCCGGTGGGGTGGCTAAGTCGCACTCTGGCCTGCCGTGCAATGAATGCCGTTGTGCTTTGGTGCGCCTCGTGCAGTGGTGGCTGGGTCTTGACATCTTCGTCTTACCCACCCAAGCTAAGAAAGTGCAATATGCCTGCTGAGAAAGTTTCTTGCTGACCACATCGTGTGCCCTCCCTGCCCACCTACTCCGTAAACAGCCCGGCCTCGATCACCCCCTTCCTCGTCCGTCCCTGCTCGTCCAGTTGATCCCTCTCCGGCTGCCAGTTCGCCTCTGCGCAGTAGCACCCCAACGCAGCCGTCTGCCATCCGCAAGACACAACGACTCTCGCGCGGTCCTCTTCCCGCCGGTACCAAGGACACAGAGTCTTACCGCACCCAGCCCGGCGCAGGAACATCTGTCCAGTCGAGCAACCCGTCGATCAATGCATCTACCATAGACCCTCTTTCCCAGGTATGGCTGTTTTTGTTTTTTTTTTTTCATTTTTTTTTTTTTTCATTTATGTCTGCCTAAAAGAAACCTCCGCGGACATTGTATCGTGACCGTCTGCTAACTGATGCCTACGCTTGGCCGATCTGCAGCACATCTTCCTCCGTACAAATACAGACCTCTCCAAGACATCACGAGCCCGTCTTCCCTCTGCGCCAGACAGTCCTGTTCCAGATGCTTCGTCGCCTGTGCTCGATTCCCCCAGTCGATTTTCATTGCCGAGCGCCGATGTAGGCAAAGAAAAGAAGTAGGTCATGATTATTGTTGATTATTGTTCTATTGTTGACTATTGTCGGTACACGACTAACACCGCCCCCTTAGAAAGAGTTTCCTAGGCCGACTTAGCATGAGGGCGAGCAAGAGAAAAGAGGATGCAAGCGACCATGCTTCCGAGTTTGGCGAGCCGCGCCTCGAAGGCTCGAATGCGCACGTCTTCTCGTCCCGCGTCGACTCGGCCGGCTTCATCCCGCACCACAAAGAGCCGCCGCGGTATATCAAGATCAAGCAGCACAACAAGACCACGCGCGAGTTTGACCGCATGTTCCTGGCACAGGAACTCATCGGCACGCGGCCCCCCGACACGCCCTCCGACAACCGCATCCCCGTCGTGACCGTCACAACGTCCAACCAGGGCCGCCAGAAGTCGGCAACGGGCGGCGCCATCTGGGCGACCGAGTTTAGCAAAGATGGCAAGTACCTCGCCGCGGGTGGCCGCGACCACACGGTGCGCATCTGGCAGGTGATTTCGACGGCCGAGGACCGCCGAGCACAGGAGGAGGAAGAGGCGCGGAACGGCGGCGGCGAGGGCGAGCGGCTCAGCGCCCCCGTCTTTCTCGAGAAGCCGGTGCGCGAGTTTGTCGGCCACAGCGGCGAGATTCTCGACATCAGCTGGAGCAAGAACAACTTCTTGCTGTCGACGTCCATGGACAAGACGGTCCGGCTGTGGCACATTAGCCGCGACGAGTGCCTCTGCACGTTCAAGCACAAGGAGCTGGTCAGCAAGGTGGCCTTCCACCCCAAGGACGACCGCTTCTTCCTCGCCGGCTGTCTCGACATGACCCTGCGCCTCTGGAGCATCCCCGACAAAAGCATCGCCTACTCGGCGAAATTGACGGACATGATCACGGCCGTTGCCTTTTCGCCCGACGGGAAGATGGCCATTGCCGGCTTGCTCAACGGCTACTGCTACCTGCTGGAAACAGAAGGACTCAAGGCGCTGTCCAACATCCATGTGCGGTCGTCGCGTGGACGCAACACCAAGGGCAGCAAGATCACCGGCATCGTCTCCATGGAGCTGCCCCAGACGCGGCCGCCCGAGGCCGTCATACTCGTCACGTCGACGGATGCGCGTGTGCGCATCTACAATCTCAAGGACAAGACGGTCGAGTGCAAGTTCAAGGGCCACGAGCACACGAGCGCACAGCTGACGGCGAGCTTCAGCGACGACGGCAAATACGTCATCTGCGGCAGCGAGTCGAGAAAGGTGTTTATCTGGGGCGTGACGCCGTCGGACAGCATCACCAAGGACCGGTATCCATGCGAGAGCTTTGATGCGCATCGCGACATGGTCACGACGGCGGTGTTTGCGCCGACCAAGACGCGGCAGCTGCTTGGGGCGTCGGGCGACCCCATCTACGATCTCTGCAACCCGCCACCGATCACGCTCATGTCGCTGGAGGAGACCATGGCCTCGCAGTCGGGCATGTCCAACAACACGAGCCCCAACGACGACCCATCGCTGCCCTCACCACAGCAATCACCGCCGGCCCGGGCCAAGCCGGAAGAATCGCCCGCCTACATTGCGCGGTCCACGCACTACGACGGCAACATCATTGTGACGACGGACGACGCTGGCGTAATTAAGGTGTTTCGGCAGGACTGCGCCGCGACGAAGCGGAGGCACGAGAGCTGGGAGACGGGCAGTTTTGGGCGCAAGCTGGGCGCCACGTCCAGCCTCGTGCGCCGCAGCGGTAGCATCCTGACGCGCACGAGTGCCAGCAGCGCGGCGCAGTCGCGGCGGGGATCGGTGTCGGGCCCGTATCCCCCGGGGAGCACAGTGGGGCCGTCGCAAATGGGGGCTGACCGGATCAACAGCTGGCGACACGGCATTGAGGGCGGGTCGTCGAGCCGGCCCAGTTCGCTGATCGGCAGCGGCATTGTGCCCGTGCGGACGGAGCGGTCAATCTCGCCTAGCAAGTCGCTGCACACACCCCTCAGTGCCCTGGCCAGCGACGCGCGCAAGCTGCCCTATGCAACGACGACGAGCTCGCCGCTGTCGCCGCACTTTTCCGCGCCCAACGTCGTCCGGGGCAATGCACCAGGAAGCCCGTCGACAGTCGCGTCGGCGGCCACACGCCACGCGGATCGGATGCTTCCCATGTCGGCGTCGGTGCCCGTCATCGCAACGAACCCCCACGACAGCGTGAGCAATCTGGATGGCGCGTCCACGGCAGACAGCCGTGCGGAATCTCGCGATACGCAGAGTGTGCGAGACGTAGCCGCCAACGTGAGCAACAATGTGAGCAACAATGTGAGCAACAATGTGAGCAAGAACAACAACACGGTCGAAAACGAGGCACCGCAGACGGACCGGTCGACGGAACCCAGCCTGGCGCTCAAGTCGGACGAAAGTGAGGACCCGCTGCGACTGGACGCCGCGGGCGCCAGTTATGGGTTTTGGAACCTGAGTCGGTGGAGGAACATCAGTCTCCGGCCGTCGTCGCTGATTGCCGGTGTCGTGTCGGGCGCCATGGGCGGCTCGCAGGAGTCGTCGAGCCATGCGGGGTCGACGAGCTCGCTCACCGACGGCGACGAACCGAGCGACACGGGGGACAAGAACGACAAGAACGACAAGAGTGACAAGAATGACAAGAACGAGGCGGCCGCCAACGGCACAAGCTCCAAGTCACATCGCAGACGGCGGTCGTTTGGCGTGAACAGCATCCTGCCCAAGTCGCCGCTGTCGCGGTCCGACGTGTCAGTCGGCGACGAGCCGGGCAGCCGGCAGGCGCGGCAAAAGCCGACGGCTTCGGGACGCAACGGGCACCAGCTGACGCCGACGATTACGATCCTGGACGAGGACGGCCCGGTAGACCAGGGCCGGCTGCATGTGCCGCGGTCGCACAGCCCGTACGCGCGCAGCGGGTCGATCATCAGCTACCTTAGCTCGGAGCTGACGAGCGTGGACGGCGACGGGGGCGACGACGCGGACGGCGACGCGGCGGGCGACTCGGACGGCGACGAGCTGCGGTGCACCAAGTGCGGCGCGCGCGAGTTCAAGGGGCGGCGCGTCAACGGCGTGCAGAAGCTGCAGTGCAGCCGGTGCGGCAAGTATGTTGCGTAGCCAGGCTTTCGATGTTGTGTCTGTTGTCAATTTTTTTTGAATACTACTGTTGTCTCACGTCTGTTTTTTTCCAGCGTATACCATGTTGTTCAGATGCTTTGAATTGCTTTCAATAAATCGCTCATGTGCAATGATAATTATTCTCCTGTGCTGTCCGTTTTGTGTCTCTTGTTGCCGGCGATGCTGCCTGCCAGCTGGGCTACCGCCCAGCCTGCTGCCGCCTATGCTTCCGCGCTGGCCCGCGCAATCTCGCCGAGGCGCGCCGCCACCGCCATCAGCGCCCGCGGGTCGGCGCCCTTGATCTCGTTTGCCAGCACCTTGCTGGCCGGGTCGGCGTCCTCGGCCTCGACGGTGGCCCCCGGCTTGCGCGGCGCCACGTTGACGGACGCGCGCGCGCCCTGCGCGAAGAACAAAAACGTCGGCATGGACGCGACGCCGTACTCCTGGGCGACGGCGGGCACCTCGTCGACGTCGATCTTGGCAAAGGCCAGCTGCCCGGCGACGGCGTGCTGGTCGGCGAGCTTGGCGAAGAGGGGCGCAATGGCCTTGCAGGGGCCGCACCAGGCGGCGCTGAAGTCGACAACGACAAAGGTGTTGGCGGCGAGCAGGGCCTTGAAGTCGGCCTCGGACGTGATGGTCGTGGACATGGTGGGGGGGGGGGGGGTGTTGATTTTTGTCGGGTGGTGTTCAGGATGAAAGTATTTTAAAAGAGAGAGAGAGAGAGGAGTGACGTTTTTGGAAAGAAGACTCGCGCCCTACGCTAGCCCCGCGGCAAGGATTGCCCTACGCGTACTACGGAGTATTATATTGAAATGCATTTGTCAGGTCGACTTGACGCGGGCAACTCGTCGTTCATAACCGGTCGACCAGCCCATGACGCCATCATGCGCCAATCGCTCGTCTGGGGTGTAGAGGCCGATCATAGACGATGCTGCTTTCTAATGGCCTTCATAATCGCCTACCAAACTCTATATCAACAAGCAAATACGGAGTACTCCCGTACAAAATAAAATAAAAATAAATAAAAAAGTACCCGGGTCTTGGTCCGGGGCCGCCTTGCGCCTTTCCCGCTCGGTGGGCTTGGGGTTCCGCGATGGCGTCATTTAGGGCGGCTGGCATTGGGCCGCAGGCCCCTTGGCCGAGTGCCGCTAATAGTCGGTGATTAGTAATCAGTCGATTTTGGGGGGTTGTGCATTGCTTGTCGAGATGTTTTTTTTCTCTCCTTGTTTGATTCGATTTGATGTTTTTTTTTTTTTTTTTTTCTTTTTTCGTAGCATTATCTATCATTTTAATCAATATCTACTCGTACGTTGTCAACTCAAAAATGGCTTCCAGGCTTCCAGTGCCTAGCCTTGTCTTGCCAAAATAAAATCTCCAGATGCAGACTCGAAGGTCTACCCTCTTGCACACAGCCAAACGGAGTACAGGGATACCTGGTCACATGAGACAAAGTCAACTACTGCTTTGATCCTTGGCAACTTACTGTAATAGCTCGCTGCATAGGCAGGTCAACGTCCGGCCTCGTGGGCCACCACCACCACCACGGGCGGCTACAACGCCCGTTGCCTCCTTCCCATCTTGGTCTCCCCCCGGATATATCTTATAAGAAGAATACTCCCAACTCCGTATAGCCGTCTTATATTGCGTGCATGTGTTAATATATGCCCCGGCAGAGTGGCTCATAATAATACTCCGTATTTACGCGCCTCGCTGTCTTTCCCCGGTCGGGCTACTAGCCTCGTTGGTGTGCCTCGACGACGCAGTTGAAGACGAGACCGAGACACACGAGTACCGCCAACGTGGAACTTGGGCCGTGTTGTTTCGGACCCTCGCTTGTCTGTCACCTCAGGCGGTATAGTAAGTGAGGTGTGCGGTGAGGGAGCAAAGGTGTGCAGGTTGTTCGTCCGTTGTCTTGCTGCCGTGCTCGCTGCCGTGCTCGCTGCCATGCTTCTCACCCAGACAAGGCGGCTGGCCCGGCGCTTAGTGAGACTCTGTTTTGCACTGCTCTCCCGTCTGATTACCGGCTTCACCTCCGTCAGGCTGTCGGTGAGCCCCCGCCCATTCGACCGGCCATGCTGTGAGCTCCGGTTCCCTTTGGGACAACCGTTGCATAAATTGTGAGTTGCAGCAATTCATAATGTTAGGGGCATAGAGCAGAAATAAATAGCCAGTGGTTTTGCGGCATGCAGAGCCTCCTGTAAAAGCAGTCGTCATTGGCTGCCGAGCTTATAGCTTGTCTTGCCTCAGGACATCACTGCCTTCAGCATAGATTTTCTGTTGTTTAATCGACTCATACAAGTCTGTCCATCTGTTCGCCCTCGTAATACCACTTACCAATGCCCTTCTTACACAACATTGCCATCGAAATACAACATCATATCCATGGGCTCCATGCAAGACATGCTCTTCCCAACGTCTCCGGCCTCTGCTGCGATCATCCTTGTCTCTCACGTATAACGTATAACGTAGAACCTATGCGTCGGCCACTATTATATCATATATGGATCAGCATCAAGCGCCGGGCTGTCCTCACCGCTTTTCTCCTTACGCCGTCTTCCTTTCCCCCTTCTCGTCCGGTGGGAAGGGGCGGTGCAGCTGATCAACCACCCCCCCCTCCTTTTCCTGAAAGACTCGGACAAGCGGCCGGTGAAGCGCCGCTGTCTTATCTGATAGTCGGATGTACCATCGACCGCAGTCTCTGATTCAATACTTGCTTCTTTTTTTATAGATTCCCCTGCATACCAACACGGCTCGGATGGACTGCCATCCATCCTTGAGGCCGGGCCAGACAGACCAAGCTCCGCGGTTCCTTGGTTCCTTGACAAGAAATAAAACACACACAAGTGCACTTGCCCAGTGTGCTGGGGGGCTGGGTCCATCCCGTGCCAACCAATGCTGTCCTCCGTCTCTCATCCTCCCCCCCCCCCCCCCCCATTACCGCCGTCCCCCTCGCGGCTCGGTTTCTGTTCCTCCATGCTGACGTCCAACGGTCTTGCCAGGAAGCCCCGGCACATGATACAACGGCCCATGGCTTTGGGACAATCCCTCAGGTCCCCCCCCCTAGGCCACGTCCCTCGAAGGGGGGGGGGGGGAGACCATCCTCGCCGGCGTCAGCGGTCTGGCCTGCCTTGGGTTTTTCTTTTTGTTTCCACGAGAAGCAAGTGTCGACCTATCTCTGCACAACTGCCTCGTCATCGTGTTACAGACGAGGTGTCAGCCATTATGGGCTGTCGGCCATGGGTCGTCGTTTTGCTGCGGCCAGTCCGTCTCCTGTCACTGCCAGCGGCCGACGGCCAATGCGGCCGTCCCAGGACGTCAAACGATCAGTAGGGCCCGTCAAGGGGGGGGGAGGAAACCCCGACAGAAAGTCCACTCAATCCCGGCTAGTCTGGCAGGCTATCTTGGCCAAGTCGAAGAAGATGCCCGTCCCGTCGGTCCGTGGTATATAAAAAGGGGGACGGGCAGGAGGGCCACGATAGGAGTGCTGCTGGAGAGTCTGTATCCTCATCTTCGTCCCTCCTTATCCCTTGTCTTTTCCTATTCTTCTGAATTCCAATAATAAATAAATTTAAAAAAACCACTCATCATGGCTCTGCAGTTTGGCGTGGAGCTCGAACTCTTGCTCGGCGGCCGCAAAAAGTCGTTTGCTTCGTGGAAGGCCCTGGCCGACGACGTCGGCAAGCGCCTCAGCAAGGCCGGCATCCGCAACCACGTCAACTATGGCAGCACCAAGGCCAAGGCCGGCGAGACCTACCGCGAGTGGTCCATTGTCCAGGAAGTGACCATCCCCACCCAGACCACCGCCGCCGTCGACGGCACCACCACCACCACCACGCTCTACGGCATCGAGCTGGTCTCGCCCGTCTACCCGGCCGCCTGGAACTGGGCCGCCGACCTGGCCGCCATCTACGGCGTCCTGCACGCCGCCTACGCCGTCGTGCCGTCGCCGCACTGCAGCACCCACGTGCACATTGCCACGACGAGCGGGCCGCTGTCCGCGGGCGCCGCCGCCCTGCTGGCCGAGGCCGTGCTGTACTACGAGCCGGCCCTGGACGCGCTCATGCCGCCGGGCCGCCGCGACTCGACGGCCTACTGGTGCCGCTCCAACCGTGATAGCCACATGTTCAAGGTGTACGAGGAGGTTGAGGGGGGGGTTGTGCCGGTCCCATGTACAGTTAACATGACTGCTAAGAACCCGCCCCCCACCCTGTCGACGTACTTGGGCGTCGTCCGCTACGGCTTCGACACCGCGGCCTTTTCCGTGCCCGAGGCCGTCAACCTGCTGCCGGCCGAGTGCGCCTATGGCCGCGCCCACGGCAAGAAGCGCAGCTTTGTGCACGGCAAGGTCTTCAAGTGGAACTTTGCCGGCCTCGTCACGGGGGGCGCCGCCGCCGGCGGCGGCCTGGGCACGGTCGAGTTCCGGCAGCCACCCGGCAGCGTCGTGGCCGACGAGGCGTGTGCGTGGGTGACGCTGGCGCTGGCGTTTGTGGCGGGTGCGCTGGCAGGCGGCATCCACGGCGGCGGAAGTAGTAGCGGCGCATCGCTCGAAGAGCTGTGGCAGGTGCTGCAGACGGGCTCGCTGGAGCTGGGCTGGGAGGGCGGCCTGGGTGCTGTGGACGATCTCTTCCGCGGCAACTCCAGTGACAGTGACAACTAGGGGGGAAGTGCTTTGTTCTGATGTTGCTTTGAATTTTGAGTTTTGCTTATCTATTTGAATATGATTGTTTTGAGATAATGAGCTCATCCTCTAGACCGTGACGGCCTCCACCACGGTCCATGTCCGGCCCTTGTACTCGATCGTCTCGCCCTCCTTCAGGGAGGATGCCTGTTCGTAGGCCACCTGGCACGGCAGGCTCGTCTTGTCGTCGCTGCCCGTCGCAAAGGTCTGCTTCCAGGCCCCGCCATTGTCGTCGTCAGCCGTCCACTGCCACTGCTCGACAGTCGTGCCGCTCTCGTCCTTGAGCACGCCCTGGCAGTACACGCCCAGCAGCTCGACGACGCCGCGCGACGTGGCCGTCTCGTACTGCAGCACGATACAGTGTGCTGCTGCTGCCGTGGCGCCGCCCGGCCCCACGGGCGTCAGGTCGTCCCAGATCTCCTCGTAGTCGCCCACGGCGCCCGTCGCCGGGTTGACCATGGCGCCCACCTCCAGCATGCTGCCGTCGGCCTGCGTGCTGCACACGCCCTCGTCCACGACGGCCGACCCCAGCGCGTGCTGGCTGTCCACCCAGTGGCGCCACTGGCCCCGCTCGTGGTCGGCGTCCACGCGCGTGTACGACGACGTGCCCGCGAAGCCCCATTCGAGCGACCGGTCGGCCAGCGTGATGCGCACGTCGACAAAGCGGCGCGCCGGCGACGTCAGCACAATCGTCGACGTGGGCTCGCTGTGGGGCGCGGGCAGCCACGCAATCGAGCGGCGGATGGAGATGCCCATTGTTGGGGGGGAGGAGGGTAAAGTAATTTTTAGGGGGAGGGAGGACAACAATGGATGTGAGTGAAGCTGAGGAGGGAAGGAGCTTGAGCTTATGACTCCATCGTGATGTTCTTACCCACCACCACCACCCCGCCTATTAGAGCCCGCACCCGACACGGCGGCGCGGGACACCCACGTGGAAAGCACGCGTAGTGCGTTGCTGACTCAGCTTCCCAATTTAGTAATAGTGTGATGAGCAACCTCTCCTGCGCATTTCGCTATTCTCACTGCCCGACGAGACAATATCAAAGCATCGTTAACAATGATATAGCATTCTCTAAACAGCTAGTCTTTTCTGGTATCAACACAAAACAGCAGAATGCAATGCAAAATTAGACAAGGGGAAATACGTAACACAAATGCAAAGTCGGCCTAGTCCAGCCACTACTCTTCTTCTTCGTCGCCGTTGTCGCTGCCGCTGTCGCTGTCGTAGCTGACCAGCGCGCCCATCGGTTTCGCCTCCTTGGCCGTCTTGATTACCAGGCCGCTGGACCGCTCGCGCTGCCGGGCCAGCGCTGCCAGCGTTGCGCTCGACAGCACGCCGGCACTGCTTGGTTCTTCCGGTGGCGGCGGCGGCAACTGCTGCTGCTGCTGCTGCTGCTGCTCGTGATGAGCCTCATCTCCCTGTCCGTACTCCTCCTTCTGCTGCTGCTCCTCCTCCATCTGCTCGCCCAACTGCTGCTGCCGTGCGTACCACACCTTGTCGGGCGCCTCGTACCCCGGCAGGCCGAACCCGCCCTCGATGCGCCGCCGCTTGGTCGCGCCGCCCACCGCGCGCCCGCCCGTGTCCGGGTCGCGGCCCTCGAGCTCGGCCACGTAGTCCGCCGGCAGCACCGACCGGATGGCCGCCGCCGCCTGCTCCTCGACGCGGCGCGCCTCGCGCGCCTGCGCCATGGGGTTGGGGTCGACGGTGGCCCAGCGCACGTTGAGCACCTCGCCGTGGTCCAGGGCCTGGTGCGCCATGGCCTCTTTCGCAAACTGCGCGTTGGCCTCGTTGGAGTACGTCACAAACGCGACCCCCTTGCTGTTGAGCACGCGCGTGCGCTCAATCTGGCCCCACTCGGCAAAGTGGCGCGCCACAATCTCCTCAATGTCGTCGCTGACGTGGATGCGGCCGACGTAGACGGTGCGGTTGGGCCGCAAGAAGCTGCCCACGCCGCCCATGTCGTCGCGGTAGTCGGAGAACTTGTCGCGCCCAAAGCAGTCGACGTTGGGGTTGAAAATGTCCGTGATCGTCGGCAGGCGGTGCAGGTACGGGCAGTCGCTGCCCTTGGGGCACAGGCCGCGCGCAAAAAACAGGCAAAAGTACGACCCGCTGATGCTGTCGGCCTGCGTGTACCCGGAGTCGCGCGCAATGTTGCAGCGGCCCTTGGCCTCCGTCTGGCTGGCCGCGCTGCTCTCGCGGTCGCCGCCGCTCCACTTGTTGTACCAGATGTTGAACGTCACGCCCGTCTGCGGCGGCGGCTCCGTCTTGAACGTCGCCGGGTCGACCTGCGGCCGGGCTGGCCGGCGCTTCTTGCGGATGATCTTGCGGATGACTTTTTTGGGAGCAGCGGCGGCCGGTGCTAGTGCTGTTTCTGTTTCTGTTGTTGTTGTGAGGGCGGTGTCTGTCGCGGCAACCGCTTGGTCAATGTCCATCCCGGACGGCATTGGTTCGGGAGAGCGCGAGCGCACCCGCGACGGCGCCGGCGCCGGCATTGTTTCGCTGCTAGCCATGTTTCAGGGATATGTCGAATGAATTTGCAATGGGAGTGCGTTGGCTGTAAAAGCACACGTCGAGTAGGACGTCACGGTGGATGTGCGACGAGGATGTCTCCAGGCGCGTCCAAATTTGCCACTCCACACCGCCTAATTTTTATCAGTTGTATGGTCACGTGATGATACCGCTCTATCAGATGCTCTATCGATCATTGCTATCAAAGATGCGCACAGGCTTCGGCATCGTATCACTCAAAGTTGGCAGTTGTTGTCGAATGACTGTCTTCACCGTGTATTTATATTAATAGGATTCATATTTATGACAGCTATGTAAAGGTTATTTTTGTATTGTAATACGTTGTTCTGCTGCGGCTCAGTTTACTTGCCCAACAAAACTGGCCCTCTTGTAAGTGAAAAGTGCACGGTAAACTGAGATAAAAATACAGATATGTGGCTAAGCAGCTGGTGTTGAGAGGACGAACATGTATATCGAGCTCAATACCGTTTGTATTTGGCGATGGGGGTAAATTTCAATGATGGCAGACAAAAGCTGAGGACATCTCGATCTACCTAATTTGTCACGAAAAATGCTCGCTAATCCCACGTCATAGCTTGAAGGCTGATAGTTTTGTGCGTACTCTGTATGTACTCAGTACTCGCAGGCACTGAAAACCAGCCCTGGACAAAAAACATTTTTTTATTTACTCGTACTTGCTGCACGGAATGCAATCAACCAGCTGTTTCCTGTTCCCAGAACGAATTACGTAACCATCGGCTTACACTCCCATTCCAAGCACCGGAGCCAGGCCCGTGGGCAAATAGAAAGCAAATACGGAGTGATAATGAAAAATGCTCAAACCGCATTGTTCGCCGTGGTACATGGCTTGTGTTAATGGCACTGTAGCTAACTGCATTGATCATCCATGCATCCTGTGCTGGATTTGCAGGTCCGTATCGCCCATGCCTGTCACTCGCAGTCTTGGCATCGTCAATAGGACGATAGCTGCACGCCCCTCTGCAGATAAATGTTTTTTAATGTTTTTTTTTTAAAAAAAAAAGTGACCTCACCTTTCTCCGCAGAACACGGGGTCCCGTCGTGTCCGGGGAAGAGCGGTGCGGGGGAATGGCGCCCGCACATTGGGCAATGGCTTGAGGATCAGAAATAGCTTTCAAAAAAAAGCTTGTGATTGTGCAAGTTGCCGAGGGATTACAGGGGTCAGGTTCGGGGGAGTGTACCTTTTTTTTTTGTGACGGTCAATAATAGATCATGGTAGTACCGCTGATCGAAAAAAAAGCCCTATTATTCAAACCAGCTGTGGAGAAACAGGGAAAACCGCAGTCCCAAAAAAGGCAAGGCAAAAGACAAACGTCCAATGAAGAAAAGCCAGTTATCACGACGTAACAAGAAACCGGGGACAAAACACACATAAAAATAAAAGTATGGGGTATGGGGAGGATCGGCAACAAGCCGAGAATAAGAATACGGGGTAATAGTGCCTGTTCGCAGCCGACCTTCCCTTGTTCGGATTGCAGAGGCATCGGGACGGAGGGGAAGACCGACGAGGAAAAATAAAAAAGGAAAAAGAAGAAAAGAAACAGAAACAGAGTACGAAGTAGGAGGGGGAGTGTGCATTGCCCGCTGATGCCGCGATGCCGCGATGCCTTCATCCCCGCAGACCAGCACGAGTTTAACGGCATCACATGTGAAGCAGGACAGACCCTGCGCCGGTATCAGCTCGTGATGGTTATCAAGAGGTGATAATGGCCGGCAGATGCACTGTCACATACTCCGTAGGAATTCGCGCACGCACAAACTCCGTCCTCGGCACGGCACCTGGCTCACGGCAAGCCTCAAAGAGGGGAAACTGGGAAACTTGACAGCCCGGGACCGAACGCATAGCATGATGACATGGAAACTTGTGATTAAAACTTTGTAATTGATGATGGCAGCAAAATCCTTGGCTTGGTAGCATTCAGGCTGCATAGACAAAACGCAAAAAAGGAAAAAGAAAAGAAAAGAAAAGACAATTACTAGACCCAGAACCCTTTCCCCAAACCGACCGGTTGATTCTGTAAACGCCGTAAAGTATAGAAGAGATAATAAAAAGGTGCGTGTTCAATGAGGTGGATGACAACACACACAAGAGTCATAACAACGACAGGCAAAAAGCCAAGCAAATCACCATATACTCGTAGACACAAGTCCAGTAGCCAAGACGGAAACCAAACAGTGCCCAAAAACATAGAAACGCTTCATGCAATGCGCGTGTTGCTCATCTGCGGCTGCGCGGGTGCAGCACTGGCATCACCACAGACAAACCGGTACAGCTTGGCAGACCAAGCCACCGCATAGTCGTCGACGTATTTCGTCACAATGTTGGCCGTGCCAAATGTCAGCGGTGCAAGGAAGAGGTGCGGCAGCAAAAACGTCAGCTCCAGGCCCATCGGTCCCACCCGCGGGATCGAGAACCACCGCGCCCAGTACGACATCACCTCCTCGTTGCCAGAGTCCAGGCGGACCCAGCCAAACGTGTAGTAGGTGCGGTCACCAATCGCAGACAGGATGGGGCCGTGTACCAGGTACAGGGCATAGGAAACGCGGCCGAGGTACTGGCAGAATCTCGTCTCGAAAAACAGCTTGATACTCAGGTTCGGGAGACTGCCCAATATGCAGACCGACGCCCAGTAGAGGTAGAACCACTTGTAGTCGAACACGGCCTGCGGCTTGAAGATACCCATAAACCCCCAGCCGGGGCTCTTGCGCATGTTCTCCAGGTCATTCGTCTGCGAAGGCACACCGGCGAGCAGCAAGCCAATCACAAAGAAAAACGTGCTGAGGATCGTCTTGTACTTGGACAGACGCACCAGGAACTGGGGGTAGTCGGGGTGGTTGCGCGCCCGCAGCAGGTCCAGATCACACAGGAGGATGCCCGTGCAGAACAGCGCGCAGTAGTATGCGTCGGCAACGTACAGCGAGTACCAGCTCAGCACAACCAAGCTCCAGAGACGCTTGTGCGTGCTGGCACGGTGCAGCGCCAACAGCGTCGTGAACGTCACCACCGAGCCGCGCATCTCGAGGGGGATGGACCACACATGCGTGTTGAACGACAGCCAGATGGCGCCCTCCTTGTAGATAAAACTGAGATTCTTACACTCGGTGTACCAGTTCCAAAGCTCATCCCGCAGGTTGCCTTGCTGCGTAGCATTGGGCACCCAGTAGCCGACCACGTGCCAACTCGAAATGTAGACCAACGTGGTAACAAAGATGGGGAAGTAGAGACGGAACCAGCGGCGGAACATGGACGACGCCAGGCTGTCCGTCATGCGCGCATAATCCCGGTCGATGATGAGCGACAGCGGCTTGGCGGCCAGGACATAGCCCGAGATGACAAAAAAGATGGCCACCGCCATGTGGCCACCCGTGAAAAAGTTGCGGATGATGGGCAGAGTAGCAAACCGGCGAACGCCGTTGTAGCCGAAGCCGTTCTCGAAAATGGCAATTTCCGGAATGGGGCCGGCGCCGTGCGCCCACAGCTCGTGGTGATGGATGTACACCAGGAACGCCATGAAGCCGCGCAAGCCATCAAGGTACGCCGTCGACCGAAGACGCCTGTCCGCCGGGTTGTCGATCTGGAAGAAAGAGATTATCCGCCGTAGAAGGCTCTTTTTGGGCGGGGGCATGGGTGGCCCCAGCGAGACATCAAGGAGACCGGAGGACGTCATATCGAAGACGATGCTGCCACACACGTACAGCAGACAGGTGAGCGAGATGGTGTGTTATTACACTGCTGGGATGCAGTGATGCCTCGATCCGAAAGCTTCCCTGGTTGGAGCTACAACCGAGAAGCCGAAGCAAGGCAGGAAGGGCTGGAGGGAGGCTAATGCGACGGCAAGCCGAGCATGACAAGACCGAGGTAACGCGTGGCAATGGTCGAGGGCACGAGGACAGGGAAGACGAGGTTGCGCGAGACAATGGAAAGTCGTTGGCTGAGAAGGTTGACGTGGTCGTCTGCAGCAGCAAGTGTCAGTCATAAAGCCAACGGCAACAAGGGGCCAAGCACAATAGCTGAGCGAAAGTGGAAGAGCCAACAGAGCAAAAGGGGGAAGGGGGAGGGGGAGGGGGAGGGGGGGGGGGGCGCATGAGCTTACCAGTTGTAGTTTCCCGTCGCTGGCAGCTCGCCTAGCAGACTGCGCGGAGAGAGAGAGGGACGAGGAGATATAGCTATGGAAGGAGGAATAGCAACGAGGGGGAAACAAGCAACAAGCATAAGCAGGCCAGAGAACAAAAGAAGAAAAAAGAAGAAAAAAGAAAAAAGAGAAAAAGAGAAAAGGGAAGGAGGTGCGGGTGCGGGGGAGAGAAAGACCGAGCGACGAGGGTGCCGAAAGGACGAGGAGAAGGAGAGGAAGCAAAGATGCAGGTGGTGATGACGGTTGGTACTCCGTACTACGGGAGGTACGAATACGTACGCAATAGCTCACTTTGGCCGGGCTCGGAAAGGGGGCTCTTTTTGCGCAGTGGAGACCATCTGCCGTACTCCGTACGAGTAACGTTGGTGGGCGAGTACCGCAAAAGAGACTGCGAAAAAAAAAAAAAAAAAAAGACCCCCGTATCCCGTTGGCTTTAGTGGTTGAATTTGGGTATTAATTTCACCTACATGTTATATTGAAATAAAGACCGCGCCAGCTCTTGCGTACACATATGGACACTGTTTTTATTTCTAAAGAAGCAGGAGCGGTGTCGCCAAGCAAACAAAAGGCACAATGTGCGATCAGGTGAGGACATATTTAGCATTAGCATATTAGTAGGAAAGAGCCAACGAGGAAAGAACGAATAACGATATTGGACGCCCTGGAAGGAAAGTACGACTACTGTGGGAGCCACTGGCAGGAAGGAGCAAGGACGTGGAGGAGTTGGATTCGGAAGCGGCGGCCAGACAGCAACCTTTTACAGCTATCACTGAGTGTCGATCTCTTTTCGCTCGGGGAAGACAGTTCCGTGTTCGTATCATGATGTTTTCCCCTCCATCAACCTTGCGCCGAGATATTCTCTTCTATCATGCTGCTTTTGGCAGTTCCCCTCCCAAAGCATGTGCACATGCATGCGCTGAGGAGGGATCACAGCTGGCTCCCAACACCGAGTGATACATGCGCACGACGTATTCGTAAAATGTCTTAATATAATAAGATGGACATCGGGCATCTGAATGGAGGGGAAAGGACCGCGCTTCCTATTCCAGATCATACCCGAGCGGGGGAGCCAGCACTTTCTGCGGCGACATCTGGGGATGACAATAAAGATGGGCGCAAAAGTACGAATACGTACAGAGAGGAGGCATTTATTATGGGGGAGCCGAATAGGGGTCGGCAAATCATACTGTGTCAAACGGTGGGGCATGAATAACAACAGGGTACGCAGTACGTTTGTACTCGTAGTACAGTGTGCTTTGTATTTCTGACACTGTTGTCGATTGTACGAGTACTCGTACTGCACAAACTCCAGCCGCAGATACGCGCATCTCTACGAGTTCGTAGATCCTCGAAAGGACATGATCAAAATATACTTGTACTCGTAAATAGTGCGGTGGCTCAATGCTACTGTGATGGTCAGTCATGGTGCGCCAAGTGAGGCGCCGGTCAATATGGCGGCATTATAACACTGTGAAGATCAACTACGAGTACTCGTAGTGAAAAAGTCAACAGTCTACGTAGACCGCATGCCAGCGACAACAGTAAAGTCCCTCTTACGTCGTATGGCATGTCTGATCTCCTAGGCTGTTAGCATTCCAGGCGGTTTCGGCTAATGTTTTTATGTGCCGCTTCTTGATGGAGGACACTCAGAGGCGCAGGATACCAAGAAACACAGCGCATGCAGAATGCCAAGATGCAGTGTCTACGGAGTACTCGTACTCTGTCAGAAGCAGGCACAGCCTGCAGCGCAGAGTGCGAGTACTCCGTACAGGCTTACGAGTACATGCAAGGGGCCAAGGCTGGCCATAGGGAGGACGGGAGGCAGCCGCGTCGCAAGCTGCATAATTGATTAGCTGATCGAGAATTTGCAGCCTGACGCCTCCGACGACGCACAAAGCACAGACTGTGCGAGCCTACGGAGTACTCGTAGTAGAAAGTATGATATGCGTCGTAGAGGACCTGACGGGGCCTCCCGTGAGGCAAAGCCAAGGACGCAACCCGGCAAAGAAGGCGGGAGGCAGGGTAGTAATGCGCTGCAAGAGTCGGTCGAGTGCAGATGGTTTCTGCTAGGGTTGCAGCTTCTGCTTTCAGCTTGTGCAAGTCTTATGAGTACCATCTGCAACACAATAAACTCGTAGAAGACTCTGGACGGGAACGCGCCTGCTGAGCCCGGAGGCGGCAATGACCACATCCACAAGGCTGAGGTCGAAAGATGCCACTGAACGGCTGAAACGTCAGACGAATTACGAATAAACTTGACAGACGGAGTTAAAAATGTGCACAATCCGAAAATAGAGTTGCCAATCGGCATACAAAGTGCAGTTTTCGAGCGTCGTGTTCAATCGGCGATGACGGCGTGCGGCCCGGGATTACATAAGCAAGCATACGCAATTTCCATTCAGGGTCATTGTAGCATCATATGGATCATGTCCGGTGTCTCTGGGCTCATTACCCATATTTTGTTCGTCAACGCTTTCCACCGTCCGCCGCCAAAGACACCGAGAGCGGCAAAACAGAAGGAAGGAAAGGACAGAGAAAGAAAAAAACCAAAAAAAGAAGAAGAAAAAAGAGGGAAAGGTATTTAGTGGCTTGGCGATGGCCCCACCCATAATAATACAGAGGAATCCTCTCTGGCGGCGATCGCTACGAGTACATCCTTGCAGCCACAGAACTGTGCGATCCAGTAGGAGGCATTCCGTAGCGTCTGATTGGCACAGCAAAAAGAACAAACGGGTATGACCATATCCATATTACGGCGTCCTTCCGCTTTGGCTTGAGCTTGGCCGGGGGACCGAAGCCGATCGCTGCCTTGTTTGATATATTTTGGAAATGAAAACCGTGTGTTATTTGTTGAGCAGCACGTCGTAGCATCAGGCCATCATACTGTACTCGTAGGATACAGGGGCCGGGGACAGCCCATGGGAGCAAAACAAGCCTTGATGAGATAAATGCACACTGGCAGGCCAACAAAAGATACAAGTGTTTCAGGGGGTATCCTTGCATAATCAATCCTGTTTTTACGGAGAAGGAAGGCACTATCAATGCTGGTAGGGCCGACGAGTATTACTCGTAATAACAGGAATAATATGGGATATGGAGGTTGGGGTATCCATATCTGCTGTGGTATGGGCGTACTCGTACGGTAGACCGCCTGGAACTGGAAGGAAGGCACACGAACAGCAAGGTGCGATATTGGGAGTACGGAGTACGATATGCCATGCCATCACAACGCCCGATGTAACAGAGCAACAGCGCCATGTTAAGCTTTTCCTTTGCATCCCCAAAGAATACGAGTACGAGTAGACGCGCTGAGTCTGTCCATTTTAACGTTTGCCCGCTGTTGAACGCCCCGGTTTCAGCCAATGTCTCTGGGACAGATGGCCGCGGGCATGCCTCTTCTACAGAGTAAAGCTGGACAGGCGGACGGGCGTCTTCGCCAGTATGTGAGTAACAGACACGATATGATTGATATCTTACAACATCTCCGTGCTCGTACGGCTCGTGCGGGGTGGGAGTCAAACTCATCAACACATCTGTCAGTATCCGTACTCGTATGTGACCAGCAGGTTCCAACGTCATTCTCGATCAGATGCCACGAAGCGAAAGAGAAACACAACGGACGAGTATTTCTATGTTCCTAGCGCAATGTCGCAAAAACGCAGTTATTAGGGGTGGCGTGCATATGCAAATTGCATCCAGAGGGACATGGTGGTTGTCATTTCGGATCAGCTACGGAGTACTCGCACTCGTGGGGTGTGGAGATCGCGTGTCACCAGCATCTCGATGTCGAGTATCACACACGGACGGAGTACTCGAACTCCATTTGAGTATTTAAATTCCGTGTGTTTATTCCGTACGGAGTATGTGAATTATGCCTCAGAGACGCGATGGTCTTGCGTTTTATTCTCTGCGATGCTTATGATCATCTGAAATCTACCCTGTAGATAAGGAAGTATCTACCGCTGATGCTGTCAGTTGGCTACGGGGCAGACGACGCGTACTCGTACGAGTACTTGCTTTTGCAATGCCTTGCTTGCCTTGCCGTTAGGTTGGTCGTGTGCCAGAGGATATGCTAACTCGGCTCAGCCCTCGCAGACTCCGCCTGTCGCAATATGGTGATAGGACGGTACTTGCCCACTCCTATTCCTACTGTTCGGGGCTAGCTACGACGTAGTAAGGTGGAGCGGGAGGGGGCGTATGCATTAAGGTGGGTCTATCCGGGACTACTTTGTACGGTGTACGAGTACTCGTATTTTACAGAAGTTTAGGACGAGTACGTGTGTTCGTACTATTGCCACCCCCCTACGGACAGCTTGATTTTTGCTGCTACGAGTACTCGTATCTTGGTACGAATACTCGTACACAAGCCACGCCACAGTCCGACTGACCAATCTGGCATGGACCCTAACAAACAATGTTGCTGTGCCCGCCGCAACCGTAGCAGCTGTTTCTGATTTGTGACTGCAGCTGCAAGGCACCGGAGTTGGAGCTCGTACTAGTTGCAGTACGAGTACTCGTATTTCACATGTGCGTGCGCGGAGCAGCGAGGCGGGAGAAATCGCACGAGACTTTGATATAAGCGTATCGTACTCGTACTCTGTCCAACGTCCAGGCTACAGAGATGCCTGCACAAGAGTAGAAAAAGAGAGAGAAAGAGACTGAAATGAGGAGGGAAAGAAAACCCCGCGCGTACTTTCCATACTCGGACTCTGGTCACCGCTGTTTTCTGTTTCTGTCATGGGAGCGCGCGCCGTAGTGCTTGAACGTACGGAGTAGTACTAGCAATGCGCGGTCGTTGCTCTTTCCTCTTTTGTCACTTCATGTGCCACTTTGCCATCTCTCTCTCTCTCCACACTGTACGGCGCGGTTTCCCGTTCTACCTGTCTTTATGCACTGTATTGTTTGTTGTTGGCTGCCGCCAACAAACCGTCCTTCCGTTGAATAGCATAATACACTTGTGTTTACCCGTTTGTTGGTCTGTTTGTTTGTTTTCCTCCTGTGCTTTGCTTTATCACTTTACTTCCTCTTTCTTTGTAAAGAGAGGGGCATTTTTTTTTTTATTCTCGCGCCTTATTTGAGCCACGTCTCTCCCACCTCCCGCCCTACATATTACATCTTGATCGTCTATCTGACGAGCATCGTGTCCCATTCCTGACCACAGCCGCCCATCGACGCTGCTTCCGTCCGTCCTGTCTGTCTCGCTCTCCCCTGCGGTCCCCGTCTACGATACATCGCATACCGTCCGCTACCAGTTCCACCCGTGCCATATTTCCCACCATTTCCAGTTGTGGGCCTTCCTGCGAGTGTCGTTACGAGAGAAACGGGAAAAGGCCGTTCTTTCCCTATTCATATTTTTTTCCTGTCGACGCCCCAGACTTGGATTAAAAGGTATTTATTTCAGCTCCAAAAATAATTCACAAATCACACTGCCATGGTATTGAAGGGGGGTCCATAACTTTGCTCTTTCCTCTTCCCTGCCTTATTTTCACACCCCCCCTCTCCCCTCACCTCTTTCCTCTTTCCTCTTTTCACCTCTCTCTCTCTCTTTTATTTCCTATTTTCTTTTCTCATTTTCTACTCTGTACGGCACAGAGTACGGAGCCTAGTTCTCTGGTCTCTAATATTCACCAGTCGCCCTGTCCGTTCTTCTATCTTCCCTGTGCACTGTGCCCTGTGCCCTGTGTTACTACCTATCCTGACAGCCCCCGGCACTCACCCTTCTGTATGTACACTCTGATTTCATGCCTGTCGCCCTCTAATCCTGCCTTGCCTGTCTCTCCCTACCCTAGCCTGGGCTAGCCTCTATTAATCCTCCTCTCCCGTATGCGTCTTTATGCTTTCTTCCACTGTCTCTCGTCTTTCCACTTCCGATCTCGTTTCTTTTTTTCCTCTCCCCCTTTTCTTCTCCTATCCTACCTCCTCCTATCTTCCTCCTCCTCCTCCTCCTTTTCCCTCCCACTTCTCCTCTCCTCTCTCCTCCATCCCCATTCCGCCTGCGTCCTCTGCAGTTTCGCTTCACACGCTCGCTACTGTTTTTGCGTTGTGTTCGCTGTTCGCTGTTCGACACTCGTTTGTGCGCGCCCACCGATTTGCACTTTTCTGATCGGAGATTCGAGATACCATAGTCAATCAAGATTCGACGCACGACGTCGAGCTCCTCCAGGGTTCAGCTCCCGCCCCTCGCACCCTCGCCCTCACCCCTGGGACAATTCTGCTTTTTCGGCAACCAATTATCGGGTTTTCGACCTCTTTGCGTTCTCAATTGTCAATTGCCAATTGCTTCGTCAGAATTCACCAACGTCACCACCCTCTCCCAATCGCGTTCTGTCTTTTGAGCAACGCGCTACACAACTCCCCAGAGCACCTAGGGACAAAGCGTGTAGACCATGTCACACCCCTCTTCTCGCTCTTCCTCTATCCTCTCGTCGGCCGACATTGAAAAGGTGGCGATGACCGACTCCGACCTTCCTCGAAACGGCTACTCCGGTAACCCCAGCTACTCGGAGGCGTTTTCTTCTTACATCCCCTCCAACCTCAGCATCCCCCCCTGGGTCCCCGAGCCCGTGCGCCAGCTTCTGCACGCTGGCCTGGCCGGGCTCAAGGAGGTCACAACCCGGGCGTACCCCCATGTCCACCACTATGCGTCCCTCGCTGGCACCGTGGTCCCCGTCACTGTGCCGTGGCGCATGCGCAAGGTCGCCATGATCTACGCCGCGGTCATTGGTATGGTGATGCTGTTTGCCAACATGACGTGGTCGTCGGGCGAAGGCGCCAAGACGGCCGTCGTCTACAACGACTTCCCGCACAAGATCTGGCAGATCTGGAAGGTCAACCCGCTCGACTTTGAAGAACGCGACCGCACCACGGCCTACACGTGGCTGCAGCGCAACCCCGACTACCAGTACGAGGTGCTGACGGATGCCAACGAGTTTGCGTATGTGGAGGAGAAGTTTGGCCCTGACGGCTTCAACCGCCCCGACATTGTGCACTTTTACCGCAACGTGCGCGCCACGATTGTGCGTGCCGACTTGCTCCGCTACATGGTCATGTACGCCGAGGGCGGTGTGTACGCGGACATTGATGTCGAGGCCATCAAGCCCGTGAGCAAGTTCATCCCCGAGCGCTACAACAAGCGCGACATTGACCTGGTCATTGGCGTGGAGATTGACGAGCCGGACTGGAGCGAGCACCCGATCCTGGGCCAGAAGTCGCGGTCGTTCTGCCAGTGGACGTTTGTGTCCAAGCCCCAGAACCCCATCATGATGGACCTGATCGAGAACATTATGGTGTGGCTGCGCGGTGTTGCGGACCGGCAGAAGGTGTCCATCTCCGAGGTCGTGCTGGACTTTGACGAGATCATCACGGGTACGGGTCCGTCGGCCTTTACCAACGCCATCATCAAGCACATCAACCGCGGCCGCAGCGGCAGCGACCTGGTGAGCTGGAACGCGTTCCACGACCTGAGCGAGTCCAAGCTGGTTGGCGGTGTTCTCGTGCTCACGGTTGAGGCCTTTGCGGCCGGCCAGGGCCACTCGGACTCGGGCAACCACGACGCCCGGGCTGCGCTGGTGCGCCACCACTACCACGCGTCCAACTGGCCCAGCCGGCACCCGCGCTACAAGCACCCCGTGTACGGTGAGGTGGAGCGCTGCAACTGGAACGACGACTGTGTCAACCAGTGGGACCACGACGTGGCGGAGTTCAAGAAGCTGCCGGAGAACGAGCAGCGCCGTCTCATTGAGGAGCACGAGCGCGAAGAGAAGGAGAAGGCCGAGGCCGAGGCCGAGGAGGCCAGACGGCAGCAGGAGCAGGCCGAGGAGGACGAGCGGCGGCGGCAGCAAGAAGAGGAAGAGTCCCGTCGGCAGGAGGAGGAGGCCCGTCGCCGGGAAGAGGAGGACCAGAAGAAGGCGGCCGACGCCAAGCAGCAAAACGAAGATGCCAACAAGGCGGGACAGGCCGCGTCCGACCAGGGCGGCAAATAATTGTAATGATCACAGCCACGCGATACTTTCGACCACGACCAAAAACACGGGGAGGTGGGAGTTTACCCGACTCGGGTCACCCTCTCTCTCGGACGCGACCTCGTCTTTTGGGTACGAATTTGGACGCTTTCTGGCTACCGGCGCACTTTTGTTTTGGGTTGTTTTCTCTTCTCCTTGGGCCTAATTATTTCTCTTCTTTGCATATTTTTTCTTCCTCTTCTCTTCCTCTTCTCTTCCTCTTCTCTTCTCCTGGCAGTATCTGTCGGAAGCCTGGGACTGCCGCACTCGACCGACACCTACATGCCCTCGTTCTCGACTTTCTATTGCGGCCACCAAAGAACAACCGCGCAGATTATCGCCAGCGGCAGCGCCAACAACAAGACAGCAACACGGCGCTTGGTGGATAAGATGATGCGTCTATAGATACACCATATATTGGTCACTCTTGGGGGTTCATGGAGGGCCAGCATCCTTTTTTTTGTTTATGTCTTGGCCTGGCAGCCCGTTGTCTATGTTGGCAGTGGCTGCTCGGCGGGTATATTGTTCATGTTTGTTGTGTTGATGTTGTGCCGGGTTTCGTTTTTGGGTCTGGGGCGTCTATCTGGGATCGTTTTTATGTTGTCTTTTAGCTATGGGGAGGAGTTTTGCTTTGTATATCGGTCACAATCTACGATTCAACTTAATTTTCTTGGTGATGAAGCTCGTGTTTGTTGAGTGTTGTCAAACTCAGCCCGTTTAGAGTAACGGCGTTGTTCGGGTACCATTTATGGTATTTTGTCCGAGATACTGTATTGTCAGCACGACTTGATCGTCGAGGATTTTGTCTGATTTATTTATCTTTTGACGTGATATTAACCACTTAAAATAACTCGAAGCATCGTGAGAAACGTCAGCCCTACGTAGTGAATCTAAAAAACATATATATATAAAAAAATCAAGCTGAACATAAGACATGACAGTAATGGTCAAGACAGCAACCTATGGTTTTTACTGGATACACCCCCAATCAAGACTTGCATACGGCCGTCTTAGACATTTGCCATAGCCCCCCAACTCATGAAAGCAAAAAAGGGGAAAGAGAGAAAGAAAAAAAAACGACAGCAGGCCTCTCTCTCTCACTTTGTCTTGGTTGTAATAATCGCCATTGTCTGTTTTCGGTGTGCTTTGCTAGCAGCAGTGACTGTATTTCTATCTTCGTACAGGTCTCAGACAGGTCTCAGCGCCGAGCCATGGGCTGTCTTTTTGATAGTACGGAGTAAGAGACGTCGAGGGCATTATTCCAGAGCTGGCTGATGCTTACTTACATGTGGCCATAGTTTATGTTCACGGCGTTTGACTTATCGTCTGTCAATAGGGGTCGAAATAGGTTCATGCCTTGCTCGTATTTCCCGTGGATTTTCTGTAGACTTGTTGTCAAAGATTGTCAAAGGCTAAGGAAAACGAGAAATAGGAATGGGGGGATTGAAATAAGTCGCAAACATGGGGTCCAGCAGCAGCACCCAGCGGTCGGCAATGTCCTCGGGCAGCTTGTCGTAGAACAGCTTGGGCTGCGCCGTCTCCTCGTCGCGCTGGATCAGGATC